>JARHVA010003648.1:0-600000 GCA_037957365.1 Torreya grandis
AGTCATCACCTGTTATCTTCAACCATCTTCATTAAAGTACTTTAGATCATAATACCACTTTAATCCTTTGACAAAGACATCCAAACATACTCACACACCATGAGGACACTTAACACAATTTAAAACTAAGACATGACCATGACAAGACATTAACACCAACTCCCTTCACTTAATAGTTAATGAACATTCTTTTGAATTTCTCTAATTCCTCAAGAGACATGAAAACTATTAGGTTTTCATGATGGACCAAAGATCCAAATACTCAAGTTGATACCTTTCTAGGCTTGAGGACAGATAGTGGTCAACATTTCAAGTGACTCAACTAGTTTTTCTAGCCTATTAGTCAAAATAATTTAGAATATTTTTCTTATCACTCATAGTTACATAAAATCCCTTGACTACACTTTAAAAGTTTTCAAACTTTAAAACTTGAACACAAATCAAATAAACAAGACATAAAGGAAAAAATAACAACTAACTAAAATAAAATAACAACTAACAAGCATGTGCACAACACCTAGAAGAAGGAACTACTACTATGTATAATAGGATTAGTTCTCATAATATAAATACTTGAGTAACATCCCATTAATAGGTATAGGGATCACCTCACCACTCAAATTATAAAATTGGAAAGCATTATTCTCCTTACATTAGTAATGACATATGGACCACTCCAAAGACTATCAAATTTGGAATGTTTACCTAAATTGGCATGGTCTTCATCCCACTTGAGTATATCACCTTATTGAAAGGTCTTGGATGAAGATCTCTTGTGAAAATATATTTTTAATTTGTCTTGGTTGCACCACATAACATTCATAGTTTTGTCCCTTATTTCTTCCAACTCTCCAAACTCAATCATTCTTACTTCTATTACATCATTCTCCATGAGCTCTACTTGATGTGAAAGTTCCAAGGCTGGCAGTTCTAGTGGATTGGTCACTTTTACTTCTCTACCATAAAATAGTAGGTAAAGAGAGTGACCAATATCCTTATTTTTAATAATTTTATCTACTCAGAAGGCATTTTTTAACTTGGTATGTCATCCTCTTTGACTGTCCTCTATTATCCTCTTAATGATCCTAATCAAATCCTTATTGGTAGACTCTGCTTGTCCATTACCCTGAGGATAGTAATTACATGAATATTTGAGATAAATACCATGATAAAGGGACCAATCACACATTTTTTCACTAATTAAAGCCAAATCATTGTCTAAAATAATGGTTGAGGGGACCCCAAACCTATTCACTAGGCTATCATAGAATTCTAAAACTAAGTTCTCATTTGCTTCCTTAAGTGTAGCTACCTCCACCCACCTATTAAAGTAATCAATGGTTGTTAAAACCCACTATATGTGGGATTAATCATACCTATGAAATCTAATCCCCATTTCATGAAGGGTTGCTCAACTTGAATAGGTTTTAGAGGCACGATAGCTAGTCTTTGCTTACTGGTAAACATTCCACATTTAGAACATCTTCTAACCCAAGCATGTGAGTCTTTGAATAAATTAGGAAAAAAATATCCTGATATTATAATATTTGATGTTTTGTTCTTGGATGAAAAATTCCCTCCTACATGCCCATCATAGAATTGCTCTAACAACATGTCCACTTGGCTAGTTTCTATTCACCTTAGAAACATACCACCACTATATTTATTGAAGAGTACCAAATCAATAAAGATGTAATGGATATATTTAATCCTAAAATGTATCCTATTTGACCCATATAAGCCTATAGGACATTCTCTTATTTGGAAGAATTTTTATATGTATTGTGTCCAGTTGGAAGAATGAATAGTTACAGCTATATGTTGATCATCTTAGGCTATCAAAATCACTTATTTATCTTCTTTAAAATTTATTTCAAGGTGGTTACACATTCCCCTACCTTTGATAAAATTTTTAACCTTCACTTCTATATCATATTCCATGTATTTGGTCACCCAACCAATCCTCTTTTCACTTAGGTCCTTATTAAGAATAAAATATTTGATGCTTGGGTGAATCACCATCACAAAGATCTTATTATTAAACACCATATGTCTAAACTTATTTAGGCCAATTATGAGATCAAGGACATGATTTTCAAAAAATGTATATTTATCTTCATACCCTTCTAATTTTTGATATAAAAAGCAATAGGTTACTCTAATCCTTCACTATTTTATTGCATGAGCATGGTGTAAATTATATCACATGTGGAGAAGGGCAATACAACAAAGAAATATTTTATAAAATCAAGGTTGATGAGGGTAGAAACTTGGCTAATGGCCTATTTTATGGCCTCAAAACTTCTTTTACCTTCTTTTCTCCATGATAACTCTTAATGTTTCTTGAGCATTTGAGTTAGTGGCTTAACTAATTCTAAAAATCTAGGTATGAACCTCCTAATAAAGTTAATTTTTCCCAAGAAAATTTTCAATCAAATATTATGCTTCAGCAAAGATAAATCAAAGATTGTGTCTATTCTTTTAGGATCAATAGAAATTCCACCCTTGAAATACAACATGTCCTAGAAGCCTTCCCTCTTGCACTATAAAGATACACTTTTTGGAGTTCAAAGAGACCCCAAACTAAAAAAATAGAGGCAATCATTACTTTGTCTTAGAATCCTTCCCTCATGCACTATAAAGATGCACTTTTTGGAGTTCAAAGAGACACCAAACTATCTACACCTATCAAACACCAATCTCAAATGTGTCAAATTATCCTTAGGTTTTTTAGAAAATATAATAATAACATCAAGATAAATGAGTACCATCTCACTTATAATCCCTTGGAAATCCACATCCATTTCCCTTTAGAAAGTAGCCCCAACATTAGACAGTCCAAAAGGCATCTTATTGTATGCATAAGTACCCCACTTAGTTGTGAAGGTATTCTTGTATTGATCTTGATCCCTCACCAATATCTAATTATATCCTGAGTATCCATCAAGTAGGAAAAATCTTTTTGACCCTGAAACTCTTTGTAAAATCTGATCCATAGATGGTAGAAGGTTGTGGTCTCAAAACATCCTATTGAGATATCTAAAATCCAAAAATAAACTTATCTACCCATTATTTTTCCTCATAGGTACAATATTTTCCACCCATGCATAATTTTTTATGGGAAATATTATGTTGGACTCAATCATCTTTGTTAATTCTTTCCTCATAAAGATCTCAACCTTGGGGTTGATTGGTCTTTATTTTTACCTCACAAGTTTGGCATTTATGTTAAGAAAACCTAGGATAAAACCCATTCAAGTCATGATATTCCCATGAAAAAACATGCATAAATTCCTTATATAATGCTATGAAGGTTTCCTTCTCCTCCTTCATATTAACTTTTCCTAACTTGAGTAGTTTATCTTCAAATCTGACAATTTGGTCATAATATTCCTTTTAAGTGGAGATGATTACCTTATTTTTCCTTATCTAATAATCCTCATTAAATATATTCTCAATTTACCAAGCCATTAGGTAACTTATTTGACTTCAATTTGACAATTTATTCCTCATATTGATGTCGCAACCTATCTTGGTTCTTTGAGTAGAATTTTGCTACATGTTGTAGGAAATAGGTAATTTTTTTATCACTATAAAATACTTGCCAACTTAATTCATTATCAAATACTGAGGGCCTACATACAAATTTAATTTGGGACTACTCATTAGTGTCCTTTATCCCATCAAATATATCATAGTGTGCTCCAATAGTAGCTAATTGGTCTACATGTTGATTGGCTCCTCTAGGAATGGAGTGAATGTCAAAAGCTTAGAATTCCTTGATGAGGTCTAAAAACCTATGTTTATAGGCCTTTAAGAGTGTATTCTTATCTTAAATTAGGCCTCTTACCTATTTCACTACTAATTCACTATCTCCTTAACTTTTTTAAGATTAATCCCTCTTTTTTCCCAGTATAGGCCATAAATGAGGGCCTCATATTTTGAAATATTATAGGTACAATTGAATTGGAGTATTAGAGAATAAAAGTAAATTTGATTTAAAGTATTCTTAATTATAACATCTACCTCACTCTCATTATTTGATCTATATCTATCAAAAAAAAAATTCCAAACTCCTTCATAATCTTGTGTTGTGCTCGTGAAACTTGGTATTATGGCACCTTCTTCATGCATGAAATAAACACCCAAAACTGATTCTTCAATGTTTTTATAAGGATCATAATATGATTATCAAATTCTGATTCTTAAATGAGTAAGTATGGTATACCTTCAAGTGGTTCAAAAGGTTCTTAGTCATTGAAGTGTTCATCCTCCTCTGAAATAGTGAAATTGACATTTGATAAGTTAGTGATATAAGGTTCTAAATAGAACCTAGATATAGGTTTGAACCTTATGGAAACATTTGTCTCATACCTGGTCTAAAAACCATGTAGGACCAATTATAAGAGAGATACCCCCTTATTTTGGTAGTGAAATCCCTAGACAAACATAAAACAAGTAGGGGAAGATCAACTACTACCACATCTTGAGAGATAGTAAAATTAGGAAAAGTAGACAAAATGACCTTAAGGTCATTAAGGACACCTATGGTATTAGTATGATACCCATCCAATTATAAAATTCCTTTCTCATGAGGTTTGAATTTGACTTCCAACTTATCAACTATAGACTTAAGCATGACAGAAGTTCTAGCCCCATTATCAATCATGCAATTATGTACAAGGAAATAACCTATGATGAATAAAATATAGAAAGGGGGTGGATTAACTACCTTTGGTGCTTGAGGATCAAGAGGTTGACTATAATTTATAAGGACAACACTTACATTTTCTACTTGTTTGTCAAAAATATGAAGCTTAGAGAGCTCTTCTTGTAGGAGATCCTTTTGTCCTAGAAAAAGAAATGTGTCCCACATAGGAATAGAGACATGGAAATTATTTATCTAATAAAAAATGATAAGAGGATTATTTTATATCTTTGACTACAGCTTAGGATCATAAATGATGTTGAAAGCTTGTGTAAACTATGTTATGAAAAGACATTTCTATTTCTACCATTTTCTATCTTGCATTTGTTGAGTTGATGGTGACTTTTGAGGTGCATCCTAAGTGGTAGTATTTTGAGGTGGTTGAGAAGGTAGAGTGGTTACCTTTTCAAAACCCAAACCATTACCAACTTCCCTTATTTTTTTCCCTTATGTGAGGTGTAACTGAGTTGTCCACATTTTCTATATTTTGACCCTGATTAGCTACCACTTGATCAAAGGGATTTTCACCTTATTATAAATTAGCAAAGGTAGATTTAGAAGGTGTTATTCTTCTATTTTCTCCTTGTTGACTTGGTACCTTATCTTTAGTCATAAAATAAGTGTCTTCATGTGATAGAGAAGCTTCCTTATGTTGTGGAAGGTGGTAGATTATCATGAGACAGAAGAGTAAGACTTTATTATATGAAAGATTGTTGACTCACCTTACCACTTGGAGTCATTACCATAATATTTGATTGCTCCCATTAACTAGACCATTGACCTTCTTGAGCATAATTATTCTCAGTTGGAACCAAAGCTCTAGAACTACTAGAAACATTATGATTATAGACATTATATGGTCTTACTTATGTAATATACCCTTGACCCTAATGATTAGGTTGATAAGGAGGCTTGTTATACTGATAGGATTGATTAGGGCCTTGATAAGACCTATGAGGTGGAACTTGTTACCTTTCCAAATCCACTAGCTTTTTATTTTTGGCCTTAAGTAGCCCCTCTATCTTACCCCATCTATCTACTTGTTTACCATTTATTTGATCAAGATTAGTTGGAGCTGGTAATGGAAAAATGGTAGGCACAAGGGGATGAATATTTGATAATAAAGGCATGGGTGTTCTAGGGATGAGTTTACCTAGTTTAATTAGGAAATTCTCAACCTTTATGAATAATTCATAGGATTATGGTAAGGTGCTTCCTCTCATTGATTATATCATAACTACCACATCAAAATTTAAAGTTTTCAAGTAATACAAGAATGCATAATTAAGGGTGGGTTTGATAACTTTAGGGATCATATCCCAAGTTTTTTGAAACCTATTAAAAACTACCATGAACTCCCAAGGTTTTTTTTGGATTTTAGTAAGTTGCTCTACCAAGGAGAGATTAGTACTCTTATCTTCAAAATGTTTACATAAGAGTTCTCCAAACTCATCCCAAGTATTAATGGACACAGGTGTTAAACCCATATACCATTAGAGTACCTTAACTTTAAAGGAAGTTTCCAAAAATATCATAACCACATTCTCCTAGGTTACATTATGTACTAAACCTAGATTGGTTAGCTATAATATGCTCAAAAGGGATATTTGAGTTCTCTCCTATGAAATAAGGAAGGCTCTTTAAGGTAGTAATAGGTATGCCATCAAATTTATTGAGATTTAAGGGGAATCCAACATTAAAATTCATAAAATCTTGACTCCTAGGGATATCCATTTAAAGTGTGGAATTTATAGCGGTGTTTGTTTGGATAGTACTTTTTTGGATAAAATTATTTTTGTGGGAAAAAGTATGAGAATTAAGAGGTGAAGGATTTGGTTTAGACTTAAAATATTTCTTTTTCATAATTTTTTCCAAATACAACTCAATACATTTAATCTCCTTACCTTTTGAGGAAGATGTTATAACCACTATTGGCATGAAATGTCTAAAGATCTACCTCTAAAACCTTTGAAGCTTGCTAATATGCTCAAATATGAAAATGTATGCTCCAAATATCTTCAATGAGAAGTCCCATTGGGTCTGCCAGAACTATTAGTAACCCAAGTTACACCCTATAAAGGAGAGTGTTTAATTCTACTTCAAACTTGGACTAACATGAGAATGGACTAAAGATTGTGGGTGACCTTATAACTAGACTAAGCCTCTAGATTATGGGATTAGCTCCCCTAATGTATCAAATTTTAATTTTTCTTCTAAAACTTATTTTCTTTGGGGGTGAAAAGAGTTAGAAAGATAACTTAAAAGGAAATCTATTCTAGGGATGATAATGCACCAATTCTTTAATTATCCTCTCTTAACCTTGTCCTTAAGAACACTTTTGAATCAAATTGAAATAGTTTATCAGCTAGACTTTCTTAACATAGTCCTAAACATGAGTATTTCATATAGAGGTTAGATAAAAGGTCTGAAACTTGAAGGTAAAAGAATGGAGGTCTATATAAGACACTATAAACTAACTCACTCTTCAACACAACTTCTACCTTTCAACACTTCATATTACCTATAGAGGATGATAACATAGCATTAGGTGAAGGAAAGGACCTGTAAAATAAGATGAATCTCATATTTTTTGCAAGGTAATAATCAATACACACACTAATACCAATGAAGAAGTCTATAACAATCTTTTCTTATTAATTCAAGGTGCAAGATACAGTTTCAGTAGATTTTTGCTATACTAGCTTGAGGGATCCCAATAAAGGCCTTCAAAACTTAATAAATAGAATTTCATGAAGAGAGAAAGAGGGATAGTGGTGTAAAAGTCCTTGAAGAAGTCAAAATACCATAACTATCTTACATGACAATTATAGCGGTCTTTCATGCATTGAAGTACTTTTAAAGAGTCTAAAAAATGGTCAAAGCCTACTTTTAGTAACCTTTGACCCATGATAGGTCTATACATGCCATATTCATTTAATTCCCTCACTTTTATCAATTACAAACATTTAATATACATAAACAACCATCCTCCATGTAACATTAATAGATTACCTCTTCTCGTGGGTTGACCACATCCATATAACTACCAAGAAACCTTCATGAATGCTCATAAATATGGAACTAAATTGATTCAAGGTGTAATTATGGAGGTTTTTATATGTTTCAATAACTCCACATAGTCTTTCTACACCCATAAATTCCTTCATCTACAATTTTAATCTTATTGAGTAATTAGGTCATTTGACTAGGTTCATAGACTGGTTGATTAGTGAAGGATGGTAGAGGTACCTAAAATAAAATAGGGGAAAACCTCATGATATAAAGAATTGAAACGAGTCTTAGGTAAACACCTCTAATTATTTTCAACTTCTTAAACTAACTTGTACCTCTATTTTTGCTCTTCTTCCTAAAAAAACTCTATTTTTTGATAGGTTTATTTACCATCTATACAA
This sequence comes from Torreya grandis, assembly GCA_037957365.1. Lineage (NCBI taxonomy): Eukaryota > Viridiplantae > Streptophyta > Pinopsida > Cupressales > Taxaceae > Torreya > Torreya grandis. Next base: position 8,122 of record JARHVA010003648.1, read on the forward strand.
AAAAATACCATGTTCATGACCCTCTCTAAGTTTAATAGATTATCTAGGTGATTATTAGATGATTTAAATCTATTTTAATGCCTTTTCTCTAAAATCTTCCCAATCAGGTCCTAACTAGGGTTTTAGAGAGGTTTAAGAGTACCCAAGACTCTTAATAATGACTCATAGAGTTAAGGGGATAAATATCTTAAATAATTACACAAAACACTAGTATACTAATCCCTCCACCTCTCTTAAAGTATCCATTTTCCCATGCATAATATTAGTACAATAGTGAGTATGTGAAGTCACCTCTCAAGGAAGAAACATGTTTTTTGAGCAGTGTTAGGTGTCTTAAGGTCAGAATGACAATTTATAAAAACTCTCATATATATCATATCTACTTTAAATACTTATAACAACTTGATAATCTTTTACATAAAGATTGGAGGTGTCCTTATGACCTCATATTGCCTTATGCTCCCTCTTCTACATGACATTGCTCAATGATGCTAATAGATAAGCATATGTATATTTAGGGTTCTTAGAGTTTTGATTTCAATCTAAGCGTTAAGGCTCTTATCCATTATATCCAACATGAATCACATTGTGAATTCCCTTGGAGTAATGGTGTTAGTTTGAATGAGTCATTTACCCTCTATCTACATGCATACAGTCTCCTATTTGAATACCTAAGTCTATCTTCCTATAGAAATAATCATATATACCCTTGTATATGGTTCCCATAAGGTTATTTAGGGACTTTAGGACCCATTCTCTTTCTTGAAGTTCATTATAAATACAAATCCCCTTCATTTCCTTGCTCAAAGGCTTAAATTATCCTTTTTAGGCTTAGTTCTTATAACATGACCTTTACATGTGCAAACCAATAGGTTTTTTTGATTATTAGGAAACTTAGGAAAACCAAAAATACCATTTCATGGCTCAAATACTTCATATAGATGCATTTTGAAGTATCTTTCCTTCATCAGGTGCCTTTCAAGGTTTTAGTAAGGGTTTTGGAGGTCTAAGACTCTTAGCAATGATTCATAAAGTATGGACATCCAAACTAAAACTTCTTGTTATGGATTTTAATTACATTTACCCCTTCAAATTTTTGAACAAATCAAGTTCCCATTCAAAATGTTTTAAGATATGAATGTAGGGAAATGTGCTTTGATTGACTTTTTAGATTGTGTAAGCAAATGGAAAGTTTAATAAGAAAAATGGTAAGTTTGTTGTATTCACCTCATCTAAGCACTTATATAAGTATTTAATTAAATCTCCACACAATTTATATGACCATTAAAATTTTATAAGAACCTATCTATGTCTCAATATGATAGTAGGGTTTTAAATTAGTTTTAAGGTCTACTTCCATCTGTTAGCCCTTAAGGCATTTTGAATTCAAATATAAGTGTGATAAATCCCATAAAGTATATTAAGACTTAACATCACCTTTCCTTTTTTCATAAGCATCTACATGAATCCCAAGACTCTTCTCTTATTGACAAACCTCCAAATTGTCCACCTAGTCTCATTACTGACTGAGGCAGCTCTGAGACAAAATAATGAATTTTTCCATTGATTTTCTAATATTGAGGATAATCTAGTTAAAATTATCATTTTTACCAAATTTTATAGCTTGACTATACATATAGAGGCTTCAAAACCTCAAATTCCCAAAACAAGCTATAGGCATTGACTGTGACTACAAGGTCTCTTAGGCTCCAATAGGTCTAAGTTGTACTATGAGAATTTCATATTCATAAGGTGTATGAGAGGTTTATATATTTTAATCTATTTTATAAATCATCCTCAAATGGACCTCACTCCCTCAAACATACCCACAATCATCATCTTCCTTCAATCCAAATAATAGCTCTTAAGAATAAGCCTATTATAGCTTACTTTGGATGTACTTTTGTGTTTTAGGGCCTTCCCATGCTTAGTAGGATTTATGTATTCCTTTAAAATTATTGAATTTATAAACAAGTTTTAACTATCCTTTATACACCCTTTGCCAACACTTTAACCACTTATCTTTGTTTATATACCTAGTAATTTACCTAGTACCTATAAGTGACCTTAAAATTGTTGATTTATGTGTCTTTGGATTAAACCACCTCAATTACCTCAATGAATTCAAAATTTCTTAAGTTCATCATCTAATCTTTAAACAAATCTTCATGTTTCCATACTTGACAAGTTCAACTTTCACTCTAATGCACAAGATTAAGCTTGTTTCATCTGGATACATAACTCCACTAAGATGGTTGTAGATGCACATTAGTTGTCTCATTTGGATATATGACCTTATAAATATATCCTTTAACTTGTTTTAATCCTTAAATTGGCTCAAAAATATATACTCATAAAAATATTATCTTCTCTATTTGAGATAAACATATTGATTTTCCAAAAACCTTGTAAGTTATAACTGGGGTATTAACTATTATTCATTATTCATGAATATCTAAAAGTTATGTCTCTTTGGTCCATAATAAGTACCTTTATAATTTTATCACAACATTAAAAACTATGCTTGTATCTTTTCCAAACCTAATTCATAGAATACTTACTTTGTAGAGGCATCCTGATAAGTCCTAGCATATAACTATAGGTGATGATCTACTATTACTTATATGAATTGAGATAGGATGAGACCTTGAGAAGGTCAATGACATGATTTATGAACTCACTCATCCATTTAAAATAACTTATGGATATTTTAATAAAACTCTTTCATTGATACATCTTTAAGCCTCCTCTATACCCCACTTTAATTAAGTGTACTTGACTGTGTTTTCACTTTGGTTGTAGGTGGAGATTTACTATTTTAACATGGCTTAAAGATATAAAATAAACCTTCATGACCATGATTATCCCTAAAAACACTAATTATTACCAAATACTTGGATTCATGATATGGATGTGAATAAGGAGTGATGATAGTATGTGTGGTGATAATGGAGTGTATATGGAGATTGAAAATGGAGTGATAAGCTTATAACAATGGTGAATGGTAGTGACAAAGTTATGAAAATTGAATGAAACATAAATAAAAATATAAAATAGTCTTAAAGGATCCTATGTGATCATAATAATATTCCTTGAAAACATATATCATTTTGGAGATCCTTGATGAAGTATACACTATTAAAAAAGAAACCTAGGATTTTCTAATTTACCTTAACATATGCTAAGATAACTTAACATATGTTAAATGAGATTTTGAGGGTGTTAAGGGTAGATTGGTATTTTATAGGCTATCCAAATTTAAGTAAATTTTATAAAATTGAAATAAGGACACATTATCATGAATGAAACATCCCATATAATATCTTTATGTGCTTTAACAACTTTGAATCAACCATTGAACCATACACTATCTTCAACCATACCTGCAGACTACAGATTTGCTAGTTTATGTGTTCTTCATATATATATATATATATATATATATATATATATATATATATATATATATATATATATATACTCACATGTGTGGATAAAAAAACTAAGGAAGTCATGAAATGTTTATTCAATACCTAAATAATTAGGAACAATCATTAGTTTGACTAGAATAGTTAGAAACTCCACAAAACTATATTGTTTTTATTGCCTTGTGAAAATGTGAATGACGACCAAAACCCTTAATTTTTTTACATTAACTCATAATTTTGATAACACTAAACAAAAAACAAATACCCATGATTGGAATGTCATAAGGCCTAGTTCCTCTGGTCAAGAACTTGGATCTTTTTTCTCTCCTATACGGATTGAGCACAAACCCAAAGTGCTCTTGATGTCTGTCAATAAACAAAGAAAGTAAAACACATCAATTTTTGGCTTCTAAAACTATAAAACATTTTAATATATTCACCATGTTCCTGTAACAAGTCCTTATTTCATCTCCATAACTTCTCTTGAGCAAATCCATAGTGTATAGATCTATACCACCTTAAAAGGTTGTTGAATCCTACAAATTATCCTTCATTTCTTCTTGTTTTAGTTCCAAACCACCATTTTAGGGTAAAATGAAGGAAAATTTGGGTCAAAAGGCATCTCAAATCAAGGAACACGTTTTGGAGAGAAAAAATGAAGATGTCTTCAAACGTGTGAGCTCTTTTAATGGCAAAACAATTTTCTAGACTCAGAGGTGACAATTTCAAAGCATGAACCATTTAACTAAAGCAATATAAGGACTATGAAGGTGATTTAAATATGTTATTAATGATTTATTGGAATTTTGAGATTAAATTTTATCATTTTAAGACCAAAACCATTCTTTTAGACAACATACATATAGCCTCAAAGAAAATTTGCTAATGAATATCACAAAAAGTACCTTATAGCCTTCTTAAAAGTTTAAAATAGACTTCCATATATATTTATCACCCTTTCAAGGCCTATAGTCTACCATATCTTGAATATATTGAATATACTATATAATCTCATGGTGATTCATCATCTTTCATCTTCAACCATCTTCATTAAGGTACTCTAGATCATAAAACCACTTCAATCCTTTATCAAAGACATCCAAACATACTCAAACACCATGAAGACACTTAACACAAGTTGAAATTGAGACATGACTATGACAAGACATTAATACCAACTCCCTTCACTTGATAGTCAATGACCATTATTTTGAATTTACCTAATTCCTTAAGAGACAAGAGAACTATGAGGTTTTCATGATGGACTAAATATCCTAATACTCAAGTTGACACCTTTCTAGGCCTAAGGATAGAAAGTGGTCAACACTTATTGCCTAGAAGCTAATGAAGACCATGTTTTTAAAGAACCCACTAATGTGAATTTTTTGAATAAATATGTAGCTTAAATATTTACCTTATTTTCATACTTTTATATATTATCCTACTAAGACTTATTGTAGGACATTTTTGTGACATTAGGAATCTGAAGAACCAAAATATCATTAGTTCCTTGTTAGTTAATCAAAAGAGAATTTAAATCAACAATGCAATTGAAACTAAGCTACTCCTGCTTAAGTACTTGGGTGAGTTCAACATAATGAACAAAACTACAAATAGATTATAAAACACAAAACTATGCTACCTCCTTTATCAAAACTAATGATAATTTATTGGCATAAAGGATGTTCTTACTCAAGTTTTGGGTAATTTAGACTTTTATTGGTGTATTTTCCATTTTCCCAGCACTTATCTAAGACCACATGTGTCTTTGCTTGGCTTGGATTAGTGTGAAGCTTCTTGAATCAATCTAGAATTATAAAATTAATTTGAGATCTTATTTAAGGCATTCCTAAAAAATAAACTCACACACAAAAGCTTGTTATAAGAGAGTGAGAGCATTTATATTTATAGGTCTTAAAACTAAATCTAACCCTAGGGTGGTTTGGTTTAGTTTTAACCTTGGTTGAGTATAGATTAACCTTGGTCAATTTATATTAACCCTGGGTTGGGTCAAAGTAGTCATAAATGCTTAATACTGCATAGAAGATATTTATGAGCCATAAAAACTCATAGCATACATTTATGAGGTTGTGACTCACCTTTTCTTTGAATTTTAGGAATTAATAAAAGATATTATTAATACCCTTGACTTTGACCTTATGTTTATTAAAAAATTACTTTTTTATAGAATTTAATTCCCTAATTTAAGTTGGAATTTTTACTTAAGCAACTAATTGAATTTTGATTTTTAATTAATCTTACTTGGGCTTTTCATCATTTATGAATTATTTTAATGTTTTGCATTAATAGATCGGCATGCAAAGAATGTCAATTTAATAGGTCACAATTTGACTATGGGTGAATCCAAGCTAGGTTATCATTACATACAAGTTAATACCCCAAATAAGGAAGCCTCCACATAATTATGGGAAATCATATCCCATGTGTGAATTAATTCAATAAATCTAGTGACTTCTAGGCTTAACTTACATTATTTTCTAGAAATCAATTTGATACCTAGTTTAGACATGAAAGTGGCCAAAAATGAGTGTATATAGTTTTCCCATATTTGAGAAGGCATAATAATAATAATAATAATAATAATAATAATAATAATAATAATAATAATAATATATTTTCAAAGAATAAAAGAGATATTAAGAATAAAAAGAAGATAATGATGATTAAAATAAAGTTTGGGAAGCATATGATGCCTCTTTGAGGAGTGCCTAACACATACAATTGATGGACAGTGTATCAAAAACAAGCAAGAATAAAAATGAAATTAAATCATGGATGAGATTTATCCAATTGGGCTAATGCTTGCACACAATGATTAAAATATTGATTTTCTCAAAGGCAATTATAATCATTTTGATGACTTGAGTTGAACTATTGATTTTGGTTATGCCCTAGTAAGGTAGATTTGAGCATGATAAATTGGTTCTTCCCTAGTAGGATAAATTAGAAAGAATAACTCAAAGTTTTAGCCTACTACATAGATTAAAAATGAGTAGGCACAAACATAGGTATGATGGTCTAATGAACTTTCAAAGACTAAAGAAGACACAAACAACCATGCACACAAGGATGCACAAAGTGATGAAAGAGATGATTATAAGATAATAATGGGGATGGAATAATAATAGTGACCAAGCTAACCAAAGATATGTCATGTATCCAAGTGCTTCATACATAGTCTAAATACACCTTAGGCTAATGTAATTCACCCAAAAGAAAGAGAAAATGAGATGAGGAATAGAATGGAAAAATAAGAATTGATCAATGTGGATGATTTAGTTATACCTACCAATGCAAAGACGCACATATTTATTAACATTGATACAACCAAAAAGGTCAATGGGTCGGTTTGATTTAGGAGTAGCGGATAATTGATAATTTGACACAATGGGCCCAAGGAAGATAATATAATGAACTCTAATCATGGATTGATAGTGAATTGGTATAGATGATAGGTTTGAATTTGGGTTACCTTCTAGTACTTAGATTCATGTCCTAACTAGCAGGGATTACTATTCATTTGTGATTTAATTACTCTATGTTTGCATGATTTTTTGGACTTTCCAATTGTGAACAAGGTGAAGTACTACCCACTACTTTTCTTATAAGATCAACTGGAATAATTTTTTATATAGCACATGATAGTATGCATCATGATATAAAACACCATGATGACCTAGATATAATGTTCATAAGTGCTAACTCCTTATCCAATAGACAATTTGAAAATAAAACACCCATGATATAAACCATGATAACAATGTTGACATATGAATATGGATGGACTCAAGTACAATGTGTAAGGAATAACCCAATGAACACATATACACTGAGTCAAGGCATAATAATGAAAGTAGATAAATAATCAAACAAATAAATAAATAACTAAACAAACACACACAAATATTGAAAATAAAAACAACAAAAAACATCATATCATTAACTAAGTCAGTATCTACGTGTGAAGGCTTAATATAATGATAAACTGATGGTTCCCCTAAGCAAGGATACATGAAAGGGAAAGACATGTGGGGATAATAAATCCTAATATAATATACACATTTTGGTTTTGCCTTAGTAGGGATAAATCTATGAGTTTGGTCTAAAAGTGTGAATGGGAACCCACCATGAATTTTCCCCTCCAGAGCAGATTGAGGATTATAATTTTTTTTTTTTTAATTTTGGGGCCTTATATCTCTCTAAGAGATTTTAAGTGGCTTCAAATTTTTAGGCCTTCTAAAAATTTTTGAATTTTTTTGGAATTTTTGTTATATATACTCATTAGATATTTACAAGGTATCGCTCATAAAATGATGAGAGTGTAGGATAAACTAATAGTGTAGTAGTGCATCAATTTCAAATGCATAATGCACATAAAGGTGACACATAAAATGGTGAAATAATTGGATTAGGTTGATCATAAAATTATGATATCATTAATTAAATTTCTCTCTAAATTATGAGGGTGTTAGAAAAGGGGTGATCGAGCTAATCTCAATGTAAATTGAGCACTACCTACATAGTCTTGAAGAACCTCAAGTCAATGTAGTTATGCCTTATATTGAGGAATATTTGGAAAAAATTTATATGTTTTTTGGGTATCTCAAATCAATGGAGGATTATGAGATATAGATGGTCTAACTCAAAAAATGATAAAATCATGGAAAAAGGGGTGACTAAGTTGACCTTAATGTAAATTGAGCATTGCCCATATAGTCCCAAAGAACCTCACATCAATGTAGTTTAAAAGTATGGAAAGGTATGAAAGGATAGTAAGGTGAGGCAAAGGGAAAAGAAATGAAAATTTTTGGAATAAAATTTACAAAGATGGGTGGAATGAATCATTCTTTAAAAACTTAATTATCAATTCCACATAAGCAAACATAAACCATGCAAACAAGTATATAGATCTAGCAAGCATAAAAAAAATATCCATATAATAATGAAGAATAAGAACACATCACTTATGTGGGAAACCCTCAAGGATAATAAAACCCACTGATATCAATAAATTTACTATAGTCTTATAAGATACAAATCAAATTTAGTGAAGCGCCCACTTCACATGGAGCATCAACCCCAACTAGCTAAACACCAACTTAGCTAGGATTTATCAAGAACCCATTTGAAAGGAGGAACCAAAACCTTAGATGACTCATCACCAACTCATCCAATTTATTTATTTTATCAAATTAATAACACCTTTTTACTCAACCAACTAATGATGATCTCTTTCTTTAGTTCTTCACACACTTTTTTCCCTCTCAAACTGCCTTCTAGGCTTCTTTGCTCAAGTAGCCCTTTTATTGAATTAATTAGGTAATATGACCTTGGTTTTCATATACATAACCTAAATTACTTTAGGTTAATCATAATATGTTTTTTACTTCAAAACTCATGGCAAAATTACTCAAACCCTTTTTTGCAAGTAGCCCACTCAGATGTTAGTGCAGGTTTTTATTTTTCCCTATTATTTAATTAGGGAATATTATATATTTGTGAATACATGGAGTTTTCCTACATTCGTGGGATAGGCTAGCTTATGTGGATATGCATGTCATAGATGTGTCATAGGTGTCAGAAGAATGTCATAAGTAACTCCTTTGACTGGCTATTTTGGGTATGGGAGTTACTTCTCTATTCTTAGCACCTTGTCACCACCTTTCATGGAGGAGTTATAGTATATTCTCGGGGTGCTTTGACCACCTTTTGTGGAGGAGTTACTTACGTGCTCTCCTATATGTATTATTCACTTTGTCCATCTTAATTTAATTGAATATTGAGTTTTCCTCCTATTTTTCTTTTGTAAATTATCTCTTTCAGTGATTTCACTTTGCTTTAGCTTCTTTGTGGTGTGCACCAGCTTCATCTCATGTGATCACTTGACCATTGCATTCATGTTATTTAGACCATGAAAACAACTCCAATATGGTATCAGATCCACCCCAATAATCGTGTTTCTGGTTATGTTATTAGTTTATTCTAAAATCTTGAGTTTTTTGCTTGCAAAGGATCTTCGATTTTGTTATTTGCATGAATTATGTTTGTACTGGCATATAAGCCTTGATGCAAATTTGTAGGTTTGACTCATTCTCCATGTGAAGTATATGAGCATACCTGCATGCAAATAATTTGCAATTTTTCTTGGAACATCATTGATGTTATTGAGAAACTAGTGTATTGACATTTGACATGTGGAGAGCCTCTTAAGCTTTCTTGAACGTTGCATGAGTCGTACGGCCTGGTGTCTCTTGAAAACCCCTCTCTTCCACTTTGGCACTTATCTCCTTAACCAGGTGTTTGGATATGTTTTGAAACTGATCTTAAAGTGTGAATTTATTTGCTAAAATTAGCCTTAAAGACCAACGTGGACTGTACGGTCCGTACACCTGTGCAGTTTTCACTCACCTCTTAGTTTGGCATTTCAGTTTGGCTTTGGACAATAGAAAAAGGAGGTGCTGGAGTTGTTTTGTCTTCACCAAATTGTTGTGTGGAGATATGCATAGCCTTTCTGCTGATGCATAGTCAAAACAATAAACAAAAAGACCAAACCCTCAAAAATGGCACCCTTTTTCATTTTGGCGTTCCACGTGGGCCCTCACAAAGCCTTTATTTGGTAAAATCTGCCTTTGTTTCTTAAATTATTAGTCAAATTTGACTTTTCAAATCTTAAATCAGTCAATTTAGTTTAAAAATGAAGTTTTAACATTGTCTTTTACATTGTGGGCAATTTGGGGTTTTTATTTTAAGTTTGAGTTTTTGCCTGTCAAAGACGAAGGGTGAGGCCCAAGTTGGCAGGAGGCCAATTCCCCCTCACAAAGACCTCTTTTGGATTCACTTCTCTATGCTAAGCCCAACGAGTGGTTGGAATGCCACTTTTTCTCTCAAAATAGGTATTTTTTTAATGTTTTAGTGCTACTTTTTGCAAAATTACTAGTTTATGAGAAATTAAAACTTTAAAATATTGCAAACGGTAGCTCAAATTCGAGTGCCATCTTTTGAAAAAATGCTTATTTTTAAATTTTCCACAACTTAGGCTAGATAATTATCAAAAATGCACTACTTTATAAAGTGCCAAAAATTTGGGTCTCTTGGGACGCATTTTCAGCTGAGTCTAACATTTTTTGAGTGTGCAATTCCATATTTGGGGGGGGGCTCAACATTTTGGGGGGGTGTGATTATCTTTCAGCACTTTGTTTACTTCTATTATCTTTCTCCTTTCTGCATACTTTCACAAACTTGCAATCAACACTTCACCTAAATTTAGTTTAAAATGAATTCTTTTTAACTTAAACCCCTAACACCCTTCAACTATCATGAATATAAGGTTAAAATGTCAATCATTCTTAGAAGTAAAGGGTTGTATAGGATCACCATGGATACTGAAGTAGAACCTAGCACTGATGCTGAAAAGGTCAAGTGGTACAACCGTAGTGATGAATCCTATGGATTACTGAGATTTTCTATGTCTCCAAAACTTCTCTTCCATTTAGAAACCACCAAGACTCCCAAAGACATATGGGACACCTTAGAAGTCTTATTTAGGAAGCTTGATAAGATGAGAGGTCATGAGCTCGAAAACAAACTCATAAGTCTAAGTCCTAGCAACTTTGACACCTTACAGGACTTCTTCACTAAGTTTAAGGCCCTCAGATTGCAATTGAAAGAATGTAGGATAGAGAAGAAAGATGATCAACTCATCCTTTCTATTCTCACCAAGTTAGGTCTAAGCTATTCAGTCTTTGTCTCCACTTTCCATGCCACAATAAGTGCCATTGGCACTACATGGAAAATGCCTTCTTTGGATTCATTCATTGCCGACTTGACTAAGGAGAAAGGTAAACTAATCTAAATGGGCGCAATGAAGTTTACTCAACCCCAAGCTTCGCTAGCTAGAAATGGTAAGGATAAGACTTCAAAAAAGGAGAAGAAGAAAAAGAACAAGGTCTAGGAGAAGAAGAAAGAAAAGAACAATCCTACAAAAAACAACATTGAGTCTTCCTCCTCCAATGCTAAACCTAAGAAGGAGAAGGTTAAGTGTGCATATTGTAAGAAGACAGGGCATGATGAACACAAATGCATGAAGAAACAAATAGATCACCTAACTCATCTTCTAGAGAAGCACAACATAAGTGTTCCTAAGTCCATCAAGTAGAATTCATCTACCCAAGATTCTACCAAGGCAAAAGGCAAGGGTAAGGAGAAAGAAAAGGGCAAGGCCCTTGTAGCAACTATAGCTTCTACATCATCATGGGTCATTGATTTAGGTGCTTCTCACCACATGGGCTCTTCACTAGTTGAGTTTTCATCTTTAGAGCCTTGTAGCATGACTTTAATTAGTTTTGGTGATGACACATCAGTTTCTATTGTAGGGAGAGGGTCAGTTGAAATGGAAGGAGGAACATTTAATAATGTTCTAAGTGTTCCTTCTCTTTCAACCAATCTCCTATCAGTGTACCAAATCACTCACATTGGTCGAGGCATGAGAGTTAAGTTTTTACCAGATTCAATGGCTATTATGGAATTGCATAGTGATACTATAGTGGTAGTGGGTAGGGCAGATCACCAAGCAAGGTTATACACCTCACATTTTGCACCTGATTCTTCTCCAATAGCATTGCTGACTCATTTAGATGAAGTTAGAAAATTATGGCATGAGCAATTTGGCCACCTTAATTACTGCTACCTTGAACAACTTTGCAAAAATGACATGGTCATTGGCTTGCCTCGTGTCTAATTCTCAAAAAGACTTTGTGAGGGGTGCTCCCTTGGGAAGCATCCTGAAGCAAATTTTGACAAAGGCAAAGCTTGGAGGGCTTCACAACCTTTGGAATTAGTCCATAGTGATGTATCGAGACCCTTTCCCAAACCATCTTTCATAAGGACCAAGTACATCCTCACTTTCATTGCTGATTTATCTAGGTACACTTGGATATATTTTTTCAAACAAAAGTCTGAAGTGTTTGAATATTTTCTACACTTCAAGGCTCTTGTTGAGAAATAGAGTGAGAAATCCATCAACATTCTTTAAACTGATAATGGAGGGGAGTATGTTAGCAACAAGTTTGAGCAGTTTTACACCATAGAGGGGATTGATTTGTAGCACACAGTCACTTACAGTCGTTCACAGAATGGGGTTGCATAATGCAAAAATAGGTTCTTAAAAGAGATGGGTAGTTGTATGATTCACTCCAAATCCTTAGCACCACAGTACTAGGTCAAAGCCATCAATTGTGCTTGCTACATTCAAAATAGGGTTCCTCACAAAGCTTTGAAAGGGATAACACCCTTTAAAGCTTAGCATAAAAGGAAACTTGATGCTGAGCACCTTAGGGTTTTCAAATCCCCAGCCATGGCCCATATACCAAAGAAGAAATGCAAAGCTATGAAACATCAGTCTAAGCCTTACATCTTTGTAGGATATCGAGATGGTGTTAAGGGGTATCACCTTCTAGATCTGACCACTCATGAGTTGTTCATTGAGAGAAGTGTCTAATTTTAGGAGAGTCTTAGAGACTCAACACTTGGCACTTCTCTCTCATCGGATCTACTTCTTCATGATGATTCCTTAGATTCAGATCAGCCGCAACCAATTCTTGAGCTAGAGACATCTTCTTCTTCAAGTTCAAACAATGAAGACAGTGATACAGAGACATCCACCTCTAGTCAGTTAGATGATGAGGAGTTAGCACTTGACTCACCCACTTTTGAGCCACTTTGGCCCAAATAAACACTTGAGAGTGCTAGCACTTAGGTAGGAGATCCTGCAGATGATATATGTACTAGGGGGATTTTTAGAGAGATCCACATGCCTTCTTTGCCTTAGTTTTAGATCCATAGACTTTTTGACAAGCATCAAGAGTACCTGAGTGGGATAGTGCTATGGAGGAAGAATATTCTTCCTTAATCAAAAATCACTCTTGGGACTTGACTTCACTTCCTAAGGGAAGGAAGATGGTTTGATGTAGGTGGATATATTGAACCAAGTTTGTAGCAGATGGGTCAATTGATAAGTACAAGGTGCGATTGGTCGCCAAGGGTTTCTCATAGGTGGTAGGCATTGACTACTCAGAGACCTTTGTACCCATTGCAAAGATGACTTCTATCTAACTCACCTTAGCTATTATCTCAACACATGGTTGGGATGTACACCAAATGGATGTGAAGAGTGCCTTTCTTTATGGAGACCTAGAGGAGGAGATCTACATGGAGTAGCCACCAAGATTTATTTAGGATTCTTCCTTAGTATGTAGACTTAGGAAATCTATCTATGGCCTCAAACAAGCCCCTTAAGCTTGGTATGCCAAGATAGATTCCTTCCTTCTCATAGTGGGTTTCACTAGGTGCCATTCTGACCCCAATGTCTACTTCTTATAGTAGGATGATTTGCTCCTGATTTTGGTTCTATATGTTGATGACCTTTTTATCACCAAGAGTTCTTCATTGGTTATTGCATCAGTGAAGGCATCTCTCTAAAATAGATTTGACATGATAGACTTGGGTTTGTTGCACTACTTCCTTGGCATCGAGATCTCACAGTCAGATTCAGGGATTTTTCTTGCACAACCTAAGTATGCTCTTAATTTATTATCTTGGTTTCACATGGCTGATTGCAAGCCATCTCTAACTCCCTTTCTATTAGGAGTCAAGCTTGAGGCTGACTATTCTTCATCATTAGTTGATGCCACTCAGTATTGACAACTTGTTGGTAGTTTCATCTACTTAACTCACACCAGGCCTGACATATCATATGCAGTGGGACTTGTCTCCAGATTTATGTAGGAACCTCATGAGTTGCATTGGAAAGCAGATAAGAGGATCTTGAATTACATACAAGGTTCACATAGATATGGGATTCATTATAGATTTGGCATAGAGGCTGACTTGATTGGGTATACAGATTCAAACTGGGCTGGTGATTCACAAACTCGCAAGTCCACTTCTGGTTACAGTTTCTCTCTAGGTTCTGGTCCTATCAGTTGGTCTAGTAAGAAGCAAAATTTTATTGCTATATCATCCACAGAGGCAGAGTACAAGGGAGAAGTTAATGCAGCTACTAAGGCTATTTGGCTTTAAGGGATACTTTTTGAGTTTGGCATTCCTATCAGGCAGCCCACCATCATTTATTGTGACAATCAGAGTACCATTTAGATTTGTAGGAATCTAGTTTAGCACCAGTAGACCAAGCACATAGAGATTCACATAAATTTCATTTAGGATCTTATTCATAGTCAGGTCATTGACTTGATATTTTTCCAGTCTTCAGAGCAAGTTGCAGACATCTTCACCAAACCTTTCACCAAGAGCAAGTTCATTCATCTATGAGCTCTTCTTGGGGTGCAGTCCACATCTGTAGTAGAATCATCTTTAGGGGGGGCCACTAGCCTCTTCATTTATTTTATGTCTCTCTTTTGGGGGGACATTTTTTCCTATGGGTTTTCTCCTTTTCTCTATCTTATGGGAGATTGCATTTGTACATGGGTACCTCATCAGGCCTAGTTGTCGAGACCCATTTTATATTTCCACACTGCCAACCGAAGCTATGCTTATGGGGGGGGTGTTAGTGTAGGTTTTTATTTTTACCTATTATTTAATTAGGTAATATTATATATTTGTGCATACATGGAGTTTTCCTACATTCATGGGATAGGCTAGCTTATGTGGAGATGTGTGTCATAGGTGTGTCATAGGTGTCATAAGTAACTCCTTTGACCAACTATTCAGGGTATGGGAGTTACTTCTCTATTCTTAGCACCTTGTCACCACCTTTCATGGAAGAGTTACAGTCTATTCTTTGGGTGCTTTGACCACCTTTTGTGGAGGAGTTACTTACGTGCTCTCCTATATGTATTCTTCACTTTGGCCATCTTAAGTTAATTGAATATTGGGTTTTGCTCCTACTTGTCTTTTGAAAATTATCTCTTTTAGTGATTTCACTTTTCTTTAGCTTCTTTTTGATGTGCACCAGCTTCGTCTTGTGTGATCACTTAACCATTGCATTCACGTTATTCAGACCCTGGCAACAACTCTGATATCAGAATGCCAACTAGTCTCAAAACATAGTCATGAAAACATGAACTTATGATACCTGATATAACATAATTAAGTAATTTAAATAAATGAAAAATATATTAAAACATACTTAAAACAATCTAAATAAAAATTATCATAATCTCTAATTTCACATATTGGTCTTGCAGACCAATTTTGTTGACCTTCTCTCCCACAAACTTCACTCTACCTGATAAGCCATTTTGGCCTCAATATTTCAACCTCTTATATTGAATTCCAAGATTTTTAAAAGAATGGATAGGTAATTAAAGTCCCAAAAAACAATATAAATTTTATTAAATACATTTTAAACTGTAACTTACCCAAATCTGCCAGTTCACTTTCAAACATAGTCATGGTGATAATGACCTTCAACACCTATGTAGACACTTTTAGAGACATCCAATGCATGTGTATAATCTTATGAGATAATTATACCAACATAAAATATAATAACACCATGTTAAAATTAAAATATTGGTCTTGTATACCAATTTCATAACGTTACACCTTCATTGTCTCATCTGCACTAGACAGGGCAACTTATGAGCAAAATTTTCATCATATCCACTAACCTCCAAAACATATATCCAATATCAAAATGTCTTAAAATTATTTAAAAACATATATATGAAATTTTATTCATCCATAATCCATGATAACACATCCCTAAACAACTTCTCACTTCTACCTAGGTTTCTCATTGTTTACACCATTAGGCCTGTTAGTGACTAGTCAACTTATAAGACTGGTTTAGCACCCCTGAGAGCTAGAATCTATATACACATAATATTTTCAAAATTTTATCACTTAATGAAAAAATTTATATTTAAATAACCCATCAAGTCAAAATATCTCTAAGTTCATACCCTAAGGGGTATATTTGGAAAGGGGTAGGTAGACCATCAGTGTTTTACAGGATTGTTGTCCCTTTTACCACTTGTTATCTACACACTTGTCTCCTAAAAACAATTTCCATAAGATTTATATTATCTATTTTAACCTCTCCAATAATTTCCCACATTTTATCCACCTTTTCCTCACAATAATCCCTTTTTATCAGTTGGCTTTACTAGGTCGATTGGGTCGAACCTATACAGTTTTGGGCGATTTTCACGTAGGAACTAGTTTGGCTCTTGGCTAACCTAGTGAATTATTATCAAAAATTTTGCTTGGTCAAACAGGTCGACCCTATCATATAATAATTTTGGAATGGTTTATGTTAAAATTCACTTATATATACAATTTTATTTCTCTATTATTTAGAGAAGAAAAGAAGTAAGAGCTATTGCACATCTACTTATCCGCCATTATACTTAAGGAGCACACTTAGTGTTTCATACTTTATTTGGAGATACAAATCTTGTATTGTGGAGAAGTATTTTGGATAAAGTTATAGGTTGTGTATCTTATATCTAATTTTTCATTGTCATCCTTACATACCACAACAACCTCTTGCGAAACACCTTGGCCAAGGGAGAGGTTGAGGCTCAACAGTTTCGTCATCAAGGTAAGTATTACTAACTTTGTTCCTCCTTTATAAGAGTATATAGATATGAATTTTTACTTCTCTTCCATGCATTAGGATTTTTTATACATTGACATGAGTGTACATATTTTATGCATGTTTATTTTTATTATTTTTAACCCTCACTTTATGCCATAAGCTTTGGTGAGCACTAGATTAGATTTACTTTACTTTATAGTTTAGTGAGATATTAAAACATAGGAATCCCTTAGGGTTATTATGTGATTTCACTTGATTTGAGGCTTTATAATCCTCCCTACCATAGTGTATTGTGGTAAGATATCCCCTAATCAAGTCTAATGGAACCCCATATTGGTCATGTTCTTGCTTAACAAATGTGTCCCTAATTAGAAGTGTATGGTATGATCTATCTTATTTGAGTTAGAATTGATTTATAGAAATGATTAATTTTTTATTTCATATATAATATACTCATAAACCACCATGGGAATCAAATACAATTATCAAGCTTCAACCTTCATGCATTTGGAAACTTTGATTGCTATAACAAATCTCAGAGAAACAAGGCCTTTCCTAGAGGATCCACTCACCTAACAAACCAATAATACCTAGAGATGCCTAGGAGATTTTTATACATGTTCCAATCACTTAACTAGCCATATCAATCTATTCTAAGCACTTTAGAGAAAATTATTTCATATCATGTAATTATTAGGGTTATTTAAGGCTCTAAACCATCTTCTAATCTTAACGATCATTCATAAATATTAGTCCCTTATTTAAAAAACTAGTTCTTGAAAATATGATCTAGGACCCTTCCCTTTATACCATTAATATCTTATGTTCTCATGTAGAGGTTACACATGCCAATGAGCACTTAAAAGTCCTTCTCAAGTTGAGAACCCTTCATTGTTTACACATGAGAGACCTAAAAAAACTTTTTATTGCCTTAAACTTCAAATTTTGATGTGTAACTTGGTAAACATACTTGAAATAGCATGACACACTTTTTTAAATTCTCACATACTCACACTTTCCTTGGAAACTGATCTTGATACCCCATCTATCCACCACCTCTCTCTTTGCTCTCTAGGTCTTGACCTGCAAGTCACATTAGGCCTTGAAACTAAAATTGTAACCATTATCCAAGCTATAAATACATAATATACATGTAATGAACCTATTATCATTATAAAACACTACCATACATTATTTTTATGCCTTTACAATACATTATAACACCTTATTAGGTTATGCAGGGTCTAGAACTAGTCTAGTTGCATGCTAGGTATATAGGTCCTACCCCTGTAGGATCATTATAAGACTCTCATGAGTGTTATAAATACTCATATTCATGATAAAATAAACCTAATATACCATCTTATCCATTTGTTCATCCATCTCACTAGGCCACCAAGCTCATATCTTCTCACAAGGTTTCTTCATATAATGACTAGCATCATGACTAAGCTTCTCAAGCATTTAAAACTTGAAAACTAAACTTGAAACACTCATTGATGCTTATATACCTTGTTCACATTCCTTTCATAATTATTAGGTATTATCATACCTCTAAACATATCTCTTTATGCTCATCATTCACATGCTCATGATATGACTATACTTGTTATGACTAGGCTTCTCAAGACATCTTGTACTCAAGGACTAATACTCAATAATGCTTACCTTGACCTGATTATTGACATCAAAATAATAATAATCATTAGGTTTCCTTAAAATTATCTCTTAATAGAGAGGCATTAAGTTGCCTTCAAATTGTCTCTTATCACATGACTCATATCTCATAGACTACTCACCATGCATCTTTACCAGAGCACCTTGGCATCAATGACAACACTTCTCAAAAAACTATCCATTTTTCATTTATAGCAAAACATTCTTCAATATGCTCATTATCATCTCCCCCAATCTAGTCAAATTCCCTTATTGAACTTTCTCCCCCTTTGATATTAATGACAAAGGGTCTTCCACAAATTTCCATATGGAACCATACATTCTCATTATAGGATCTCAACCCACAGAATATGAATCATTAAGGTAACATGATCCCACTTACTCCATGCATGCCTTCTTCAAATGATCTTAGATTATAAAACCATTTCTCAACATTAATCATGCTCAATCAACAACCTGAATAACTCCCCCTCAAACCAAGCATCCACCATGATTTTTCTAACTAAAGAGTGTATTTATGAAGCCTAATGAATTCACCCCTTTTAATAAGGTAATCAAATAGCACTAGTTTAGGAGATTCCTAGATCTCCATGCTCTCATAAGATTGAATGTCTTTCAATATTCTTTTAGGCTTGATTGGCATTATAGGTTTCATCTCTTAATCAACCATTTAATCATCAATATGAGATGACAATAGACATTCCTAACTTGATTACACATCTGAAGTATGTTCTATCACATTAAATAGTCCACTTGATCTTATAGATTGATCATGACTCAACTTTGCTATCTTTGGTTTTCATACATTCATTTGCCTTATTTCTTGCACATTAAGGGATTCAAACCTCCTATTTTGACTTGATGATCTTCTAACTCTATTAGCATAAAATCTTGAAATGTGTCCTACATTATGACAATTATATCAAACCACCTTATGTATACCATTTTAATGATGTGATCTCTGACTCCTTTCATATCCCCATGAGTACTCATTCTTGGAGGGTTTTTTAAACTCTCTTATTTTATGACCAAACTGACTACATACAAAACAATAACCATTGAATGAACTATCATACCTCATAGCATTATGTTATTTGATACATCTTTTCATGTTGACCTTATTGGCTTAAATATCCTTCTCCTTGACTTGAGCTTCCACCTTTTTATCTTCTTTGAAACAAAGACCTATTTTTGTCACTTGAAGACTTTTGACTACTCAAGATGTCATCAATATCCTTAGTGCTCTTTTAAAACTACAAAAATGTGCTCACCTTGCTATATGATTTATTCAACTTAGCTTTTAAGGATTCTACTTCATTTTAATTCTTGGTGCATTCTTCCTCTTTATCTTTTAGGTTTGTATTAACTATCTATATTTGTTCTTCAATTCGATTGATGATCTCATTATAATCCTTGGAAGTGTTACTCAATTTATCATTAAATAAGCCAATCTTCTCCTCATAGTCCTTAATTAATGATCTTAGTTTGTGATTCTTTCTCTTTTGGAATTTCAACTCTTTTAGTGTACTTAATAACTCTACCTCAAGGTTCACTTCAACTTCTTCTTCATATAATTCTACATCAACCATAAGGCCTTTCCCATTCAAGTAACCCTCATTATCTAATTCTATGGTCATGAACAATGTTAAGGTGTGGAGCCTAAAAGCTTCACATATGAGCGCATTTAACAGTTTCGGGTCTACACAGTCACCGGCGTCGGTCAGGAGAGACCGCCGTCGATCTAGTGCAGTTGAATAGACGCCGACATCGGCAGATGATCGGTTGACGTCGATCATAGGCAAGCAGGCAGGAACCGACGTCGGTTACCTGTGCGTCCAGAATGCTATTTCTGAGGACAAAAGCGAGTGTTTGCATGATGAGTTTAAGTCTTAGTCTTAAGTTTGCATTTCTATTATTAGCAAGACTATTTTTAGAGCCCTTGTTCAAGAGGCTTAACTATTGGTTGTAAGTGCATGCAGAAATTTCCTAATTCTATATGTAGAATTAGATCTTCTTAGCTTTGTGTGATTATTGTAGTAGTTCATTGTATGTGAGTGTTGAAGAAACAGTACAGAGTTGTATCAATCCAGGTTGTTGGAATTGATTGTACTTGAGAGAGAAAGCTCTTAAGGGATAGAGATCTAGAGAGAGATCTTGTGCATCTGAGAGAGGTGTGAAAGAAAGAAGTTTCTTCAATTGTATTCCTTTTGTAAAGAGTTTTAATACAAGTTTTCAGGGTGGTTTCTTGTATCTCTTGTTCGTTGCTATTATTTGATTCTAGTTACTTAGTTGTCTGATTTAATTCCATGGTTTATTGCTTTCATAAGTGTAATCTATTGTTGGTTGATCCCCAACAAGTGGTATTAGAGCCTTGGTTGTAGGTTTAGAGTTTGATATCCAATAATTGGTATCAAAGCTCAGGTTCACTAACAGGTGGTTCAGATCTGTGTAGTGTGTATTGATTACAGGTTGCTCACAAGAGTTTCAGCAGGGATTTTTGTTTGAGTGGGAGAAGTAATGGCAGATGAAAGTAAACTGAGAATGGAGAAGTTCAATGGCAAAAAATATCAACATTGGAGAATGTAGATAGAGGACTATCTGTATCAGAAGGATCTATACTTACCATTAGGTGGGATTGCAAAGAAGCCCACAGACATGGAGGATGAAGAATGGGAAGTTTTTGACAGAAAGGCTCTAGGGTCTATAAGACTGAGTCTAGCATCTACTGTGATATCTAATTTATCACAGGCAAAAAAAATGGTAGAGTTGATGACTACTCTAGCAAATTTGTACAAAAAACCCTTAGCTTCTAATAAGGTATATCTTATGAAGCAGCTATTCAATTTGCATATGCAAGAAGGTGGATCTGTATCCAATCACCTAAATGATTTCCATGGTATTGTAAATCAATTAAGTTCAGTCAAAATTGTATTTGATGATGAAATAAAAGCTCTTTTAATATTATGTTCTTTTCCTGAAAGCTGGCATAGCTTAGTAATGGTAGCTAGCAATACTGCATCTGCATCAAATATTTTAAAATTAGAGGATGTTGTTAGTGTTATCTTGAATGAAGAAATTCATAGGAAAAGCACAGAAGAGACATCTGGGAACGCTTTAAGTTTTGAGAGCAGGGGAAGGAAAAAAGAGAAGAGCAAGAAAGGGAGATCAAGATCCAAGTCTAAGGGGAAAGGCAGATCCAAATCTAGAAATGGCAGAAGGCCACAATGCTGGAATTGTGGAAAGATGGAGCACATAAGCAGAGATTGCTGGTCAAAGCCTAAGGAGGACAATTAGCATGAAGGAAGGGAAGAAGCCAAGGTTGCAGGTATTGCACAAGATGCTTTAATATTCTCTTTGCATAATAATATAGAATCTTGGGTGTTAGATTCTGGTGCATCTTTTCATGCTACCCCTAATAGGGAATATTTTTGTGACTATATCCATGGAGATTTTGGAATAGTATATCTAGGGGATGATGAACCCTGTAAAATTATTGGCAAAGGTAAAGTGCAGCTGAAAATGCAGAATGGCAACACATGGGTGTTGAGAGAAGTTATGCATGTTCCTAGCTTGAAGAGAAATTTGATTTCTGCAAGAAAGTTAGGGGATGAGGGTTGTATAGTAACTCTCACAGTAGAATCTTGGAAGGTGACCAAGGGTTCACTTGTTATGGCCAGAGGTAAGAGAGTAGGTACTCTCTATTTGTGTAAGTGTGTTACTAACAATTCTCCTTCTGTATTATCTACTTCAGATGTGGACGCAAAATTGTGGCACTCAAGGCTTGGCCACATGAGTGAGAAGGGGATGTCAATTCTTAAGTCTAAAGGTAAGCTTTCAGATTTGAAAAGCATGGATCTAGAATTTTGTGAGTACTGTGTATTTGGAAAACAAAAAAGGGTTAGTTTTCTCAAGACTGGGTCTACAAAGAAGAAGCATAAGTTGCAGCTTGTTCACACAGACGTGTGGGGACCGGCTCAAGTAGCTTCTATTGGAGGATCACAGTACTATGTTTCGTTCATAGATGATGCTACAAGAAAGGTATGGATCTACTGTATTAAGAAGAAATCTGATGTATTTGAGACTTTTAAGATTTGGAAAGCTATGGTTGAGAATGAAATAGGGAAAAGATTAAAGTGCCTGAGATCTGATAATGGTGGAGAGTTATGTAGTTATAAGTTCAACTAGTATTGTTACATGCATGGAATTCATAGGCAAAGGATGGTTCCAAGGACACCTCAGTAGAATGGGATTGCTAAAAGGATGAACAAAACAATCATGGAGCGTGCAAGATGTATGAGATTGCATGCTAGTTTGCCTTTGGAGTTTTGGGCAGAAGCTATTGACACTGTAGTGTACCTGATTAACAGAGGACCCTCTATAGCTCTAGATGGTGGAATTCCAGAAGAGGCTTGGACAGGTAAAAAGGTAGATCTCTCTTTTCTCAAAGTTTTTGGTTGTGAAGCCTTTGTGCACGTAGATAAGGAAAATAGAAAGAAGCTCGATGCTAAGTCTATGAGGTGCACGTTTATTGGCTATGGCTCAAATGATTTTGGTTTTAGATTTTGGAATCTAGGAACTAACAAGATAATTAGGAGTCATGATGTTGTTTTCAATGAAAAAGTGATGTATAGTGATCAGCTGAAGAAGCTGAATCAATCTGGGCAGAGCAATAGTGAATTGGATGAGGTGATGGTCCAAAATGAGCTCGCGGGAAAAAGAAATAATCACTTGCAGGAAAACACAGAGACCGACGTCGACAGGTTAGGAACCGGCATCGATAGAATAGAAACTGAGGTCGGTCATATAGAGACCGATGTCGATAGGACAGGAACTAACATTGATCAAGCAGAACTAGCATCAGCCAGTAACAGGTCTGGAGGTGACCGAGGTCGGTCACTATCAGAGAATTTGGGTGGACAGCGTGTTGTGAACAAGTCTCAGACACCCATCAGGAGGTCAGAAAGGGTGAGTAAGCCTCCAATTAGATATTCTCCTTCTTTATTTTATCTATTGCTAACTGATGGTGGAGAACTAGAGATTTTTGAAGAAGCAATACAGGTGGAGTCCAAGAGTCAGTGGGAGCATGGCATGGTTGAGGAGATGGAGTCCTTAAGAGAGAACCAAACATGGGATTTAGTTGAATTGCCAACTGGTAAGAGGACACTGAAGAATAGATGGACCTACAGGTTGAAAGAAGGTGAGAATGGACAGATGAGATATAAGGCCAGATTGGTAGTGAAAAGATTTACACAAAATCTAGGTATTGATTTTGGTGAAATTTTTTCTCCTGTTGTTAAAATGACTTCTATATGGATTGTACTGTCTTTAGTTGTTGTTGAGGATTTGCATCTTGAGTAGCTAGATGTTAAGATAGCGTTTCTTCATGGAGATTTGGATGAGGAAATCTATATGGAACAGCTGGAAGGATTTGAGGTCAAAGGTAAGGAGAAGTTAGTGTGCAGATTGAAGAAAAGCTTGTATGGCCTCAAGCAAGCTCTTAGGCAATGGTATTTGAAATTTGACAGGTTTATGACTGAGCATGGCTACAGTAAGTGTCAA
The DNA here is from genome assembly GCA_037957365.1 of Torreya grandis. Lineage (NCBI taxonomy): Eukaryota > Viridiplantae > Streptophyta > Pinopsida > Cupressales > Taxaceae > Torreya > Torreya grandis. Next base: position 32,365 of record JARHVA010003648.1, read on the forward strand.
TCTGACCATTGTGTGTATTTCAAGAGATTTGATAACAGTAGATATATTATTTTATTGTTGTATGTAGATGATATGTTAGTTGCAGGATCACACATGCAGGATATCTCTGAGCTTAAGGTGAAATTAGCTCAAATGTTTGCTATGAAGGATTTGGGAGTAGCAAAGAAAATCCTTGGCATGAGCATTAAGAGAGATAGGAAAAATCACAGGTTGATATTGTCTCAAGAGGATTATGTGGACAAGGTGTTGAAACGGTTTAATATGTAGGATGTTAAACCGGTAAGCACACCTTTGGCTGGACATTTTTAATTGAGTAAAGAACAATGTCCTAATTCACATGATGAGGTAGATTACATGAGTAAGGTTCCATATTCTTCCACACTAGGGAGTTTGATGTATGCAATGGTGTGTACTAGACCAGATATTGCCCAAGCAGTGGGAGTTGTAAGTAAGTATATGGCCAATCTAGGTAAGGAACATTGGAAAGTAGTTCAGTGGATCCTTAGATATCTGAGAGGAACCAGTAGTAGGCACTTGTGCTATGGAGGTTCAGATACTTCTCTACATGGTTATGTAGATTTAGATATGGCAAGTGATTTGGATGGCAGGAGGAGCACTACAGGTTATGTTTTCACTGTAGGTGGAACGGCGGTTAGTTGGATATCTAAGTTGTAGAAGGTTGTTGCCTTGTCAACTACAGAAGCAGAGTATATTACAGCCACATAAGCTAGCAAATAGATGATATGGATGACACGGTTCATGGATGAGCTTGGTAGGGAGCATGAGAGTTGTAGATTGTATAGTGACAGTCAGAGTGCAATCCATTTGGCTAAGAATTCAGCCTTTTATTCAAGAAGAAAGCACATACAGCTAAGGTATCACTTCATACGGCAGGTATTGGAAGATGGTGATTTGAAGCTAGAGAAGATCCATACAGATAGGAATCCTGTTGATATGTTAACGAAGCTGGTTACAAAGGAGAAGTTGAATCTTCATTCAACTTCGGTTGGTCTTCATGATTGAGTTGAAGATGGAGGAGCTAGAAGATGTTGTTGTATAGGTACTGGTGTAGCTGTTTATCTCCAAGTGGGAGATTGTTAAGGTGTGGAGCTTAAAAGCTTCACATATGAGCACATTTAATAGTTTTGGGTCTACACAGTCACCGACATCAGTTAGGAGAGACCATCATCGGTCCAATGCAATTGAATAAACGTTGGCATCGACAGATGATCGGCCGACGTCGGTCATAGGCAAGCAGGCAGGAACCAGCATCAGTTACCTGTGCGTCCAGAATGCTATTTCCAAGGATAGAAGCGAGTGTTTGAATGATGAGTTTAAGTCTTAGTCTTAAGTTCATGTTTCTATTATTAGCAAGACTATTTTTAGAGCCCTTGTTAAAGAGGCTTAACTGTTGGTTGTAAGTGCATGCGCAAATTTCCTAATTCTATATGTAGAATTAAATCTTCTTAGCTTTGTGTGATTATTGTAGTAGTTCATTGTATGTGAATGTTGAAGAAATAGTACAGAGTTGTATCAATCCAGGTTGTTGGAATTGATTTTACTTGAGAGAGAGAGCTCTTAAGGGATAGAGATCTAGAGAGAGATCTTATGCATCTGAGAGAGGTGTGGAAGAAAGAATTTTCTTCAATGTATTCCTTTTGTAAAGAGTTTTAATACAAGTTTTTAGGGTGGTTTCTTGTATCTCTTGTTCGTTGCTATTATTTGATTCTAGTTACTTATATGTCTAATTTAATTCTACGGTTTATTGCTTTCATAAGTGTAATCTATTGTTGGTTGATCCCCAACAAACAAGGTTTCATTATTATCATGTTCAGGTTCATTACTACCATAATCACTATCAGATTCACTTGAATAACTTACATCAAGAGAGTTATCTTATTTAGCATAAAAGCTTCTCTTGTTTTTGAATGTTCCTTTTCTACCTTCATACTTCCTAAACTCCTTATTTTTGTCAAGCTTATAGGCCTCCTTGTCATCTCCATGATTTTCATCATGTTCTTTTATTAAGCTTAGATTTATCCTTGTTAGGACACCTAGATGTAAAGTGACCAATCTTGCCACAATTGAAACATTTGAAGCACAACTTACCTTTGTACTTACCTGATCTAAACCTCAATTTTATTGAAAACATGGTTATTATTTGATCATCATCATCAACATATAAAAATTCCTCATCTTTGACCTTCTTGGATTTTGACTTCTCAAATTTTAAAGTTGCTTCCTTTTTGGGAAGTCTTCTTTCATTAGTTCTCATCTCATAGGCAATCAAAATGCCATGAAGCCCATCCATCTCTAGCTTGTCCAAATCTTTCATCTATTCCACTATAGATACCTTAAATTCAAACTTAGGAGTTAGTGATCTCAATACTTTTTGAATAAATATAGATTCTTTCACCTCTTCTCCCAATGCTCTAATGATATTGACAACTTCATCAACCTTTGATAGGTAAGATGCAATTGTTTCATCTTCATTCATATTTAGAATTTCAAACTATCTCTAGTGGTTCTAAAACTTAGTCATATTCACCTTGGTGTCTCCTTCATAGATGGTCTTAAATTTTTCCCATATATCTTTGGTTGATACACAGTGCATCATCTTCACAATCTTTATCTCTAATAGGCCACAAAGAATTTCATTCATTCCCTTGGAGTTTTTTTCACTAGCCTTCTTATATACTACATCAGCTGGGGGAATAAGAGGAGCACTACAGGTATCTACAACTAAATACCAGATATCATGACCTTGAGACATCAAATATATATTCATATTGGAATTACAAAAGGCATAATTTGATCCACTAAATAATAGAGCCTTACTGGTACAGAAACCACCTTGAGCTTGCTAACTATCCATCCTTGCTTCTAAGATATCCTTTAGGTTTTTAAACCTAATTTAAAGGACCAAGATATGATACCAAATATTTGAATCAAAATGGATGGGGGCTGAATTAGTCTTTAAAAACTTATCAATTTTACTAAATCAAACATGAACCAAAATAAGCATATAGATCTAGTAAGCATAAACAACTATCCATATAAGAATCAAGCACAAGAATATATCACTTATGTGTAAAAACCTCAATGAGAAGAAAAAACATTAATATCTATAAATATGCTAAATTCATATAAGACAAACATTAAATTTAGTGAAATACCCACTTCACATGGAATATCAACCCCAACTAGCTAAGCACCAACTCAGCTAGGCTTTAACAAGCACCCACTTACAAGGAGGTACCAAATCCATAGATGACACAACACCAACTCATCCACATGATTTATTTTGTCACCTTAATAATAGCTTGTTTCTAAATAAACTAATTATCTCTTTCTTCAACTCTTCACACACTTTTATCCCTCTTAAACTGCCTTCTTGGCTTCTTCACTCAATTAGCCCTTTTCTTGACTTGATTAGGTCATATGAAGTTGGTTTTCATATAAATAACCTAAATTAAATTATGTTAATCACATTACTTTTATAATTTACAAATCATGGAAAAATTACTCAAACACTTTTCTGCAAGTAGCCCACTTAGAACTACCAACTAGTCTCAAAAAAATTCATGGAAACATGAACTTTTGACAACTAATAGAACATAATTGAGGACTTTTAATGCATGAAAAATATATTAAAACATATCAAAAACATTTTAAATAAAAATTATCATAATATCTAATGGCACATATTGGTATTGCAAACCAATTCTTTTGACCTTCTCTCTCACAGACTTCACTCTGCCTAACAAGCCATTTTGGATTCAACATTTCAACCTTTTATACTAACTTCCAAGATTTTATATAATATGGATAGGTAATTAAAGTCTTAAAAAAAACATCATGTGTATTATATACATTTACTTAGGTAAAATAGTCTCCAACTCATCACTACAACTTGTTTACCTAGATCTCCCAGTTTACCTTCAAATATAATCATGGTGATAGTGACCTTCAACACCTATGTAGACACTTTTAGAGACTTATAATGCATGTGTGCTATATTATGATATAATTTTACAACAATAAAATATAATTATACCATGGTCAAATGATAATATTATTCTTCTATATCAATCTCATAATCTTACACCTTTACTAACTCATTTGCATTAAATAAGTCAACTTATGAGTAACATTTTCATCATATCCACTAACCTCCAAAATGTATATCCAATAGTAACATGTATTAAAAGTATTTAAAAACCTCTCTATGAAATTTTATTCATCCCTAATCCATGATAACACATCCCTAATCAAATTCTCACTTTTATTAGGGTTTCTCACTATTTGCACCATTAGGTCTATTAGTGACTGGTCAACTTGTAAGACTAGTTTACCACCCCTAAGAGCTATAATAAGATCAAAACCACCATGGGAATAAAATAAAAGTCTCAATATTTAATCTTCATCCATTTTTTAACTTTTACTACTACAATAAATCTCCAAGAAATAAGACCTTTTTTTAAAGATCCACTCACTCACCTAGAAAAATAATTACACTTAGAGATGCCTGGGAGATTTGGATACATGTTATAATAACTTAAATAGACATACCAATCCATTATGATCACTTTATATAAAATTCTTTCATATCGAGTCATTATTAAGGTTCTTTGAGGTTTTAAACCATCTTCTAATCTTAATGATCATTCATAAAGCTTATCCCCTTGTTCCAAAATCCAATGCTTAGAAAATTGAGATAGGACCCTTCCCCATATAACATGAATATATTTGGTTATCATTCATATGTTACACATTTCAATGAGCACTTGAAAGTCCTTATCAGGTTGAGAACCCTTCATTATGTACACATGAGAGACCTCAAAACACTTTTTCCTTAACCTTAAAATTTTAACCTATAACTTAGTCAACATACTTGAAAAAACATGAAACACTTATATCAATTCTGACATACACTTTCCTTTGAAATTGATCTTAATACCCCATCTAGCCACCATCTCTCTCTTTGTTCTCTAAGCCTTGACCTACAAGTCACATTAGGCCTTAAAACTAACCTTATAACCATTGTCTAAGATGTAAATACCTCATATACATGTCATGAAACCTTTTTCCATTATCAAATACTACCATAAGTTCTTTGTATGCCTTGATAATACATCATGACACCTTATTAGGTTAGGTAGGGTCTAGAACTAGTCTAGTTACATACTAGGTATGTAGGTCCTACCCCTATAAGATCACTCTAATACTCTAATAAGTGTTCCAATGCCTCATATTCATGCTCAAAACAACCTCATATATCCTCTTATGCCCTTTTGTATCCATCTCACTAGGCCACCAAGCTCATATCTTCTCACAAGGTCTCTTCATGTAATGAATAGTATCATGACTAGGCTTCTCAAGCATTTGAAGCTTGAAAACTAACCTTTAGACACTCTTTGATGATTATACACCTTTTTCACATTCCTTTCATGCTTTTTAGGCAATATAATACCTCTACACATACCTCTTCATACTCATCATGCACATGCTCATGCTATGACTATGCTTGTTATGACTAGGCTTCTCAAGACATCTTATACTCAAGGACTAGTACTCAGTCATGCTTACCTTGACATGAATATTGACATCAACCTTAGAGGAATAATTAGTTTTCCTTAAAAGTATATCTCAATAGAGAAACATTAGGTTGGCTTTAAATTATCTCTTATCACATGGCTCATATCTCACAGACTACTCACCATTCATCTTTACCAAAGCACCTTGGCATCAATAAGATAAAATGACATTAATGACAACACTTCTCAACACAAATGGTAAGGCAAGGTAAATGTAAAGTAAAGTTAAATGGAAAGGCAAGGTAAATGGTAGGCTATGAAATAATGACAAGGGTAAGGCAAGGTAAATGGAAAGGTAATATAAATGATTATGTCATTCCTATTGATGTGGTGATACATGTCCTAATCAAGATATGATATAACTAAAATAGTAAATTATTTAAATTAATTTCCCACACCCCTCCTGAGTAGCTACTCCATCAAGAACCTATTCCTAGTTTGGACTCTAATAATATTTTTATGATCTTCATTGGTATTTGATTTTATTTCCTCCAAACTTATAGACAATATGTCATCATAGCCTTTGTAAAGGAAATAAATACCATAGATGGTGAATAATTATAAAAACTAGATAAAGGGTCTGATTTAGAAATGTAATATAAGTTTTGAATGAATAAATGGATCATAATGGAATGCGTAATGGTTGTGTAACACATAAAGATCAAGGTTTTCAAGCACACACAATGTTTTTGATTTTAAATTTGAAATAATTTTGGTTGTGGCAAGGCCAAAGACTTATGAATTTGATCTCAATAGGACCACCAAATTTTTATATTGTTTGGGCCCGATGTTGTCTAATTATGTTTTATATTGGAAGTTATACTAATTTTATCTTCAATATTATCTCCATCAAGTAATGAAGAACTGTTATGATTAGCTATTGGTTCTTTGAAGAGGTTTTCACCAACAAAATTATCTTTATTGTCCCATAGTGCCTCTAAGAAGGTTTCACTAAGGAATGTTGATTTTTGACTTTGATTATCTTCTATCACCTTAAATAAGGCTTCACTAGAAGATGTTAAGTTTGGACTTTGATTTCCCCCTAGTGCCTCTGAGAAGGTTTTACTAAGAGATCATTCTTTTTTGCATGAATGTGGTCTTGGTCCAATGATATTATACAACTAATATGTCACCATGGATATATTTTAACAATGTGTGATTCTATTATTCCTAATCGACACTTATGGGAGGTAGAATGTCAATATAATGACTAGGTTGGTTGGTGTTAATGGCAAGTGTAATGGTAATAAAATGTTAAGAGGTAACACAATCTTTGTAGAAGATACTAGGAGAACTTGTGTCGATGTTGAAGTAATAACCCTCCAAAACCATGGAAGGATCACAAATATATTCAAATTAATTTACAAGGAGCATGTAACCAATGTTATAAAATCCATGAATGTATTCTAATTATGAAGTTGAGTCTAACTCAAGGGACTCTGAATCTAATGTTAAGACTTATGTTTATTATATTATGATGATAAATCTAATATTGGTTCAAAAATAGAACCTAACTTTAATGTTGATTCTTCTATTGGTATGACAGTAACAATGTTATGTTGAATGTTTGGTATTAGATGAGTAATAACATGTGGTTAAAAATGGGATCTTAAGAAATAGGCTCATCTAAGAAGGAATCAAAAAATACTATCTTGTCAAAGTGAGGCTTCTTAACAAAAGGGAAATGGTCAATAGGAAACTCCATAAAGACTAGCTTGTCAAAGTAAGGCTCTTCAAAGATAAGGCAATGGTTGAAGAGAAACTCCATAGAGACTAGATTGTCAGAGTGAATATCCTTAACAAAATGGAAAGGGTCAAATGGAGATTCAGCATAGGTTAACTCATCACAAATAGGTGCTTCAACAAAAACATCATAGATTGGTTGGTTCTCTTGGCCTTGGATTACACTTGGTTGCAAAATATCAAATTTGGATATATTTTGGTCTTTAAAATATAAAAAATCTTAGGGAAGTAATGATTGTATTTATTGTGGCTTGAAGATCGGATTGGATATTCTAAAGTGGGGAAAGTTTGATAATAGATGAGTAATTACTTTAAATTTAATAATGGCCTCTTCAGAAATAGGCTCAACTAATATGGGCTCAATAAAGACTAGATATGGGTCTAAGATGGTAACTGGAATATGCCAAGTTGTGATTGCACCACCTTATTGAGATAATGAGAAACCACAATTGTAATAAAATGGGGAAGGGCTTAAAATGGTAATCCTTTGGTACTATGGAACTTTGTTGCTAACATAAACCAAAAGAGGAGGGCCTAAAATGGTAATCCTTGGGTATTACAGATCTTGGTTACTAATGTAGGCCAAAGGAGGCGGGCCTAGAATGGTAATCCTTGGGAACTATATAACTTTGTTGATAACACAAGATAAAGGATGAGGGCCTAGAATGGTAATCCTTGGGTGGTGCAGAGCTTGGTTGCTACTGTAGGTAAAAGGAAGAGGGCTTGGAATGGTAATCATTGAGAATTATGTAGCTTGGTTACTAACATAGGCTTAAGGATGAGGGATTACAATGGTAATCCTTGGGTGATTTAAAGCTTAGTTGCTAATGCAAGTCAAAGGAGGATTACTAACATAAATAGGGGATCAGATATCATTATTAGATAAATTAGCATTAAAATGGCAACTTTAATTACATCAAAGAAGGGCAGTCTTGGCATATGATAATTGACATGGTTGGGTTTGAAAATTAGCCCATAGAGGGTGGTCTTGGTATATGAAAAAGGTCTTGAAATTTTTCTTGGTTATGAAATGGATTTGGTCTAAGTCTAGGTCACATTTGGTTTGATTGGCATGGTCTAAAAGGGGTAAAAAATGACCCTAATTAGATTGGAATGTGGGTTCAAAAACAAACTTTGATTTAGCATGATGGTACAAGTTGGTTAAAATACTTAATGTTTATAAAATGTCTAGCTTTGAATATGGTCAATTTGGACATGGAAACAAACTTGGTCTAAGCAAAATGAAATTAGTCCTAAAAATAAACATGGGCAAAGCACTTGAAAAAAAACTAAATTAAGGCAAGAAAAATAGATCTTAACACAAACAAACTTGGGATAATCATTTGAAATTGAATAACACTCAAATCTAAAATTATCTAATTAAAATAATGACACACTTAGTCTAAGATATAAACTTGGAATCAAGGCAAGACATGGAAAAATAAAAATTGGTCTCTGTGTAAAGGTCTTTAAAAATCAAACTAAAAATCTATCCAAGCTGCATAATCTAAAGACAAAAAGGTGAATGACTCAATCCAAAGTTGTAAACAAGGATCAAGCATAAACCAATTATTTTAGATCTAAAATTTTAAAGATAGATTTTGAATGATATTTTGAAAGACTTGGATTTTTAAATGAATAATGACCTAGACTCAAACAAGAAGCATAATGACACTATTAGAACAAAGACATATAAATGGTGTAGACTCAAATTTAAACAAAGTCAAAATGTCTTGGAATAAATTAGGAAGAATAACAATACCCCTGTAATAATATAAAATGTGAAATTGGATTACTTAGGTATGGCTAATAGCACCCGACCTATAGGTCCTATTTCTTTCCCACTCAACCCTTCTTGACTAGACTTTCACTGATTCCCAATCACCCATAGCTTCCCAAACTTAGATTTTTGAGACCCAAGAAACACTCTCAAACCTAGATCCATCCCCCTAGGTCTCATACTCCTAGGACAATAGTGCCCAACTTGGATAGGAGCATCAGAATTTAGGGGTGTCTTATTTATAATGTTGTTTTCCAAGTTCACTTTAGCCTCAAACAGTCAAATTTTCATGATTCCTTATCGTTTCCCCTGTCAGCATAATACAAGCTCATCTAACCCATAATCATTAGTTTCTCTATAAAAGGACATTCAATGTCCATTTATAAGGGTTGGCACTCATTCACAAGAATGAATCAAGAATATAAGAAAGTACACTCAAGCATTGTTCCCTGTTCTCTACATATAGCCTTTCAAGACCAATTCAAGACTATTGAAGCACTCATACTAGTCTATAGTCATCCAAAGTAAATTTTAGTTTTGCATCTAGTTGTATACATCACACAATTGCACCAAGCACTTCAAATGGGAGAACTACATTAGCTTGATCCCTCTTTGGAGAATTGGTATGTAGGTAGTGTGCCCACACATGGGATGTGAAGTACATCTAGCATATCTATTATACATTAACCCCTCCTCTCTTTCCAAATTTTTCTACTCAACCTTAAGTACCAAGAGATCCCAAGGGTTTTGAATATTGAATCAGACACATAACAAGCTCCAAATAAACCTAGGCTTCAATATTTCACTATGAGGGTATCACAGGATTGTTGAACAAAACCCAAAAAAGCTAGACCACCAAGACAATAGTGCTAAAAGTGGAAAATAGTGCCAGAAGTGGACAACAGTGCTATAAAATGGACTATATCACCAAGTAGTAGGGTGTCCTGAGTTTATCACTTCCATCCAATCTAGAAATAGAGTTTTGGGTCGTATTTATGATAATTTTCCATCCCTACACAGCCATTTTAGACCCTACATCATCCATTTTAGCCCAAAATAAGCTAAGTTTGATTTCTTTACACTTCTTACTATTTTTTAGAAAAGGTAGAATACATATCTATTTACAAAAATTAGTAGGCTAATTGAGACACATTAATTACTGATTTACATTTGCTCAGACATTTATTTGCTTAAGAATTAAACACCTAATTCCCAAAAAGAATAAAACAGCCCCCTTAACAAGTGGTATAAAAGTGATTTTTTAAATTTTCAAGATAAGGCAAAAAATTTGAGTGATTTTAATTATGTAACACCTCTTGGTTCAAAGTGGTGTGTAACATGTGTCTTATTTTTAAGGTTTTTACTCATTTTGAATTTAGTACACAAATATTTTTAGACCCAAAAATACATATTAGTAAAAGAAATAGAAAAATCACCTAAGTGCATGTCCTACCCTAAAAAAATAAGGTGTGTGTAGCTTGTGTCAAATTTTCCACTGATATACTAGTCTTAAAAGGAAATAAGTGTTAATATAAAAGGTAAAGATCATATATAATTAGTATTTTTAATCCCTCATCTATCTCTGAAGAACTAGTATGTAACAAGGAACTTATAGTGATAAAACACTCAACATTTGGCAAGATATTCCATAGTAAAGTGGGGTTTACTAAAATATAAAAAATTTAAAATGATCCAAATGGTCACAAGTGTGGCTAACACAAGGTTGCATCATGTCAATTGGATTCAAACTCACTAACTAGTTATGTAAAGGTCTATCCCTTTGCACAATGACTTTAGCCATGTATTGCTTGTGAAATTTGATGTTTAGTGTGAACTAATTTGGATTTAAACTAGAATTTTTAGGCTAACCACTCAACCATTGTTCAATTTTAGTATCATGTGACCAATTATATACCCCACCATGGATTGGGTTGGTATAATATTGGGAGATGAAACCCTAGGTCAATGCACCCCTAAAGAAATTGTGTAGAGGCGATGAACTCTCACCCACAAGCCAATGTATAAAAAAATGAAAAATTGGAAGAAATTTAGGGTTATTTTTGGGTCACCCAATTCATTGAAAGCTTAGGGAGAGTATACAAAAAAATTCTTCCATTTTATATTCAACAAACAAGGAACGAAATAAGGAAATTTTGATCACCCGAGTTACCTAAAGGGGATGAGGGGAGAGCATACAAACAAAGTTCATTTTGCTAAAAAAAATTAATTAAAAAATAAAATAAAAATAAAAAATTTAAATCTATTAAGAGATCTAATCTAAGGTTACTATTTTATTTAAATTACCAAATAATATGTGAATGAAGTTTTGGCCCCTTGGCTTTGTTGTTTGTTCTTATAAACTTGAAAGAGAAAAGAAAAGTTTGTTAGATAAATTTTAAGAACTAAAACATAAGTGTGTATGAAAATTTAAAGTATTTGAACCTCCCTTTATTCACTTAGTTTCCTAAAAAAAAATTTGGGGTTCACTTGTTTTTATGAAAAAGAGTCAACCAACAAATAAATTTTCACTTTTAACTCTCAGGTTTTGTTTACACAGAGTAAAGTCACTAATTTCTCAACAGAGGGATGTTTATGTGAAGTCACTGATTTCTTATGGAACAAAATAAACAAGAAATGATATCTATAAAATTCATGATTAGTTAGGCACAAAGTGACCATTAGTTAGGCACAGAATCACTAATTAGTCCAAGAAAAGTCACTAATTAAGGTTAAAAATAAGGAAAATTATTTTAAATCATGAGTAAATTTACCTAATAAAGCCATTTAAATGCAAGATAAAAGTCACTATTTTCATTCATCAATGTCACCAATTACACAGAAGATGAGTTAACATATTTCAATGTCACTAATTTCACAATATATTAATATCACTATTTTTGTGAAGTCACTAATGCAAAGTTGATATTTTCTACAAAATAAATAATTACAAAATAAAGGATAAAATAGGTGAAGTCACTATTTAGTAGGGCAAAGTCATCGATTAGTGATTAAAAAAATGATGTGAAATTCGGTAATAAAATTGAAAACTTGAATATGTGAATGATATTTTAAAGGATTTTAAAGGTCTCACATCATTCATTTGGTCCATATAGGATGTGATGTCCCACTGGGCATGCCATTATGTAAGTTGGAATTCGAAGAGCCAAAATATAGTTATGCCCTTGTTAGTGAATCAAAAGAGAATTTAAATCAATAATGTAATGGAAACTAAGCCACTTTTGCCAAAGTACCTCAATGAGTTCAACACAATGAACAAAAATATAAATAGAAGATACAACACAAAACTATGTTACCTCCCTTATCAAAACCATTGTTCATTTGTTAGCATTGAGGATGTTCTTGCTCAAATTATGGGAAACAGAGACTTTGATCAATGCATTTTCCATTTGTGTAGAATTCTCTAAGAACACATGTGGCTTTGCTTCGATTGGCTTGGTGTGAAGCTTCTTGAATTAATTTGGAATTATAACATTAATTTGAGAGGTTATTGAAGGCATTACTATATAATAACCTTACCCCTAAAATCTTATTGCAAGAGAGTGAGAGCACTTGTATTTGTATGTCTTGAAACTAAATATAACCCTACTGAGGTTAGGTTTAATTTTAACATTGGTTGACTATAGAGTAACCTCGGTCAAATTAGATTAACCCTAGGTTCGGTCAAATCAATTATGAAGGCTTGACACCTCATAAAAGATATTTATGAGCCATGACACTCATAGAAGATATTAATGAGGTTGTGACTCACCTTTTCTTTGAATCTCAAGAATTAATAAATGATTTTATTAATTACCTTAACTTTGACCTCATCTTTATTGAAAAAATCCTTTTTTAGAAAATGTAATTCCCTAATTAAACTTGGAATTTTTACTTGAGCAACTAATTGAATTTTTATTTTTAATTAATCTTACTTGGGTTTTTTGCAATTTATGAATTGTTTTGATGTTTTTCATTAATATATTGATAGGCCAAAAATGTTAATTTACTAGGTCACAATTTGAGTAGGGATGAATCCAAGATAGGTTATTATTGTGTAAAGGGTAATACCCCAAATAAGGAATCCTCAACACAATTTTTGGCTATTATATCCCATGCGTAGATGAATTTTGGAAATCAAGTGACTTTTAGGCTTAATTCATGTTGTTTGATAGAAATCAATCTAATACCTAGTTTAAACACAGAAGTTGCCAAAAATTAATCTTTACACTTTCCAATGATCTCACCCTCTATAACATTATATCTTACACACAAACCTTAGTTCTTTCCTTTAGTCCTTTGTTTTATTTAATTCTTGAGTTTCATTGTAGTACTATGGATAGGACCTGGTTTTCCTCATGAATACCTTTTTCTTTCATACATCAATTTTCATACTTTCTCTTTATTTTCACAAGTTTATTATTTTCCAATGCATTTTACACCCACTTGGATTTATATTTTGTGAGTTTCAATGTAATACCATGGATAGGCCTAGGATATCCTCAAAAATATTATTTTTTCACATCATTTTTTTACCGACTTGGGTTTTTATTTTGTGAGTTGTAGTGTAAGACCATGGATAGGACTAGGATCTCTTCAAAGATACTATTTTTGCCTTTTTTCACCCACTAGGATTTTTATTTTTTGATTTGTAGTTTAATACCATGGATAGGACCAGGCTCTCCTCATAAAAGCTACATATTATTTCAAACATTTTTACTAAATAGAGTGTTCCTTTTATATAATGTTCAAAAATAGTTACAAGTTTGTGATTTCATATTCTCAACCACAATTTTTGTTTATTTTATGGATAAAGATTGTAAAATAAACTATGTTATAATGTTACCTATACTTACATACATTATTATGATACATAATCATACTTGCCTACCATGGTATCCATGTTCACATTATCACATTTTTTACAATTTGAAGTAATTCAATTTTTTTCCTATTCCTTTCCCCCTGAATTCCCTTCCGTTAATTACACTTTGGATAAAAAAAATTGACGTTAAGATAACACTTATATTTTAGATGAATAAATAAGACTATTAGACATCATGTTCTCTAAGTCCTCTTTCTTAGATACCAAACCAAAGTTTTCAAATGATAGTCATTTTTAGCACCCATGTTTGGTTCTCCAAATCTATATGGAAGAGGAATAGAAAAATAAATCAAAAGTTAAAATCCCAATCATTTAAAATAAAATGTAATGATCAAAAGGTAATATAAAAATCAAAAAGTCAACATCACATAAAAAGACATGATTTATAGCACATGTCCTATCTCCTATCAAATCTTAAACTCCATAATTGGCCTCATCATAAAGCCAAGGTCCATTGGGGTGTGGTATGCCAATATATTGGGATAGGAGAATTCAAAAATATATATTGATACCTAATTTATCACTAAAGTGACCAATCTTTACAGTAGACCAATGACTCTATAAGGGGTCCTGAGGAATGGGGAATATGTCATGGGAACGTAGGTCCATTTTACTTTTCATGCATATATATTTCATTGGATGATATTAATACTTCATTTTATAACCCAAATATTTTCATGGTTATGAGAAGTTCTTTAGAGTCCTTAATGTTGAAATTCCTCTTTTTTGACAAACCTAATTTTAGTGTCTTGACTTTGGCAAAGATATTTTCTACCTTTATTTTTCCTTCACTTATCCTAGCACCCATTTCATTCCCCCCTTAATAGGAAATTTTAATTCTAAATATGCTTCCCCACTTCTATCTTCTCTATTTTTCACATCTTAAAACATGTTAGCACTACTTTATTTTGGTTTTATCTATCTTTGGATCAAAATAGTATGTTTGAGTGACTATGGATTATTTATTTACACCACTGCTCTAAAATTACAAAATTTACTTGGTTTCATTTTTTTTTCATTGTCATTCCTTTTTTTAGACAACTACATCTATTTCTATATTTTTGCACTTTTTCTATTATTGTGAGGTTGGATTGTTACTTCTTACTCATCCATGTTGTTTTCCCTTTCATGTAATTTTTTCATTAATGATTGAGTAAGGATTGTTACTTCTCACTCATATTTACCATTTCTTTCCCATCTTTATTTAAGGATTGTTACCACTTTCACATTGATGTTTAGACTTTCATTTTTCATGCTTCCTTAGTTTGAGTTTTTTATCATTAGTAGCCTTGGATTTTTGGCTACCTAATTTAATATAAATTTTAGCTTGGTCATTTAGTCTTAACTTAGAATTTATCACCCTAACTTACCTAATTTATAAGTACTTCATGCCTACATATTTTAATTATTTTGAATTTCCTATGTTTGTTTTTTTTTCTTTAAGTTTTTATCCTTAGGGTTTATCCAAAGCAATCTCTATGCCCTCCATAATTAAAACTATAAACACAACATAAAACCATCTCATGATAAAGGTAAGTCAATATACACATAAATTAATTTTATTTTATTTATTTCCTTTCAAACAATTACTATCAATTATTTTATACTTTAAAATATTCCAATTTATTTAGCTTAGTATTGTGTGTTATTATGATCTTTTCTCAAAGAACCATCCCATGTTTCAATTGAATGACACATGATGAGATTCAAGTAGGGAGTATTTATACACAATATTTTTAAACTTTATCAATTATTGATTATTTATATCTTGTAAGAACCTATTGAGTCTCAATCTCTTTAAGTACATGCCTTAAAAGGTTTATTGGGAAAGGGGTGGGTAGACCATTGGTGCTTCCCAATATTTTTATTCCCTATAACACTACTTAAAACCAAAATAAACCTCTCATATATATATACCTAAGATTTAACACATCCCTTATGCATTCCTTCAATCAATTCACCACCTCAAATAACCCCTACCTAAGCCAAAACCTCTTTCTTCCATTTACCAAACAAAGTTGGCTTGGGCTGACCCTATTCTTAAAATATAAGCATGTTATGGTATTAGGTTATCCTCAACCAACATATTATAGGACCTAAATTCATTATTTATTAGAGAATAGTGTTGATTGGGCTGACTCTATCAGCTAAAAATTTAGAAGAGCTTAGGGTTAGATCTGACTATATAAACACATACTTTCACCATTTTAAAGGGAGAGATAGAGTTAATCATGAATTTATGCTTATTTATAAACTAATCTTCCATAATTCTACTTGAAGATTAATTTCTTAGGGTTTACACTTGGAGATAAGAATCTTATCTTGAGGAAAAGTCTTGGATGTTTAGGATAAGTCATATATCCTAGAGCTAGCCTATCTTAATGATCCTTAACTACCAAAATAACCTCTTGCAAAGCACCATTGGTCAAGGGAGAGATTAAGTCTTGATGGATTTGTCTTCAAGGTAAGTATCTCTAACTCTTACTCCCCTATTTATTATATATAAGTAGCATAAGTAATGGATTTTGAATGTATTTCTCTCTCTATGTATTAGGGTTATATATATTGACTTAATTAGAGTTATTCTATGCATGTTTTCTTTTATGTTTTTTACCCCCATTTTGTGCCACATTTTTTGGTGAGCACTAGGTTAGATTTAATTTATTTTATCATTTAATTTAATATGAAAACATAGGACCTAGCTAGGGTTATTATATGGTATTACTTAACTAGAGTCTTTTGTACCTTCTCTAGTGATACTTTGTGGTAAGGGAACCCTTAGTTAGGTCTAGCACATCCATATTGGTCATGACCTCAATTGTGTAAATGTACCATCAAGTGGAAGGGATAGTGTGATTTATCTTCTCTGTGCTAGGATTGATTTGTATATCAGCTTCACTTTCCATTGTATACATATGTACTTTGGTTACTATATCTATTAGATATATTGTCTACCATGGACTAGGCTCAACTTAATACACTTGGTTTTGGTGGGCTCATGTATATGTGGCATATCCCAATAATCATTAAGTTAGTCACCATGTTCCTAGGAACATGAGAGAGACTAACTTATACATTTTGATGGTTAATTGATGGGGATACCATAGAGGTGGGTATTACCATAGAGGATGCACATGCCTTGATAGGATTATTGATTACTAGCATAACCATGGTGTGTAATACTCTATATTTGAATGATGATAGGCAATCCTTAGCATTGTGGGTGATAGGCTCGAAGAGATGTGTTCATCTTGGGTTGGTGGTATGTCTTTTTATGTGTATGTTTTGGCCATTCCATATATATGGAAGGCCATTGTTAGACTTATGATAACTTGATTGATCTATCACAATTTAGACAAGAAGGTTCCATTTTATATTATAGATTTGTGTTGCTTGATGTTAGATTTGGGCACATTATATGATTTTAGTTTTGTGATTTTGGTTTAGTTAGTACATGATTTTTATATCATTTTATCTAGGGGCCAATAGACTATGAGGTCAATTTTAATTTTTTATTAGTTGGATTTGTGAGAGGTTTCCTTTGTATAGGCAAATAAGATTACCACATGTTATGTATGATGCCCTCATGCATGTGCATAGGTAGACATAAAACCATATGGTGCATGTTATACCACATGTCTCAGTATTGTGGAATGTGATGTGAGGTGAGATTATTTAGTTCCCATATTAGATCACAAAATATACTATGTAATCATGTTGAAGTAATAGGCAAAGCACTGACTAAGGATTACAAAACATTATCCTTGGTAGGTGTACCCATATCCAATACATTATGTACTAGTGTAGTTTAGGTTTCCACATATAACATATCCTATAATGGTTCATGGAATTTGTGCTTGACATGCAAGGGAGTGGTGTGGTGTGGGAGGTATAAAGACACCATCATAGGTTCTATTAAATGGCCTCATCAAGTGAGAGTTTTTAGATGATGACATTTATGAAAGAGAGGAGATACAATACTAATTCTTATACCAAAACAACAAATATTAAAACCAACACCATGACCATGGAGATAGATATAGACATAGCCATAATCATAGGCATAGGTGCAAGGAGACCTAGTCATTCAACCTACACTAAGTTAGTCTATTACATGGAAAATTTCTAGTGGATCATGACATGATCATGTTATTCAACTTGGAAATTATAAATTTTTCACAACATTTTGGTTCCATGGTATACATGAGGTGTTTGGTGGCTAAGTAAATGGAACAATTATTGGTGAGTAAGATGTGGTTTATTATGATTATTTTGATATTAGGTGGATAAATATACATGATATATAGATGTATTATTTTAGTGATATATGTTATATCTAGTGTAATTATATTTTTTAATTTTATA
Source organism: Torreya grandis (assembly GCA_037957365.1). NCBI lineage: Eukaryota > Viridiplantae > Streptophyta > Pinopsida > Cupressales > Taxaceae > Torreya > Torreya grandis. Next base: position 50,732 of record JARHVA010003648.1, read on the forward strand.
GGTATTGTAGTGGATGAGACTCGATGGGATACTATGGTGGAGATAACTGATCATGATATATTGGATAGCATGTTATTACAACACAATACTACATAGATGGTTGATCATATGGTTCCTTCATTGCATGCATATGATAGTTTGTTTTAATTGGTTAATGAGGAATATTGAGATATTTAGAGACTATAAAATATGGCTCAGGGTATAGTACCAATAGGATTTAGCTAGGGGGAGCTACGATCATGGTAGTCACTAGCTGAGGAGAGATCTACCCACTTAACTTTAACTAGATAGTTGACAAATATTTAGGCCCAAGTGGACAATTTTTAGGGATAAGTTTATGGGATAAAATCATATACATATTCAATAAAGTGGACTATTCATATAGGGTAGTCATAGACCTCTATGGGTAGTGTATCACATCCTTATTATGAATCTCAACCTTAGACCTATATTTTGTACTATGATTATATCAATTTGTATCAAAATTTGAGCTACATGTGTGCATGTGTTCTACAAATCATGGATGTTATAAATGTATTTTATTTCTAACATTTTTATTTATTTATTTATGCTATGATAAAATGTATGATGTATGTGTTATTCTTTCCTTGTAAATGTGAGCAAATGCATGGTAAAAATAATGATAATTTATAAGAATTAAAAAGAAAGAAAATATTAAACCAAATTATTAAAAGATAACATCGATAAATTAATATAAAAAATATGTAAAATCAATGTTTGGACAATTTATGAGAAAGTATTAAAACATATGCAAAAATAAATATAAGTGAAAAAGAGAAATATCAAAAAAAGAGCACAAACCTAAAAATATGTAAAAATGACAAATCAACTTAATAATTATGCTAGTCTATAATGTAAAAGAGTATGGTTGTATATAGACATGTCAAAATGTGGCACATTATATTAATGGGAGATAGGGGTATTTTTTGAGGAAGGTCTAGTCCTATCCAAGGTCTTATATTGAAACTCATAAGAGGAAAATCAATTAAGTGTGAAAATAAAAATTGTGACCAAGGGTATGATCAACTAATAAATTGTATTTATCAAGAAGAATATCAAGGATATTGTGATGAAAATATGGAATTGAAATTGATACATAGTCATTGTAAAAATACTTAATATAAATGAGACACTAAGCCAATGTGCAAGTGTTAAGAACTTGTTTGAATAATAAGGACATAATATACTCTAACTAGTAGATGTAAAATCTTGGGCTAACAAGCGAGGCACATATATCATACCATGAAGGTTGTATATGCAAAAAAATATAAAATGGGCCTACCTTCCCACAACATGTTCCCCAATCCTCAGGACCCATTATAGAGCTATTGGTCTACTATAAAGATTGGGTACTTGTGTGAAAAAGTAGGTGGTAGGAAATAGTATAATGATACCTCATATCCTCGTATATTATCCTACCATAATATAATATACCTCATTTATATCATGATTCCAACTATGGAGTTTAAGCTTAAACTAGAATAAGATATGTGGCAAAGAAAAATCACATCTTTTAGTGTGATTTTCATTTTTGAATTTGTAATTATCTTTTGATCACTGATTTTAATGTATTTGATGATTTATATTTTAAAATTTATGGATTTTTTTCTATTCCTCCTCTGTATGGATTTGTAAAACCAATCATGAGTGATATAATTGGAAAAATAATAAAACTTACACTTTGGTTACAAGAGATAAGTACTTAAAGACTATTTCATCTTTAAATATCATTAGACTTGCCCATAAATAAGTGTGTAATCTCAAGACTAACTCATGTGTGATTTTTAAAGGAAATAATGATAAGGGATAAATAAGGATCATTAAGAGATACATTTATGTCATAAATGGTACAATGAATATTATTTGTTGCTAATCATAAGGTAAACATGATAGTGTTGGGCATGGTATAATATCCATGTCACATATATAACTATATCATTCATCAAAATGAGTTATCACAATCATAAATGTAAGGAAGATTCACCCTAAAATAGGGGTAATATAAATGGTTGCTAAATATAAATTAATAATAGACAAAAATTGAACTTTGTAAATTATCAAATGATGTAATTAAAAAGCAATGTTTGTATAACAAAAATTAAATAGAATAATCATGAGATCAAAAGATAAGCATTTCATCAAAAATGCTATAGTAAAATGTAAATATAAAATATAAATCATATGAAAATGTGATTAATAATGTGATGTATCACAATAATGTGCTCACAAATATTGATATATTTCACAACATACATCATCATTAACATAGGATAAAAAATGTTCTAGCCTCTATCTAACTTTAATCATAGTCTCATCTATCTTTGGAGAGATTCGTGTAAGGACTTATTGATGTATGGTATCCATGGAGATATTAGGTATTATATAATAAGTATGACTACCTAATACCTCTTATTAAGGATAATATATGTAAGGAACATGTACTAAAATGTGAATAATATCTTCATTTCTTTTAGATGATGCACGTTGTATGGAATGATGATATTTTACCTATGAATGACCTTGAGTACGATGATGGGAACATGATGGTGTAGGATGTCAGAAATCATGAAAGTGTTAATGTAATATTCTACACATATCTATGTGATGTGTATCACATTGATGCCAAAGGTAGTAATCACCTTGATGTTTAGGGATATAATCTATAAATATCTTAAGCATAGATAGGTTCTTATCAATAAGAGATTATATTGTGTCTAGACAAAGTTCATTTCTTTACTATCAAAGTTTTTGATAATGAGTATAGTTATAAATGTTTGTGTCATGAAAAAAAACAAATGTATATAGGATTTTCTAACTTTGGAGGTCAACTATAAATGGTAGGATTGGAGTCTGATGGTTATTTTTGTGTTAATAATATTTGATATTCATGAAAATACTTGGTAAAATTACCAACAACATTATCAATTTCACAATATGGCTCATCTACCAAACATGTAGGTGAAAGGTAAAACTTGGACAAAGGTGAAAATTCAACATCATTAGTAGGACAAATCAAACTAAGTGAAAAACTAGGCTTAGCAATTGTAAGAGAAGGTAATCAATGCATGTCAGAGTAATATGGTGGAATTTCATAAGGGAGCATAATTGAAGTATCATAAAATTTATTAAATCAATATGGTCATATCACGTCATGATAAATAATCATACTTTTAAGAGGCTCAAATTTTACTAAATGAGAAGTAGTTAGTACTTACTCCATCTCATACCTATGAACATCAAGTGAAATAATGTTAGATAAGGTAGAATGAGAAGGAATTACATCAATAGAAGTAATATTATGTAAATGTAAATTATAACAATATCAAAGCATTTATACATCTTTAGCTTAAGCAAATCCAACTAAAAATGGATCATCTAATAAATATCCATCATCATAATCAAGTGTATGAAGATCAATATTCCTAGCATGATTAATTTTATTGATCGATGAAGGATGAAAAATTTGTTATTTTGGAATCAATACAAAATTATGGATTTCATCTTTTGTGTTTTGATGAGACTTAGGTTATAAATAAGGAGGTAACTGAGTAATTATGTGTGATGGGAGATCGAATGTTTTTGTTTTCAAATTGATATAGTTAGGTTCATCATCATTACAATATAATAGGTTAGGTGGTATATTTTCTATAATTTCAAGGTGTCCATTCTAATCTTTATTATGATTAATGTGATAATTGAATTATTGATATTCATGAAAATGAATACTAGGTAAAGGTTCAATGGTGGGTATTTTAAAAACACTAGATTCTTGAAATTGTTCAAAATTTCATGGGTTCATGTCTCCTTGAATATTATATATAGTACCATTGTGAGTAAATTTAATGCATTGACATGCATATAAAGTTATAACTCATGTGATGAGTCCAATTCAATTGATTAACATATTATATGATAATGAGAAGCTAAATATCATGACTTTATTATGAATGGTGACAAGAGGAACCATGATAATAAGCCAAAGACAACCTAAATAATGTATTTGTCCTGTATCATATCCTTGACACATACTTTAAGAAGATTTGAGGTTGTATTTTGAGTATCCAAGAATTTTAATGAAGGTAAGGGATGTGACAAAAGTTTTAGGTACTTCATAAATCAAAGCATGCTTAGCTTGGATATCACCAACTTGGACACTAATAAATAAAAATATATAATTTATGTGAAGTAATATTTTACCAAGAATCATTGAAGTGATACGAAATTTGAGTGAGAGAGAAGTGTCTAAATTTTCATTAGCATCTAGGTACATTTAATCACATTGTTAAAGAATATTATCGTTGGACCTAGACAAAGTAGCTTTGTTCCCATAAGTTGAGGTCAAAGGATGTTCATTTAAAATAAAAGTTTCATTAAGTGATTAAAATGATGAGTGGAAGTTCTCAAGATCTCTATAAAATTAATTCAAGATGGGAGGAAATAAATTTATGTTAGAGGATCCCATTCATCACATATAGTTAGAACCATATTTGATAAAGGTGCATAATGTTGAATCATGTATGTGGAAGGAGGAATGAAAGTGCATTTAAATTTATGATGATTGGAAGTATGTTGTTTAGACTTGGCCAATATAGGTTAGTTAGATGAGAGAAACTTTTTTTGAGGTGTTTGATTTCATTTATGGAATGGTTGGGTTAATAACTTACTCCTTTGAGGAGGTTGATGTGATGAATGGATATGCATGTAGAGAAGTATATTGAATCACAATATTTAAATAAGATAGTTATAAGTGAGGAGAGGATGATGGTGTTAGTTTATAAAATGTTTTAGTTGTGAAATAAGGATGAGTATCAAGTTTTATCATTGTATTTGATACAATTTTGATAGATGGTAAGGGATTGCAATGTGTCATGTGTGTATATGTAGTGATAGAGTTGGTATTAAGATTTATTTCTAGATTTGACATATCCATGAAGTGAGATTGATTAGCATATTAAATAGTGCATAAAGTGGGAAATTTATTATAGGATGAATGTGGATGAAGATTAATATATGATATTACACACCTAATATTTTTCATGTTGACTACATTTTCATCATTGGTTAGGGAGTTTGGGTCAACTTGAAGTTTACAAAAAATTAGAGGTATGAGGTTGAGTAGTATTATATTGATGATTTGGAAGTGGATATTTATAGGTATATATGTGATAATTAGTTAGATTAATATATTTAGCTTGATTTTAGAATCATGAGCTTTATCTACCTTTTCGCATGCTTGTTGATGTTTGTGAATCATATTTTCATAGTCAAAGTTGGGACCAAGGACAAATTCAAGAGAAATATTCATAAATTTCATACAAGTCTCATGATAATGTCTCCGAATTTCATGACACCAACATGATTTGTGTGGATCATACCGATGTTTGGTAGGGAAAGTACAATCAATTCATCATGTTAAAGGCTTAGGAATATATTTTTGTATGCATGCCATAGAAATAGGTTGGTGAGAATCCACATTATCCATGTAGTAATATGTGGCAGCAAAAGGATAAAAATGAGTAGTCATGAATGGTGGAGAAATATTTACATCATTGCACCCACTTGTAAGAATAACATGGTGAGGATAAAATCATGGTTATCTATAACATTGTCATTGGTAGAATTAAATTTGTTAGATTCCATAAGCATGTGAGTTATAATTGGATATTGGGAAGGCTAAAATTGTCTTATGAGAAAAACTTGACATTTATCCTGATCAAGGGATTATTCCAAAGATTTTAGGGAGTGAGTTCTAACATAGTATTAAAATTTGGGATGAAGATAATTAGTGAACAAATTAAAGAAGTTATCTTCTAACATGGTATGTTTTGCTTTGTTAGATAAGGCTTTCCATATTTTAATGAAAACTTGGGTAGTTTTGAAATATTTCTATTTAAAATTAATGAAATGAGCTAAGATATTTTTAGGTAAATCATTTGGTTTAAAATTCCTAAACCAATACATTGACTAAATGTTCCAAACTAGAGATATTGCTAGAATTGAGTTTATTATACCAATTTAGGGCATCACTTGAAAAGGTTTTCTCTATAATTTTGGTATCAATAAAGGTATTTAACATAATCCAATCTTCATAATTATTTCTAAAGTCTTTCAAATGTAATGCAGGATTAATAGATCCATTGTAGCTTATGGTAGGAGTAATACCGCCTATGTCTATGTTTACAATTTGAGGGATTAATGGTTCATTTTAAATATGTTTGATGACCTTGTTAAGGAGTGATGGTTGAGGAATAAGATTACCATGTGCATCTCTTGGGGGAGAGATGGGGGAATTTTAAGTTTCGCTTCCCATTTAGTAGGTTGAGGGTGAATTTGATTTACAAAAGTTGATTTTGCATTTGCATCATTTGATTAAAATTATTGGTTTAGAAGGTAGCCATTTGATTCATGGCTTACAATAATATTTGGTTAGTGTTGATGGCTTGAGATACACTAATAGTAGTGGATTAAGATGCACTAGTAGTAGTGGCTTGAGATGCACTAGTAGGAGTATTTATTTGTGAATTAATATGGGTTATTTGAGTGGGTCTACTAGAGTAAATACCTACCATAATAATGAATACTAGGTGGGGTAAAATAGGAAGTAATACAGGAAATTGTGTACTAATTTTCCCCAACTCCTATAGAAAAACTATTTGGTAGTGAAGAGGGATATAATATGTGGGGTTCCATCATGAGGTTATATATTATTGTTGGATAAATGCCCTTATGTTGATAGTTTTGATTGATGAAAAGGATCATTTCAGAAATATATTAAAGATCAATATCATCATCTAAAATTGGCATGTGTGGAGGATGGTTAAATGGATCAAGGGTTTTAGAAAGATGTGACCCATAGATATTTGTTCTAGTGGCCACATGAAAGTTACTTACATCTATATTTTTTATTGAAGATGGATTTCAAAAAATTATGGGAATTAGTTAGATCCATCATGTTGTGTTGTGTTCTTTGTTCACATGATGGAGGATTTGAAGGGAAAATTGTATCGACCAACTAAGTGTTGATAATTTGGCCTCCTAGGCCAAATTTCAACCCCTATAGTCCAAAAATTTCTCATAGGGACCTTCAAACTTGCATGAGGCTTCCTAAATCTTGTCATGATCTTCAAATAGCCTTTTAGTAGTGTTTAAGGTTTCATAAGTATGTGATATGGGTTGTTTGAAGATATCCTCATGTGATAGCATGTTTTGAGTTTTTGAATGATGTGTTAGGTTGTCATGATTTGTCCTTGGGTGAGTATAAGGGTATCAAGTGACTTTTGAAGCTGAAAAAGTGTCTTATACCTTGTTTGACAAAATAAGGTTTTTTAGTAAAAATTAAGGTACTTAGAGAAGTTAAGGTTTCTTATTCTTATTGTATTTATGCTTATTTTAACCATTTCAAAAAGAGAGACCTTGTTAATAATATGTGTAAGGCATCTAAGTCATGTTTAAGTCTTGACATAGTGATTAATGATGTATCCAAGGTTGTCTTCAATAGCCTATTAGTCAAGACTATTTCAAGCTCCAATAAACCCATCAAGTCATCAAAATGCTCTTCAAACATGTCATATAAGTTAACCTTGTGGTTATTAAACCTTTGGAGAAGATTTTTTTATGACACATTGAAATTAGGAGTTTTCAAGGGCCATTTCAAGTCATGAAGGTGGTTTTATATGTAAAAATTGGTGTTTTTAGGGATTAAATGTCATTTACTCACCAAAAAAGGCATCATGTACTTGAAAAATGACCTTTCAACTTCCCTCCATATGTACTCCCTATTTTAAAAGAATTTTTGACTCCTCATTTCCATCCTTCTACCCATCAATAGCCTTTCAATATCTTAGACCTAAAAAAATGCAAGGAAATGATGTTGTGAAGGATTTTTCATACTTGTATAGACCCATAAAATATGGTCAGGTTCAAAATAAGTATAGATGCTTCATGGGGGGGCTATTTCAAGCACCTAAGATAAGGTTTCATGTTTCAAATGTGTAGGTAAAGGTAGAAATGGTAGTAAGATCTCCATTGAGCCTTTGGGAAGCTCACAAGGGCCAATTTGAGATAGATTGTATGGTTCATATAGGGGGAGTCATATCCCAAGATATTAGCTAGAGGATGGGTCCCTAATGACTTAAAATCCTTAGCATTGGTTTTTAGATTGATTTCCCATGATTTATGAACAAATGTTAATAAGTCAAGCAGTCAAAGTTGTCTTCTACATCTACATAGGTTCAACTTTTAAATGGTTTTAGTGCATCCTTGGCTTGGTTGGTGAAAGTGGTGGTTGCATATGTTAGTAATATTACTTATAATTTGTTATCCATTATTGGTTGACACATTTGACATTGAGAAACAGGAAAAAATCTTCATAAAGTAGTTGGCAAGCTCATGAACCAGTCCATTATTTTCTTTATGTTTTGAAATTATTCAAGGTTAATGCATCCAATGGTTTTGAATTTAATTACCACCTTATTCTCCATCCAAGTCTCCCAAACCACCTAGTTATTTAGGAAAAAATCTTCTAAGTAACACTCATGCTCCCAGCCATTTGAACTATATAAACACTATTTGTTTGAAAATGATTGAAAGTGGCCTTATAGTGAATTTTCAAAAGGGTGTGAGAATGTTTTTGAATTAAAATATCCATACAAAGATAATTTCAGGTTTGAAGGATCTTGGTTGCACCAAAGGAGACCTAAGAGCATGGTAATGTAGACCTACAAGGCTACAGACTCATAGGTCTACTTTTACTATGTAATTATTGAAGGTGTATTAATATGATTAGTTTTTAATGTTTAAGGGTAATGGTAATTGTAGGGTTAAAATATATAAGATGGTTATATTTTTATAAAATTATTTATAAAACCCAAAGTATAACCACAATAGACCTAAGAGTTCTCTTTAAAATAACCTAAGTACATGCACACATACCTACATGCCTAATCTTAGGTCATGAAGAGACTTTGAAATATAGAAGTGGGATGAAGGGTTAGGAAGTTGGTAGAGGTCAGGGATGAAGTATGAGAAACATATATCTCCACTAGAGGAAATGAAGAGAGAAATAGGCCTAGTTAGGCCTAATAGGCCTAAAAGATCATACACAACTACGTGGTGAGTAGAATGATGAATAACTACTTTCTCATGGTAGAGTGGAAGTGATTCAGAGACTTGAGAACATAAAAATTATTTGGATAAGCTTTAAACACTCTCCAAATAATTTCAAGGTGTTATGAAGTTGGTAGAGAAGGATCAATTTCCATAATTAGTCAATAGAGCCTAGAGTTCAACATCTACTAGCCTGACTATAGATAGAGAACATGTGAGAAAAGAAAGACTATTTTAGGGTGTTTTCAAGGTGTATATATTGAAATGAGATTGATAAACCTCATAAAAATGATGAGAAATATTGATAAGTGGGGATAATATTGTCATGAAGGAAAGAGATCATCTCTCACACAGTCAAGAAACTGGAATTGCCACTTACAGCCATGAGAAAACAAAGGAAGTTGAGTTATGGATGGTTTATATAGGAAAATCATAGGTTAATGAAGGCATGATAATATTAGTTTAATAATATTCCACCACTCCATGAAACCTTAGGTTGAAAATAATATTAGAATGATTTTACACTTCCTACAAGCAGGTTTGAGAATACCTATAGGTAGGGTCATTAAGTAAGAGAGGAAAGTGTGATGAACCATGAATGGAAGAGAAGTAAAAGAGAGGTAAGGATGTATATTAACTTATTTTATAAATTTTATAAGTCTCCATTTAATGCTTTGGTCCTTTAAAATAAAGAAAAGCCTTGATAAGCTAATTAGGCTTAATATGCCTAAATAGGTAGTCATAGGCCTATACATGAAAATTGATGATAAATTGTAGTTAGGGAGAATTATAAGGATTAGAGGATCCAATTAAGTTAATAATATAGGATCATAAATTTTTAAATCATAAAATTTGAAGATAAGTCCCAAGAAGTATTCCATTAGGGTCAGACTGGTCTAGTGTCTCATAAACCCTAAGCATGACTAATATTGGAGAAGAGTCAAGAAGAAAGGTAAGAAAATGAAGAGAACCACCTATACACTTAATTTGGGGTAATAAAAATCCTAAGTATCTAATTATATCTAAAACCAAACACTCTCACACCTCAAGCAAGTATACCCTTCTCGAACCCTCAAATTAGCCTAATAGTCAAGATTGGCCTCCTTATGCTTAGATATGTATGGAGATAATGCATGGGAATATGATATAATCAATGAAGGTGGGGTGGATTTTGTCTTCTTTAAACTCCTAAAATTTTCTCCCTCATCAAACCCCCCAAATCTATAAACCATTACTAAGAGCCCAACCACCTTAGAAATATTGTTTTGTATTATGTAGGAGCTCGAGAGAGTATAATGTTATGCTTGGTACTTGTAGGATAAGTTTCAAGGGTCAAAGTACTTATTATGGTGATTATTAGGCTTCTCTTACTCAATATTTTTGGTATAATATTGAGGATTAGGGATATGTTATTTATGAACAATACCTAACAATGTTAACCATGTAAAACCCTTGTTAAACCTTAGTAAGAACCCAATGGAGAAGAATTAGAGATAAATGCATCTAAATCCCCTATATTGGATTTTGAAACACCTATACCATATTTTACACTCTGATAAGGTCCTGTTCATGACACTAGATTGTATAAGCACATGTATTAATACACCAAGTACCCTATTTTTGTAAGGTTTCATGGTAATTTCAAGGTGAAATGTTAGATGGACAATTGTATATAATTTTTTAGGGTGATGTGAAATGTTTTTTACCTTTTCAATCCATAATCTACACTAAATTTATCCTTGGAAGTGATTTTATAGGCCTAGACCAAAGAGGTAGTCTAGAGGTACTAGTGAAGGATGACCTAGTCACCTAAATGAGAAAGAATTATAGGTGTGCACTAGCTAAAAGGCAAAAACCACCGTGTAAGCTTAATTTTTAGTACTAAAACATGATCACTAACCCATTCTCAAGTTTTTATGCAAATCTCATGGCTATCTACATAACTACCATCGAGTGACTAGGACCAATTGTCTAGTAGGCCTATTTAGTCAACTAAGGAAGATGTATCTAGAATATAGGGTTGAGAAGAGAGTGAATGGGAAACCATAAATTCTCATTTAACTAATTCATGGAGGTAGATATTCACATTTCATGTCCATTATATATAACAAGGTAGTTTTTTAAGCCTTATTTACATGTAAAAAGAGAGGTGGGCTAGTTGAGGCTTCATTAAGTTCAAGATAGACCATATCCTACCATTATAACTACTAAAAGAAGAGATAGTTGACCAATTTAGAATATTACACCTTTAATGAAGTAAACCAAAATTTAATTATCTTTTATCTAACTCACCTCTGTGCCCAAGGGCTCATTGAAAACCATAAATCAGCGAAGGCAACTCATGGGAGAGGTCATGGAGCTGTTACTAATCCTTATTCATGTTTGTAACTAATTTTTTAGTAAATGGAGATCACTATGGACTCTTATCCATAATTCCATGCCACATTATTCCTTTATTTCCTTCTATTGTTATATAAATTAAGGCTAAAAGGGCATTATATGCATCCTTTAGTGGAGTATGGTGAAGCCTTGCCCTACTAAACACTTGTTTCTACCTTTAAACATTGAAAATATGTTGTTTCTAGACTTATGATATACATTAAAGTAGCGTATAATATTAGTGGTTGATGAGTGTTATTGGTAGTTGTTATCTCTCTAACTTTCACCCTAGGAAGAGCTCATTTAGGCCTACCTCCAAGGTTGGGGTAACATGGGAATGGCCCAAGGCTATGGGTGACCTATGGCTAGGCTAAAGCTCTATATTGTAGGGATAGCTCCCCTATTTCATCTATTATGGATTATAATAACTAATACCTATTAATTGGGGTGAAAAGTGGGTATAGGATGTGCATAAAAGGAATCCTAATCTAGGGATGATGATGCATTATAGGTATCCACTCTCTTTGACCTTAACCAACACTAATAGGAGCTAGCTCCCCTTGACACACCTTTAAATCTCTCTCTAATATATCAATTATGTATGAAAAGAGTTTATAAAAACAACTAAGAAAATAAAAAGTGATGCACCAATATGTATTATCCTCCTATTTGACTAGAAATCCACTACTTAAAGGTAAACAAGGATGTTTCACATAAACTCACAATAAAAATACATTGTTACATCTATATTTCATAAGTTAGATTCAAGAAGGTACTTGACACTTAGCAAGGTGATGAATGATTCCATGAAGAGAATAAACATATACCACTTCTAAAACTCTTATACACTTTGTAAAGAATACTAACAGAGACCTAAAACAACATCCCTTTTGCACATTGGTAAGTGACCATATATTGACATGCTAGAAAAGTAATCTTTCACTAGTCATTATCAACAAGATTCAAATTTATACTCAATAATATAATCTACAAATTCTGAAATCACTTGTATATTTCTTCAAGAGTTCTTTGATTACAAATTTGGCTAGAGTTTTTCTAATAAATAATAGAGGCTATGAAATGAGCCAAGAAAATGCATATATATAGCCTTGAGAGGTAGAGAAATAAAAGGAAGTCCAAGGGTCACTTGGACATGTGTCATCTTGAAAGAATTAGTTACATTTCCATGGGAGAGAAGTGAATGATCTATGCCATATCACCGAATGGATCAGTTACAATGAGTTACAACTAAACCAAAAGCATTAGTTACATTTGTTACAACTGAACCAAAGCCTTAGTTACATTTTGTCATTTGTTATCTCTTATCTTTGCCTTTAGGTTCCCACCAAGCATTTTCTTTTAAACTCTAATGGCTAGTTTTTGCAATCTAAAATTAACGTTTTGTGGGACATCACTCCTTCAAGCATTTTCTTTAGACTTTTTGTCCCAACACTTTTGTTTCCTTTGTATCGAATAAGTTTTTTGAAATAATTCATTCCTTCAAATTTTTTGTATGGCCCTTTGAAATGTTCCTTCAAGTTTCTTTAAATGTACCTTCAGCTTTGGAACGACCATTTCATATTTCTTCAAATGACCCTTTGGCAATTTGAAAAGACCCTTTTGGCTTTCTTCAAATGACCCTTTAGCAATTTGAAAAGACCCCTTCAAAAAACTTGTAAGTGTCCTTCAAATTTTGAAAATGACCTTCCAAAAGGAAAAAATACCCTTTGGAGTTTTTTAAACGGTCCACCTTCCTACAGAAATAATCTTTCAAACTTTTTAAAAATGTCCCTTCGAGAGAGTTGAAATATATCCTTTCAAAAATTTGCCTCAGATAATTTTTCTGAAAGAATTCTTTTAGATTTTCTACTAAGTGCCCTCCACAAAAATGAAAGTGCCCTTCAGCTTGTTGAAAAAATCTCTTTAGAAAAGTTGTAAGGCACCCTTTGAAAAGGCAAGTGTCCTTTCAAAAAAAATGCAAGTGACCCTTTAAAAAAATGAAAATGACCATTTGGAATATTTTTAAGTGTCAACTTTCCAAAGAAAATACCCTTTGGGAAAGTTACAAATGATCCTTTAAAAAAACTAAAGTGGACCTTTTCCCAAAAGGAAAGTACCCTTCAAGAAATTTGAAGTGCCCTTTCAAAGAATTTGCAAAGTACCTTTCAAAAATTGAAGTGTACCTTTTCCCAACAAAAGATACCCTTTAGAAAAATGGAACATACCCTTTAGAAAAGTTGTACATACCATTCAGAAAAGTTGTAACATACCCTTTGGAAAAGTTGCCTTGGATAATTTTTTTGAAAGAATTTTGTCGAATGAAAAGTCTGAAAGAAATACACTTAAGGAAAAGCTTCAAACAAAAAGCCTAAAATAATTCAGCAAAGGCTTAGAACAAAAACATGAAAGAATTAGGCAAAAGATTAGCAAAGACCAAAAATGAAAATTTTGAAAGGAATAGACTTGTAAAATTTTTATAGGCTTTTTCAAAGAACACTTCTTTCAAAGAAAAGCTAAGTATTGGACCTGGCCAAAGATATAAATTTAGATGATTTTTTTCAAATAGGGGTGCCCAATTTTGTCCTGAATGGACAAAATTTGGTCAACAAATGGTGACTCATAGGGGTAGTATGCCTACTATACTGACTAAACCAGTAGCCTTATCCAACTCAGGGCCAATCGAGTCAATGGATTCTTGAAGATGACTAACAAGGATTATGTTAAAACAAAACACAAGGAAACACACCACACAACAATAGCAAGACTAAGGAAAAACAAAACAAGACAAGGATAAACTCACACATGTGCATAAGTACTTAGGGAACATAGGAAAAATAGGAAACTATGTACAAAGGAAAAGGAAATTTAGTAATAATGCTTTAGGTATATCCCATTGACTGGGATATGCAGCTCCTCTCCATCCAACTTTGATAGTTAGAAAGCATTATGTTGTTTGCACTATGTGATCACATATGGGCCACCCCACAAAGCATCAAAATTTGTGTGTCTTCTAGGTTCAACTCTATCTTCATCCCATTTTAGAATAATATCTCCTTCTTTAAAACTCCTTGGCAAGTACTTCTTATCAGAATACTTCTTTATTTGTTGTTGGTGAGTAATCATGGTGTGCCTAGCTTGACCTCTTGTCTCCTCAAGCTCCATCAACACACATAATCTAAATTCCATGCTCTCATTCTCCATCAATTGAAGTTTATATGTGAGGTATAAAGCTAGTAACTCAAGTGAGATAGGAAGTTTGGCTTCCCTTCCATAGACAAGTGTATATGGTGAATTCTTGATTGCTCTCTTTGGGGTGATCCTATCAGCCCAAAGAGATGTCTTCAACTTGGTATGCCAAGTCTTTTGATTCTCCTCTATTGTCCTCTTTATAATATTGATTAATTTCTTATTTTTTGACTCATCTAGTCCATTTCCCTAGGGATATCAGTTGGAGGAGGTGCTAAAATAGATGCCATGTTTCAAAGCCCATTCACTTGTCCTTATTCCTAAGAAGGCTAATGCATTATCTAAAATGATTGTTGAAGGAGATCCAAACCTTGTTACTATACTTTCATATAAGTCTAGGACTAAACTCTCATTGGCCTCCTTAAGAGATATGGCCTCCACCCATCTTGTAAAATAATCAGTGGCTATCAACACCCACCTGTGACCTACACTAGAAAGAGGATTGATTAGGCTTATGAAATCCAAACCCCATTTCATAAAGGGTTATTCAATCTAGATTGGGTGAAAAGGCAGGGCAGATAGATTTTGTTTGCCATCATAAAGAGCACACTTTTGACATTTCCTTACCAAAGTGTGAGTTTCCTTAAAAAAGCTAAGATAAAAGTAACCAGCTCTCATAATCTTAGTAGCTATGGTTCTTGGAGTAAAGTGACCACCAACTAGTCCATCATGAAACTCATGTAACACTTTGTTAATCTGATCCAAATTAATACATCTCAACAACACACCTAAAAATTCCTTTCTAAATAGCACTCCATCAAAAAGTACATAGGGAATAGATTGAAACCTATAATACCTTCTTTTGTCCCTATCAAGACCTTGTGGACACTCACTGGTTTGAAGGAAATGAATCATGTCTTGTGTCCAAGTCCTCATGGATAGAGATAAAACTAGTGGATGGTTATCATGGAGTGCCAAAATAACCTCCCTTTTCTCTTTTAATTCTAAATCAAGATGCTCACATAGTCTTTTTCCCTTCATTAGCTTGGTTGTTTTGATCTCCAAATCATATTCTATCACTTTGGTGATCCAACCTGCCCTTTTCTCATTCAAGTCTCTAATCAATAGAAAGTCTTTCACACTATGATGAGGCATAAAAATGTGAATCTTGTTATTAGACAACATATGCCTAAATTTCTTTAAACTCTTTATGACTGAAAGCACTTGTTTCTCAACATATGTGTACCCTATCTCATAGCCTTCCAAGCCTTGACTAAAGAAGGCAATAGGCTATTCAAAATTTTCATCATTATCTTGAGTAATCATTACATATATTACCTCTTCATTCCCAAAATTTTACAAATTGAAGTCCTTGGAGAAGTTTGGACTTGCAAGAGTAGGAGCTTGGGCAATGGCTTGCTTGATCTCCTCAAAACTTTCTTTTATCCTTCCTGTCCAAGTGAATATCTCATGATTCCTTACCATGGAGGTCAAGGGCTTGACCAAGTTAGAAAAACTAGGAATAAACCTCCTAATGAAATTTATCATACCAAATAAGCTTTGTAGACCCTTCTTATGTTTAGGTAAGGATAATTCCAAGATGGTACTTACCCTTTCTAGATCAACAAATAGACCTTTCATAGAAACAATATGGCCTAAGAGTTTGCCTTCATGAACAACAAACATACTTCTTTGGGTTTAGAGAGATCCAAAACTATTTATACCTCTCAAAAATCTATCTTATGTGATTCAAATTATCTTTTGCTTCCTTGGAGAAAAGTATCACATCATCAAGATATAGCAATATAATGTCATTGATTAATCCTTGAAAATTCATATCCATTGCACATTAAAAAGTAGTTGTAGCATTTGACAATCCAAATGGAATATTCCTATAGGCATATGTGCCCCATTTGGTGGTGAATGTTTTTTTGTATTGGTCACTTTATTTCTCCAAAATCTGATTGTACCTAGAATAACCATCTAGGAAGGAAAACCTCTCACTACCTACCACCACCTATAGAATTTACTCCATGGAAGGGAGGGGATAATGATCTCTCAAAGACACTTTATTAAAGTACATGAAGTCCACACACAACCTAATTTCCCCATTCTTCTTTCTAAAAGGGACTAAATCGGCCAACTAAGAAGAATGCTTGATGGGAAAGATGATTTTGGACTCAATCAGTTTGGTGAGTTGTTTCCTCATGAGAGACTCAATCTTGATATTGCTTAGCCTTTGTCTCTACTTGATGGGTTTGGAATTTTCATCTATCTCTATGGTGTTTTAATCCAATCTTGGGTCAAATCCCTTCAAATCAATATACTCCCATGCAAAAATATCAGTACACTCTTTGCATAGTTTAATGAAATCATGCCTCTCTTGACTAGTGCATACCTTCCCAAGTGCAAGTATCTTATATTTAAATATTTCTACTCTTTCATAATTCTCTTGCTCAGTGGGCATACTTACCTTTTCCTTCTGGAGTTGGTCATCCTCACTAAAAATTCTCTCAAGAGCCACTAAGTCTTTAGGAAGCTTTTTAGACTTCAATTGGACAATCTACCCTCCATATTCTTGTTGCAGTTTAGACTCATTCTTGAAAGAAAATTCAGCCTCTTCTTGTATAAAGAGTGTTATTTTTTGGTCACTATCAAATACCTACCAATTGGTGACATTGTTTGGTATGGATGGTCTTAAAATTAACTTTAGATGGGGCTAGTTTTTGTCTTCCTCTATGCCCTTTGGAGCATCAAATTGAGCACCAATAAATGCCAACCTATCAACATGATTATTGTCTTCCCTTGGAATAGATTCGATGTTAAAATACATGAAATATTATACAAAGTCCCAAACTCTATGCTTATAGGATTTGAGAAAGGATTTATTGGTCAAATTTTGTCCTCTGACTTGATTCACAATAAGCTCACTATCACCAAACACTTGAAATTCCTTGACACCTCTTTTCCTTTCCCATAAAATGCCATGGATAAGGGCCTCATACTCTTCCACATAACAAGTGCATGATATTTTAAATTTTAAGGATGAAAAATACCTTTCCTTTGAATGTGAAACCAACATAGCTCCACCACCTACCCCCATCTTGCTTCTAGATCCATCAAATAAGAGCTACCACAAGCCATTCACATCCTCACTTGGCTTCATCAAATTAGGCATGAAATATCCCTTCTCATGCATACAATAGACTCCAAGACTAAATTATTCAATAAACTTGTACGGATCATGCTCATAGTTGTCATCTCTCCACTCATCTAGGAATAATCAAAAACTCCTTCAAGGAAATATGATGGGGATTCATCAATATGAAGCTCCTCTTCATCAATGATAGCATAGTTAACATTTGCTACCTTAGGTGAGTATGGATCAAAGTGATATATATGAATAATTTTTGGCTCAATCTTCACCTTGGTGCCATATTTTATTCTAAACACCATGTAGGACCAATTAGCTACCAAATATCCACCTATCTTGGATGCAAAGTCCCTTGACAAGCAAATAGAAAAATAGGGAGGTAAATATAATTCTACCACATCATGGGGAATTGAAAATTTAGGACAAGGATTAAGGGTCAAATTCAAACCTTTCACTACCCACAAGGTCTTGGCTGGTGAGTTATCTAATTACAAAACTCTTTTAGTCATTGGCTCATACTTGAGCCCTAACTTATCTACAATACATTTGGGCATAATTAATGTGTTTACTCCACTATCTATGATGAAATTATGAACCAATAAATCACTAATAATTAATTATAGGTTAAAATGAGGAGTATTCTCATCTTTCTCCAATTGACCATCCATAGATTGAGTTCCATTTACCAAAATGACATTGTCATTTCTAAATGGGACAACCTATTTACCCAATCCATGCAATTCCCTTTGGAGTATAGCTTTCTACACTTCTTAATGTTATGGAATCCTATAATGAGATGTTCATATGGAGCTTATTCATCTGGTTTACCATATTGATGGAATGATTACTCACCTTGGGGTTCTCTTTATGAACATTGGCACTTTGTGATGTAGCTTGCAGAGGTAGAGTTGTAGCAGCTAGCCTAAAATTTGGGGTCCTCTGATTTTCTTGTGATTTAGGAGCTGAATTAGGCCCACTTCCCATTTGATCTGATGTAGGGGTCAAAATATGTCCTTGATTGGTTCCTTGAGTCTATTCAATAGACTTCCTTTTAGACCTAGTATTGGAGGCAACACCAGTATTCTGATTGCTTATATTCCCCACATAATTAATGGCACAAAAATCAAAAACAAAATGATTCATGAGAGTGGAATTAGATTAAACATATCTATTCTCCATCCCAAATTTCATCAACATCTCAAAATTTTAAAATTTATATGTTTGATTACCTTGTATATTCATGCCTTGATTTTGCATTTCATTTGCATAAGCCACTTGTTCTTGACCATGTTTAAAAGATGGATAGTTGGGTTGTTCTTGGACCAAATTATTTTAAGTGGGGATAAGGGATTTAGATGATGAGGGAGCACTAGGATTATATCTTTGATAAGGCTTGGCATGGGTAATTTGGCCTTGTCCTTGATTATTGAACTAAAAAAAGGTCTATTTATTTGTCTAAATTGATTATAAGATTGATATGGCCTATAACCATGAGCCTATTGCCTTTTGAGAGAAACTAATTCATTCGTAACACTATGGATCAAAATTTTAACTCGTGTATTTCATTTGAAGGAGCAATAGAATATTTTTCTTGAATAGGCAAAGGAGCTAAAGTGGGCAATGCACTTTGACTAGGAGAGTGCAAATCAGAGAATAGTGGCATTGGAGGTCTAGGAAATATCTTTCCTGCTTGGATAAGAAAATTCTCAACATTTATGGGTATTTCATAAGTAACAAGCAATGTATTTCCACCCATAGATTGAATCATCATGGCAACATCATTATTCAATGATTTCAAGTAGTACAAAAATGCACAGTTTGTAGTTGGCCTCACAAGAATTGGGATTCTGTCCCAAGATTTTTAGAATTTAGTATTAAAATCTTGAATGAATTCATGTGGTACCCTCTTTATTATGGTTAATTGATTAGCTAGAGATAGGTGATCTCTCTTTTCCCCAAACCTATCAATCAATAGGGTCCCCAACTCATCCCATGAGCCAATAGAATTTATAGGTAGGGTCCCATAACAGTCCAAAACTTTTCCTTTGAAAGACAAGGCCAATAACCTAATAGCTACAATTTCCTAGGTGATGTTATGGATATTATAAAAGTTTGATATATTCTTGATGTGCTCAATTTTAGTAATAGGTCCATCTCTACTAAAAGATGGGACACTTTTGAGGGTTACTCCTATAATTTTATCATATTGGGTGAAATGCCTCAGTGAAAGGCACAAAAGGTCATCTTCTGGCCATTTTGGAATGACCACTATGGATGTTAGGGATGGAATGTAACACAAACTTGGAAGATTTAAACATAAAATATCTTTTGTAAGGATTAGTATTCACAAACTTAAACCTTTTGGTGGAATATGGAGGTAGTTCGACAAACTTAAAGGGTACATCTTTAGCAACAAACCTAATGGTCACCTTTTGGCATAGAAGATAGGACTGATCATCAACCAAGGACTTGAATTCTTCAATGGAGTCACCAGGTACTAAATGTATATGTTTCTTTCAACTTCAATAATGTCAAGACTAGCACCAATCTTGAACAATCTTATAGGATTTAAAGTCCCACTAGGCAAGCCAAAAACTATTGACGCTAGGATTTTCACCCTTGAGGATATGCTCAGCTTTCCTCATCCAAGTGGAAAAATAGAATCATCTCTCTTGTTGTGGGTGACAATCTCATTGAGATGAATCTCTATATTATGGGATAGCTCCCCTTGATGTACCTTCAAATCTCTCTCTAATCTTTCAAATATGTATGGAAAGAGTTCAGGAAAACAAATAAGAAAACAAATGGTGATGTACCAATATGTATTGTCCTCCTATTTGACTAAAAATCCACTACTTAAAGGTAAACAAGGATGTTTCACATAAACTCATAACAAAAAGACATTGTTGCATCAATATTTCATAAGTTAGATTCATGAAGGTACTTGACACTTAAGAGGGTGATGAATGATTCCACAAAGAGAATAAACATATACCACTTCTAAGACTCTTATACACTTAGTAAATAGTACTAATAGAGACTTGCAACAACATCCCTTTTGCACATTGGTAAGTGACAATAGATTGACATAATAGAAGAATAACTCTTTCACTAGTCATTATCAACAAGATTCAAACTTATACTCAATAGTATAATGTGTGAATGATGAAATCACTTGTATATTTCTTTAAGAGTTCTTCAAGTACAAATCTAGCTAGAGCTTTTCCAATAACCAGTGAAGGATATGAAATGAGCGAAGATAATGCATATATATAACCTTGAGAGGTAAAGAAATCAAAAGAAGTCTAAGGGTCACTTGGATATGTGTCATCTTGAAAGAATTAGTTACATTTGCATGGGAGAGAAGTGGGCGAGCTATGCCATGTCACTGAATGGATCAGTTACAATGAGTTACAATTGAACCAAAACATTAGTTACATTTATTACAACTAAACCAAAGCCTCAGTTACATTTTGCCATCTGTTATCTCTTATCTTTGCCTTTAGGTTCCCACTGAGCCTTTTCTTTTAAACTCTAATGACTATTTTTTGTAGTCTAAAATTGACATTTTGTGGGCCATCACTCCTTACAGGCATTTTCTTTAGACTTTTTGTCTCAGCCCTTTTGTTTCCTTTATATCAAACAAGTTTTCTAAAAGAATTCATTCCTTTGGATTTTTTGTTTATCCCTTCAAAATGTTCCTTCAGGTTTCTTGAAATAGACCTTTAGCTTGGGAATGACCCTATTAGCTTTCTTCAAATGAGCCTTCGACAATTTGAAAAGATCCCTTTCAAAAAGTTACAAGTGTCCTTCAGCTTTTGAAAATGACCTTTAGAAAGGAAAAATACCCTTCTGATTTTTTAAAATGGTCCACCTTCCCATGAAAATAATCTTTCAGACTTTTTGAAAATATCCCTTTAGGAGAGTTGAAATATACCCTTCAAAAAAGTTACCTCAGACAATTTTTTTGAAAGAATTCTTCTGTGTATTTTTCTAAGTTCCCTCTGTAAAAATGAAAGTACCCTTCAGCTTGTTGAAAACATCCTTCAAAAAAGTTGTAAGGTACCTTTTAGAAAGGCAAGTGTCCTTTCAAAAAAATGTGAGTGACCCTTTGGGAAAATGAAAGTGACCATTTAGAAGATTTTTAAGTGTCCACTTTCTAAATAAAATACTCTTTGGGAAAGTTGCAAATGATCCTTCAAAAAAACTAAAGTGGACCTTTTCCTAAAAGTAAAGTACCCTTCGAGAAAGTTGAAGTGCCCTTTCAGATAATTTGTAAATTACCTTTTGTAAAATTTATGTGGGCCTTTTCCCAAGAAAATATACCCTTCATAAAAATGGAACATACCCTTCACAAAACTTGTAACATACCCTTCAAAAAAGTTGTAACAACCCTTAGAAAAAGTTACCTTAGACAATTTTTCTGAAAGAATTCTGTCGAATGAAAAGTCTAAAAGAAATACACTTAAGGAAAAGCTTTAGACAAAAAGTCTGAAAGAATTTGGCAAATTATTACAACAAAAACCTGAAAGAATTAGGTAAAGGCTTAGCAAAGACCAAAAATGAAATTTTTGAAAGGAATAGACTTGTATATTTATTATGGGCTTTGTCAAAGAACACTTCTTCCAAACAAAAGATAAGTACTGGACATGGCCAAAGATATATACTTAAACATTTTTTTTCAAATAGGGGTGCCCAATTTTGGCTTAAAGTTCCAAAATTTGGTCAACAGTAACAAAGTATAAATGA
This sequence comes from Torreya grandis, assembly GCA_037957365.1. Lineage (NCBI taxonomy): Eukaryota > Viridiplantae > Streptophyta > Pinopsida > Cupressales > Taxaceae > Torreya > Torreya grandis. The sequence goes on from JARHVA010003648.1 coordinate 73,326, forward strand.
GGTGTAATTAGGCCTCCATAACCCATCATCTTTTGTGCATGTTGACAAGACTTAAAACTACCTTCTCCTCCATGATGACTATGAGGTGTGTTTGTTGTATTTCATGATGGTAGTTACAAGGTTTAATTCTCTTAAATGACCCACTTTATCATCCTCCCATGCCAATCTACACTTCTTCTTGTTGACCAAGTCTACTAGGCCAATTAGGCATAGTTACTTGATTGTTTATTCTTGAATGTTCATGAAACCTATGTAAAACATATATATTAGGTAAATTATCATGATATAGGTATGAATAATTTTTCTACATCATGTCATAGGCCTTTCTAAGTAGTATACACCTATAATCTCTCCAAACTAGGTGACAAGGTCACTTTCTATTAGCCTTTATAGACTGCCTATTTGGTGGAGACTTGAAGAAGTGTTTACAAGAAGGATTGTGTGTAATATATTTATGACAAGGTAAAAAAATTCCCAAACTACCCCTTCTAATTATTAGAAACTTTATAAACAAATCTATACCCTAAAAACATCATAAAATCCTATAAAAACATGATTCTTTAGGGGGTCTATACACTTATCCATACAACTTAGTACCATAGTTGAGGTCTCCTCTAAGTGTACTATGTGTCTCATGTTGTTTCCAAGCCAACCCATGGTTTTTGAGTGAATTTATTTAGAATTTTTCTCCATTGGGTCTATATTAGGGTTTAAGTAAGGTTTTGGAGGTCTATTATCTTAATTATAGTTCATAAAGATCAAAACTTCAATCCTAAACTTATGGCCATGGATGTATATTCCATATACCCCCCCTAAATTTCTTGAAAAGATTTGGGTCCCATGTATTTTGTGTGAGGAGATACGAATGCAAGATGGAAAAATTTGAGCTCCTTGTAAGCCTTCTAGACATGTATTCAATCTTAACATTTATTCATAAATATGGGATCTTGAATCACACTCTCTCATCCATGTATTTCAAGTGAATTGAGGTCCTCAACTTTCTCTAGGAGCATTAGCTTTGAATCTTTATGTTATGAAAAAAATGGGCACTTGAATTAGTGGCTCGAGGTGGGTTTCGAGACTAAATTAAACATTTTATTATTTTCCTATGCTTGATATACTCTCCTTACGACCTAAATCATCATTACACACATATATATATGGTCATTAATATGATTTAGGAGGTCTGGATATGCCTCAATGTGATGTTGGGGTTTGAGGCCTAAACATGGCTTTAGGCCTTGTAGGCCTAGTTTGAGTCTTAGATTCATGTAGGTATATTGATATACTCAACATGATCATATCACCTTTCTCATCTAATTTTCATCCTTATACAACTATCTCTATCTACCCAAAGTCTATCTCAATCTCCTTCTCTCATAATTCTATCTTGAATGTCATTACCTAGATTGAGTATTTGATCTATTGGGTTGGGGACCCTAGGTGTGATATTATTTTCTCCCTTATTTTTTTGATGGTATTTCAGCTCATGTAATGTACCCTCAGGGCCTTAAAATATTCTTATGATTATATTTTCCATCAATATTATGGTTTTCACCTTCTTATATGTTGGTAAGGGTTTATGCTTTCTAAATCTGTGCAAGCCTACTATCTGGTTTAATGCCTTCCTAATTTATCTTTGTTGGGGGATCAAACCAACAATAGATTACAATTGTGACATCAATAAACATGGAATTAAATCAGATTGACAAGTAATTAGAATGATAATAACAAGAACAAGAGATACAAGAAAACACCCTGAAAACTTGTATTAACAAACTCTTTACAAAAGGAATACAATTGAAGAAAGCTTCTTTCTTCCACACCTCTCCTAGATGTATAGATCTCTCAATAGATCTCTATTCCTCAAGAGCTATCTCTCTCAAGAACAATCAACTCCAACAAGCCTGGATTGATTCAATTCTGTAATGTTCTTCACACACAATGAATTCTTCTACAATTCAACTACTTCAATACAATAAGCTAGGAAGATCTAATTCTTTATATAGAATTAGGAGACTTGAGCATGTACTTCCAACAAATAGTTAAACCACTTAAACAAGGGCTCTAAAAATAGTAATGCTAATAATAGAGATGCAAGCTTGAGTCCACAACTCAAACTTATCATGCAAACACTCGCTTCTGTCCACGGAAATAGCTTTCTGGACACGCAGGTAACCGACGTCGATTCCTGTTGCTTGTCTGTGACTGCCGTCAGCTGATTCTTTGCCGACATCGGCGTCTCTGCAACTGCCTGTGACGGACGTCGATCGCTCCTGACCGACGCTGGTGTCTATGTAGACCTGAACCTAATAAGTCTGCTCCTTGGTGAAGCTTTTAAGCTCCACACCCTAACAATCTCCCACTTGGAGATAAACAACTGCACCAGTACCTGTACAGCAACATCTTCTAGCTCCTCCATCTTCAACTCAATCATGAAGGCCAATAGAAATTGAATGAAGATTCAACTTCTCCTTTGTAACCGGCTTTGTTAGCATATCAACAGGATTCCTATCTGTATGGATTTTCTCCAGCTTCAACTCACCATCTTCCAATACCTGTCATATGAAGTGATACCTTAGCTGTATGTGCTTTGTTCTTGAATGAAAGGCTGAATTCTTAGCCAAATGGATTGCACTCTGACTATCACTATACAATCTACAACTCTCATGCTCCCTACCAAGCTCATCCATGAACCGTGTCATCTATATCATTTCCTTGCTAGCTTCTGTGGCTGTAATATACTCTGCTTCTGTAGTTGACAAGGCAACAACCTTCTGCAACTTAGATATCCAGCTAACCGCCATTCCACCTATAGTAAATACATAACCTGTAGTGCTCCTCCTACCATCCAAATCACCTGCCATATTTGAATCTACATAGCCATGTAGAGAAGTATCTGAACCTCCATAGCACAAGTGCCTACTGTTGGTTCCTCTCAGATATCTAAGGATCCACTGAACTGCTTTCCAATGTTCCTTACCTGGATTGGCCATATACTTACTTACAACTCCCACTGCTTGGACAATATCCAGTCTAGTACACACCATTGCATACATCAAACTCCCTACTGCGGAAGAATATGGAACCTTACTCATGTACTCTACCTCATCATATGAATTAGGACATTGTTCTTTACTCAACTTAAAATGTCCAGCCAAAGGTGTGCTTACCGGTTTAGCATCCTGCATATTGAACCGTTTCAACACCTTGTCCACATAATCTTCTTGAGACAATATCGACCTGTGATTTTTCCTGTCTCTCTTAATGCTCATGCCAAAGATTTTCTTCGCTGCTCCCAAATCCTTCATAGCAAACGTTTGAGCTAGTTTTACCTTAAGCTCTGAGATATCCTGCATGTGAGACCCTGCAACTAGCATGTCATCTACATACAACAATAGAATAATATATCTACCATTATCAAATCTCTTGAAATACACACAATGGTCTGATTGACACCTACTGTAGCCATGCTCAGTCATAAACCTATCAAATATTAAGTACCATTGCCTAGGAGCTTGCTTGAGGCCATACAAGCTTTTCTTCAACCTGCACATAAACTTCTCCTTACACTTGACCTCAAATCCTTCTGGTTGTTCCATATAAATTTCCTCATCCAAATCTCCATGAAGAAATGATGTCTTAACATCTAGCTGCTCAAGATGCAAATCCTCAAAAGCAACCAAAGACAAAACAACCCTTATTGAAGTCATTTTAACAATAGGAGAAAAAATCTCACCAAAGTCAATACCTGGCTTTTGTGCAAATCCTTTTACCACTAATTTGGCCTTATATCGCATCTGTCCATTCTCACCTTCCTTCAACCTGTAGTCCATCTGTTCTTAAGTGTTCTCTTACCAGCTGGCAATTCAACCAAATCCCATGTTTGGTTTTCTCTTAAGGACTCCAACTCCTCAACCATGCCATGCTCCCACTCACTCTTGGACTCCACCTGTATTGCTTCTTCAAAACTCTCTGGTTCTCCACCATCAGTTAGCAATAAATAGAATAAAGAAGGAGAATATCTAATTGGAGGCTTACTCACCCTTTCTGACCTCCTGATGGGTGTTTGAGACTCGTCCACAACACGCTGTCCACCCAAATTCTCTGACAGTGACCGACCTCAGTCACCTGAAGACCTGTAACTGGCCGACGTCGGTTCTTCCTGACCGACCTCAGTACCTGTACGGCCGACGTCGGTCTCTGTATGGCCGACGTCGGTTTCTATTCTACCGACGCTGGTTCCTAACCTGCCGACGTCGGTCTCTGTGTTTTCCTGTAAGTGATTATTTCTTTTTCCCGCGAGCTCATCTTGGACTTTTACCTCATCCAATTCACCATTACTCTGCTCAGATTGATTCAACTTCCTTAGCTGATCACAATACATCACTCTTTCGTTGAAAACAACATCACGGCTCCTGATTACCTTGTTAGTTTCTAGATTCCACAATCTGTAACCAAAATCATCTGAGCCATAGCCAATAAATGTGCATCTCATAGAATTAGCATCAAGCTTCTTTCTATTTTCCTTATCTATATGCACAAAGGCTTCACAACCAAAAACTTTGAGATATGAGAGATCAACCTTTTTACCTGTCCATGCCTCTTATGGAATACCACCATCCAGAGCTGTAGAGGGTCCTCTGTTAATCAGGTACACTGCAGTGTCAACAGCGTGTGCCTAAAATTGTAAGAGCAAACTGGCATGCAATCTCATACATCTTGCATGCTCCATTATTGTCATGTTCATCCTTTCAGCAATACCATTCTACTGAGGTGTCCTTGGAACCATCCTTTGCCTACGGATTCCATGCATGTAACAATAATCTCTGAACTTATGACTGCAGAACTCACCGCCATTGTCTGATCTCAGGCACTTTAATCTTTTACCTTTTTCATTCTCAACCATAGCTTTCCAAACTTTAAAAGTATCAAATACGTCAGATTTCTTTCTAATACAATAGATCCATACCTTCCTTATGGCATCATTTATGAAAGATACATAGTACTGTGATCCTCCAATGGAAGCAACCTGAGCCGGTCCCCACACGTCTGTGTGAACAAGCTCCAACTTGTGCCTCTTCTTAGTAGACCCAGTTTTGAGAAAACTAACCCTTTTCTATTTTCCAAATACACAGTGCTCACAAAACTCTAGATCTATGCCTTTTAAATCTGAAAGCATACCTTTAGATTTAAGAATTGACATCCCCTTCTCACTCATGTGGCCAAGCTTTGAGTGCCACAATTTAGCATCCACATCTGAAGTAGATAATACAGAAGGAGATTTATTAGTAACACAATTACACAAATAGAGAGTACCTTCTCTCTTACCTCTGGCCATAACAAGTGCACCCTTGGTCACTTTCCAAGATTCTGCTGTGAGAGTTACAGTACAACCCTCATCCCCTAACTTTCCTGCAGAAATCAAATTTCTCTTCAAGCTAGGAACATGCATCACGTCTCTCAACACCCATGTGTTGATATTCTGCATCTTCAACTGCACTTTACCTTTGCCAATTATTTTACAGGGCTCATCATCCCCTAGATACACTATTCCAAAATCTCCATGGATATAGTCACTGAAATATTCCCTGTTAGGAGTAGCATGAAAAGATGCACCAGAATCTAATACCCAAGATTCTATATTATTATGCAGAGAGAAAATTAAAGCATCCTGTGCAATACCTGCAATCTTGGCTTCTTCCTTTCCTTCGTGCTGGTTGTCCTCCTTAGGCTTTGACCAACAATCTCTACTTATGTGCCCCATCTTTCCACAATTCTAGCATTGTGGCCTTCTGCCATTTCTAGATTTAGATCTGCCATTCCCCTTTGATTTGGATCTTACTCTGCCTTTCTTGCTCTTCTCTTTTTGCCTTCCCCTGCTCTCAAAACTTAAAGCATTCCTGGATGCCTCTTCTGTGCTTTTCCTGCGTATTTCCTCATTCAAGATAACACTAACAACATCCTCTACTTTCAAAATATTTGATGCAGATGCAGTATTACTTACTGCCATTACTAAGCCATGCCAGCTTTCAGGCAAAGAACATAATATCAAAAGAGCTTTTATCTCATCATCAAACACTATATTCACTGAACTTAATTGATTCACAATACCATTGAAATCATTCAGATGAGTAGAAATAGATCCACCTTCATTCATATGCCAAATAAATAACTACTTCATAAGATATACCTTATTGGAAGCTGAGGGTTTTTCATACAAATTTGCTAACATAGTCATCAACTCTACCATAGACTTTGCCTGTGATAAATTGGATATCACAGTGGATGCTAGACTTAGTCTTATAGAACACAGAGCCTTTCTGTCAAGAACTTCCCATTCTTCATCCTCCATGTCTTTGGGCTTCTTTGCAATACCTCCTAACGGTAAGTAGAGATCTTTCTGATACAGATAGTCCTCTATCTGCATTCTCCAGTGTTGGTAATTTTTGCCATTGAACTTTTCCATTCTCAATTTACTTTCATCTGCCATTGCTTCTCCCACTCAAACAGAAATCCCTGCAGAAACTCTTGTGAGAACCTGTAATCAATACACACTACACAGATCTGAACTACCTGTTAGTGAACCTGAACTTTGATACCAATTATCAAGCTCTGAACCTGTAACCAAGGCTCTGATACCACTTGTTGGGGGATCAAACCAACAATAGATTACAATTGTGACAGCAATAAATGTGGAATTAAATCAGATTGACAAGTAATTAGAATGATAATAACAAGAACAAGAGATACAAGAAAACACCCTGAAAACTTGTATTAACAAACTCTTTACAAAAGGAATACAATTGAAGAAAGCTTCTTTCTTCCACACCTCTCCTAGATGTATAGATCTCTCAATAGATCTCTATTCCTCAAGAGCTATCTCTCTCAAGAACAATCAACTCCAACAAGCCTGGATTGATTCAATTTTGTACTGTTCTTCACACATAATGAATTCTTCTACAATTCAACTACTTCAATACAATAAGCTAGGAAGATCTAATTCTTTATATAAAATTAGGAGACTTGAGCATGTACTTCCAACAAACAGTTAAACCACTTAAACAAGGGCTCTAAAAATAGTAATGTTAATAATAGAGACGCAAGCTTGAGTCCACAACTCAAACTTATCATGCAAACACTCGCTTCTGTCCACGGAAATAGCTTTCTGGACACGCAGGTAACCGACGTCAGTTCTTGCTGCTTGTCTGTGACCGCCGTCGGCCGATTCTCTACCGACGTTGGTGTCTCTGCAACTGCCTGTGACCGACGTCAGTCGCTCCTGACCGATGCCGGTGTCTGTGTAGACCCAAACCTAATAAGTCTGCTCCTTGGTGAAGCTTTTAAGCTCCACACCCTAACAAACTTGAGGTTATTATCATTTTGGAGACCCTATTACTCCTCTTACCAATCCTTCCTCAAATTTTTTCAACTCCAAAAATACCTTTAATCATGTTACTACTTTCAATTCCTAAGTACAAGTATGTGTATATCTATTTTAAGCATAATAGGTCATTAAGTAACCCACCACCAATCATAAGTGGATAAGAAAATATCAATGGGTAAACTTGATATCACTTAATAATCAATTTATAGAGATTTATTCATCTTAGGTTTCACCTACTTGTAGGATTCTACACTCTAACTCTCCCTTTTTGACATTAACAGTAAGTACTTTTTTAGGCCTAACTAAGGCTAATTACGCCATCGAAGCCTTCTCTCATATCAAAGGGTTCAACTAAAAAATTAATACCCTTAGGGGATTCTGATATAACTCATTTATATTTACCTTTTATGTTATTTTTGTTGTCTTTCTCCATTCTTCCCAATGACTCTACCTTCCTATTTGATTGTAGTTAACCAACTAGGTTTGCTTAACTTGTCAAGACCTTTCGATGTCTTAAGAAGCAATTCACCTAAATAAAGACTAAGGGTTTCAATAGATCAGGCCTTATGTTTTTTTTTTCTACTCTAACACCTCATTTTTTCATATGGTTCAACATAAATACACCCTCTTACTTAGGTCCTACTTGTACGTGGCAGTCATATACTTTTGGCTATGTATGTACATCTAAAAGATGAGTTTCTTATATTTGGAAGTATTTTACTCACTTATCAACATTTATTGACCTTTATATGTATGTTTCAATCTCATTTCACCTCATATCCTTAAATACAATTATTTTCCTTTGTCTAAACTACTTTACTTCTAACAGTCAACCTATAGGTATTGTTTCTAGGTTTTTTGACTTTGTGTATGACCACTTTGAGGGATGGACTTTGGTTCCTCCTTGAATGATATCAGTGTGATAATTACCTTTTTTATCCTTCTAATCTCATGAAACATTCTTAAATATTATCACATCTTTATCACCTCTATCCTGTAGTCACAATGTTGTGTATGCACTCAATGAGAACCTTGAGTAGGTTCTTATCTTGGGATGGTTGAGATCATATTGGTCCTAATTTCCCATATCTTCTTCATCTACCATGTTATTTATAGATTCATACTACTTATTATGATGTTTCTTAATTCATTCCACACTCTCTAGGTCCCATCCTAGTAGTCAATACTCAATTGTTAGCTTGCCCAAATAGGCTTATAGTTGTTATGAGGGCTTGTTATTGCATAATATGATAAGAGTGAGGATGATCTAGTATATAGGGAAATGATGAATATGGGTAAATAGTAAATATCATGCATAAATTATGTGTATTATGTGTATACCTCTCAGACAACCTAAAGACTCTTTATAGGTACCCTGCTTCCACTTTGATAAAGAGACTACATTACCTAGATGACAGTCACCATTGAAAATAGGGCTTGAAGGGGTTATTTGATTTGATTGTTCTACTAATAATTTAATGGTAGAGAAGGTTTGAAATAACCATAATAAACTAATCGTCCAATATAAAACTACCTCCTCACTCTTATTTTTATATATTAAATCTATACAACTTGAAAAACACTGCCATGTAGCCTACAAATGTGCAACATGAATGTTCCCTTGATCTTACAACATCATACATGTGAACCAGGGGTAGAGGGTGATGTAGATGGGTTGTGAGGACCTTTAGAAGACATATAAAAACTTTGACTACAAAACCATGTTAGAGGTATAATCCACTGGGGGGTGAATTAGTGAGCCCAAATATTTCAAATGTAATTCCAATCATTTTAAAATATTAGACAATCAGAATATATCAACCTGATCAAGAAAAATTAACAAGAGAGCTCATTCATTCAATACATACATAAGATCAAACACACAACACATAGTTCCTATGAGAAACCCTCATGGGTAATAAACCCACTCTCAATCCTACAACACATGGACTACTTATCCTATAATAAATTAGAGACTAGTCAACTCCTTTAGACCAAAAACTTTGATCAAGTCCTCTTGACCAAAATGTCTTTAGTGAAACACCTATTTCACAAGGAGGAACTACCCCTAAGGAAGATCAAGTCCTCTATACCATCCTTTTAAGTGAACACCTCCACCTTGGAACTGATGTCTTCAACACCTAATGATGGATCTCTTATTATCTAACCTCTACATAAACTCCCTCTCTATATCATATAGGCCTCTCACATATACATGCCATAATCTCTCTCCTTCACTCAAACTATCCTCATATGCACACTCAGACCTCTTCACATATCCTCAAACTATAAGAACACTATTATATCATCAAAATTATGAAATATAGGTCATACATATAGTCAAAAAACTATTTTTCTCATTAACACATCAATAGACACACTACCTATCCTCCACTCCACAATATTATCCTTTCAATACAAATTCCACCTCAAAGTCTAGAAACCATCATATTTGGTTTCACTATATATAAATAATTCATGAATTATCAAGTCTTGGTCAGCCATTAGGCATTCCTTAATCCTTAAAGCATCTTACATGGATCACACTTAAGTACAACACACTTTCAAATAAGCCTAAGTCACCTTTTAGGTCCTATGGAGACCCATTCAGCTCTTTAACACTTTTATGAGAAAACTAAAACACATGAATGATATACAAATACATGGACCCATTCTACATGATCTATATGTCCTCCTTAAGTTATAGAAACCATCATAGTACCCTTATGCTTAAGCACAATTCATTCAAACAACATTCTATACACACAATCACCATGAATGAAAAACATAATCAACTTCTAAACCTTTGTTCATAATACATACAATTGGTCAAACCTTCATATCTTTGACTATAATTAAAATTAGACCATAAAATTCATTTTTCCAAATGTATTTTCTACAAATTTTCTTTTACGGCAAGTCAAATTCTATATGGATTGAAAGTTATGGCTCAAAAACTAGACATTGGTCTTTCCTTTGCTAAATTCAAATATTTGAACTCAAACGTTCACAGTTAAACATAAAACACTATGCTCATTTATTATGTCCTCACTAATTTAGATTAATCACACACTATTGATATTATTGTATTAATATTAACCTTTAACACATAGTGTACCACTACTAAATGTTAAACCTTGAATAGATGACCTCATCTTGTGCAATCTTGCAATATTGATTCATCATGCACCATCGATTTTTGTGGATCAGTCAAGTCTATACCTTATAGTGCTCATAATTAAATATTAATTATAACCCCCATGATCATGACACTTAACACCCTCATATTCCTCTTGATCACTTATATTATTAACCATCAAGCACTTGTCCTCATCTCACTGCTTCTTGAGACCTTGGAACAAACACACTTTGTTGATCCTTTTGTAAGGAGCTCAATCTTTACCTTCATTAACCAATGAACACTTTGACCTCTTTGACTTGATTCACACCATAGATATTCATTTTATAATCACCTATGAGCCATTATATCTCCATTTTGTCCTTATCTTTAACATCATGCAAAATAAACTATGGGGACCATTGCTTATCTGCTTGGAAGACCAACTTTGGACCATAATAAATTTTACTACGCTTAGATGCATGATCTAAAATTTGGACCATATGATCTCCTCATATAGGAGAATACAACCATGTGACAAATTATTCTTGAAACCTTCACATGTGTGAGATATAACTCCATTAATCTACTCACTCATATTTCTTCTACCACAAGCTCATTACGTCAAGAACTTGCCTGGAAGGCCAACTTTGCACATGCATATCTTTTGATGTGCTTCATCACATGATCTAAAATTTAGCACATATCAACTAGGCATAAAATTTAACAAACCCATATGATCAATTTAGCTTGAAACATCCACACATGTAATATATGCCATCACCAAACTGCTTACTTGGTTCTTTCTTACCTCATACAAGTTTGGCTAAGTATGGGAAACACTATCAAACTACTTGGGAGCCCAACTTTGCACTTGCATATATTTTATCATGCTTAGTTTCATGAATTGAGATTTATTTAATATTATCTATGTAAAAAATTTATCACAACCATATGACTAACTCCCCTTGAATCATACACATGTGGCAATGGTGATGTCATCAAACTACCTACTTAGATTTTTTACACTAGACCCAAAATGTCTAGATGAAAACAATGATCAACTAGATGAAAACCACTCATGAACATAATAACTCAAATCATATAAAACCTTTTATATGACACCTTTCACATTTTAAATACTCCATACTCATCTATAAACTTCTCTAGCCATGTCAAAATTGAAGATCGCCAAGCCACCTTCAAGCATATTAGGACAAGCACATTACACAATTTATCATTGTCACTTAGACTATCAAGGAACTTCATCCACTCACTATGAAACCTATATGACATCACCATAACATCATTTAAAACTCTCCAATAATCTCCCCATTTATCATTTATGTCAACACCCATCAATAAATAATTCACCTTCTTTCTCTCTCTTCATGCACTCTCAAAATAGGAACTTTCTCCCCCTTTGACACAATGACAAAGAGGGAACCAACTAATCCTGAGGACCTAAAAATAACATCAAAATAGGATAATACCAACTTATAAATATGTTACAAACTACCCCTTACCTTGAGTTTACCTCTTCTTATCTTTCCAACTTCCTCTTGCTCTAAGCCAACATTCTTCTTCAATCAAGTACTGCAACCAATGAAGACCAAATACACAAAACACTGACATCTGATGGAACACACCAAGGAACATCTAAGAGGTACTCCCCCTAATATTTATGATCCATTTCATCACTTGAGCATCTTCATATCTCCATACATCATGAATAACCACAATATAGACTTATTAGGCTTCTCTCTTAAGACACTTCCATATCCACCAACTCTGCATCTACCCTATAGCTTCTTTACAAACCTTTGGAGTAATCTCATGAACTTGTTTATCCTCCTTAACCAAATACATTATATTTATTCATAGATAAATAAATGACACCCAATCTTTGTCTTAGATATTCAAATGTAGTAATTGATAATGGTTTGGTCATAATATCTTTAGGTTGTTCTTTTGTAGGCATATACTCCATTTTAACACTTTGATTACTCACTTATTCTCTTAAGAAATTATATCTAATAGTAATTTTCTTATTTTTTGAGTGCATAACATGATTATTTGAGATAAAAATTATACTAGTGTTGTCACAAAAGAGAGGACAAGGTCCATTTTGTCTTACCTTATAATCTTCCAAAGTTTGTTTCATCCACATGACTTGTGTGCAATAAGAAGTAGTTGTTATACACTTAGATTCTATAGTTGATAAAGACATTGAGGCTTGCTTCTTACTTATCCAAGACACTAAGAATTCTCCCATGAAGAATACCCCACCACTAGTACTCATCTTATCATCCACACATCTTGCCCAATCTGCATCAGTATATGATTTCAAAAAGAATTCTTTACTCTTGGGATACCATAAACCATACTTTATGGTGCCTTTGAGATATCTCAAGATCCTTTTGATTTATTTTAATTAAGATTCTCTAGGGTTAGCTTGAAACCTTCTATAAGACCCAATGTTTTCATGATATAAAGCCTATAAGTAGTAGAGTATAAAAGACTTCTAATCATGGATCTATACAAATTTTGATCAACTTTTGGTGAGTCATCAAGTTTACTTAACTTGTATAATGTGATCATTGGAGTACCCATTGGCTTATAATCCATCATGTCAAACTTCCTTAGCATATCCTTGATGTATTTATCTTGTGAAATGAATATCCATGTATCAAGATAATTAATCTATAATCCTAAGAAGAAATATAGTTCTCCCAACATTGACATTTCGAACTCAATCTTCATAGTATCTACAAATTCTCTACTCATTTTATCATTGTCAGATCCTAAAACTATGTCATCAACATATACAACAACTTTCAATTGATGATTGCCTTCTATCTTAATGTATAAATTAATATCAACTACCCCTTTTTAAAACCTTGACTCAAATGATACTTATATAACCTATCATACCAAGCTCTAGGAACTTGTTTAAGACCATACAAAGCCTTCTTCAGTTTACACACAAAATCTTGATTACTTATCATGAAGTATCCTTTAGGTTACTCAATGTAGACTTCTTCTAAAAGGTTGACATTCAAGAATGTAGATTTCACATCCATTTGATATACTTTAAAACCCTTGAAACTTTCATATGCTAAAAAGAGTCTAATTACTTCAATTCTTTCCATAGGAGAAAAATTCTCATTAAAATCTATTCCTTCAACCTGAGCATATCCTTTACACACCAATCTCACCATGTTCCTTATGACTTCTCCTTTCTCATTCATCTTGTTTTTAAAAAACTATTTGGTACCTATCACATTTTTATATTTTGGTCTAGGAACTAAGTCTCATGTTTCATTCCTTTCTATTTGATCAATTTATTCATCCATTACATCATTTTAAACTTCATCTTTGCTAGCTTCAATGAATGTTTTGGGTTCAATCATGGACAATGAAGTTGATTCTTATTTATTCTAATTGATCAACATTCTCCTCTTAATCTACAACCTTTCACCAACATTTCATATAATTTGAGAGATTGGATGATATTTCTAAATTCTTCTAGATGGAGCTTTAGAATATTATCATTCTTCATCTTCATCTTCTATTTAAATAGACAACTCCTAATTATTTCAAACATCAATCTGAGTTGACTCACTTACCTACAATTTTGGATTTTTGACTCTACTATTCTCATCTACCCTTACATTTAAAGTTTCAAAAATCTTGTGAAGTCTTTTATTGAATCACCTATAAGTAGTACTGATAGAAGAGTAACCTAAAAAGATGCCCTCATTAGACCTTGAATCAAATTTTCCAATATTCTCTTCATTTCTTTTGGTGAAACACCTACTCTCAAACACTCTAAAATGTTTGACATTAACTGCTCTATTATTCTATAACTCATTAGGAGTATTATGACCATTTACTCTGATTTGACACTTATTTAGGATGTAAACTAAGTGTTAGCTTCCCCTTCTTAATAGTCATCTAGTAGTTTTGGATCTTGAAGCATGGTTCTACTCATGTCTTGAATAGTCTTATTCTTCCTTTCAACAACACCATTCTATTATGGTGTTTTAGCAATAGAATATTATCTCTTTATTCCTTATTTTTCACAAAAATCATCAAATTAATGAAACTAAAACCCACCTCTTTTGTCTAATCTTTGACCCTTTATCATTTACTCATGAAGAACTCTTCCTTATTGGATTCATGGAATACATACATGTTGTTATCTATTTTATAAACATTTTCAATTAATTTTCTAGTGTTACTTCACAAAAATCATCATGAAAAGTTACAACATTTACTTACTTACACAATTGGCTCACACTTAAAATATTATGTTTCAAACCTTCTACATATAAGATACTCTTATTTCTAGAATGACCATTATCCAAACTCACAATACCTTTGCCAACTATGTTAGAAAATTTGTTGTCACCAAATCCCACTAAACCAAGGTTGGTATTCTTGAGAGATAAAATTGATCTTGTCTCCTATCATATGATTTGAGCATCCACTATCTATGAACCATCTATTTTTCCCATCTTCTTGAGTATGTAAGGCTTCTTTAACAAACATTGACTCTTCTTTTTGTAGACCACTTGAATTCTGCTTCTTTTCTTCTTCAATCTTAGACTTAATCTTCTTGAACCATTTGCTAGTGTCAATAACTTCTATTTCTATTTTTGGCTATATGACCTTGTTTTTTATAATTGTAACATATAAGATTCCTTTTGATTTTTGGAGAGAAAGCAAAATCCCTGTATCTATGACCAAATAGATTGTAGGAGAAGCAGTACCCATTGAAGACATCATTCAAATTTGACCTTCCTTTCTCTTGATCATTAATTATCCATGAATTTTCATTTTTGGGTGGAGCTAAAATCCCTTTTGTCCTTAGATAACAACACATCTGAGTAAGTCATGACTTTATTTTAAAATTGTTCCTCCTTTTGGTTGAGACCCTTAACCATCATGACCCACATATTATTGACTACTGCTTCTAGATATTTCACTTACATCTTCATAACATCCATGCTTGAATTTACATTTGATAAATCACATATTAGTTCATCTTGAATACAAGCCATAACCTCTTTTTCAACCATTATACCTTTGATCACCTTTAAGGTTTAAACTTGTAAGAAGGATCACCTCTTATACTAATTATTATAGGTACAATCCATTGAGGGGAGTGTATTAGTGAGTCTAGATATTTCAATTTCAATTTCAATCCTTTCAAACTATTAGACAATCATCATATATCAACTTTATCAAGAAACATTAACAAGAGAGCTCATTCATTCAATACATACACAAGATCAAACACACAACACATAGTTCCTATGGGAAACCCTCATGGGAAATAAAACCCACTCTAAAGCCTAAAACACATGGAATAATTATCTTATAATAAATTACAAATAAGATATTGGTCAAATATTTTAGACAAAAAACTTTGATCAAGTCCTCCCGACCAAAGGTCTTTAGTGAAACACCTATTTCACAAGGAGCAACTGCCCCTAAGGAAGATGAAGTCCTCTCATTTGACGTAAACACCTCCACCTTGTAACTAATATATTCAACACCTAATGATGTATATATAATTATCTAAACTATACACAAACTCCCTCTCTATCTAATATAGGCCTCTCACATAGGCATTCCACAATCTCTCTCCTTCTTCACTCAAATTGTCCTCATATGCACACTTAGACCTCTTCATATATCCTAAAAATACAAGAGCACTATTTTTTCATCATAAATATGAACTATAGGTCATACATATAGTCAAAAAAAAATTCTACTCATTAACACTTCAGTTATCACACTACCTATCCTCCACTCCACAATATTATCCTTTCAATACAAATTCCACCTCAAAGTTTAGAAACCATCATATATGGTTACACTATATATAGAGTATTCATGAATTATAAAGTCTTGGTTAGAAATTATGCATAAATTAATCCTTAATTCATATTACATGGGTCACACTTAATCATAACACATTTTAAAATAATCCCAAGTCACCTTTTAGATCCTATGGAAACCCATTCAGCTCTTTGACACTTCTTCGAGCAGACTAAAACACAAGAATACTTTCCAAATGCATGGACCCATTCAACATGATCTTTAGGTCCTATTTAATTTCCAAAAACCATCACATTACCCTTATTATTAATCATTATTCTCTCAAACAACATTTTGTGCACATAGTCACCATAAACAAAAACATAGTCAACTTCTAAACCTTTGTTCATATTGCATGTGATTGGTCAAACCTTCATATCTTTGACAATAATAATAATTAGACCATAAAATTAATATTTATAGATGTGCCTTGGAGTCCTCTAAAAAATTAATTTTATTTTATGTCAAACTATATATGGAAAAATATTTATGGATCAAAAACTAGACACTAGTCTTTCCTTTGTTAAATTCAAATATTTGAATTCAAACTATCAGAGTTAAACATTGAACACTTTTATCACATCTTATGTCCTCACTAATTTAGATCAATCATGCACAATTTATCTTATTTTATGAATCTTTAAATTTAACACATAGTTCACCACTACCAAATGTTAAACCTAGAATAGTTGACCTCATCTTGTGAAATCTTGTAATATTGACTCATTGTGCACCATCAATTTTTATGGATCAATTAGGTCTTTACTTTATAGTGCTCACCATTTTATTTTTATTATAACCCACATGATCATGACACTTTACACCCTTATATGCTTCATAATCACTTATACCATTAACCATTGAGCACTTATCCTCATCACGTTGCTTCTTGAGACCTTGGAATAAACAAGCTCCATTGATCATTTTGTAAGGAACTCAATCTTTATGTTCATTAGCCAACAACCACTTTGACATATTTGAATTGATGAAAATTTTATATATTTACTATATGATCACTTGAGAGCCATTATATCTCCATCTAGTCTTGATCTTTAACATCATGCAAAATATACTAAGTATGGGGACCACTGCTTATCTGCTTGGAAGGCCAACTTTAGACCACAATAACTTTTGTTGTGCTTAGATGAATGATCTAAAATTTGGAAAATATGATCTCCTCACATGGAAAATCCAACCATGTGTAAAAATACTCCTTAAACATTTTCATATGTGAGATATAACTCCATTAATCTACTCACTTATATTTCTTCTTCCACATAGCCAACTATGTTAAGAACTTGTGTGGAAGGCCAACTTTGCACATGCATATCTTTTGACACACTTCATAGCATGATCTAAAATTTAGTAAATATCAAATAGGAACAAAATTAAACAAACCCATATGATAAATTTCTCCTAAAAATTACACGTGTGTGATATATTCCATCACCAACTGCTTACTCAGCTCTTTCTTGCCTCATGCAAATTTGGCTATGTATTAGAAAACACTATCAAATTGCTTGGGATCCCAACTTTGAACTTTCATATATTTTATCATGCTTAGTCACATGACCTAAGATTTATCTCATAGAAACTAGTTACAAGTTTTATCACGACCATATGACCAACTCCCTTTGAATCATACACATGTGGTGATGTCATCAAACTGCCTACTCAAATTTTTTGCCACTAAACCCAAAAATGTCTAGATGAAAACAATGATCAACCAGATGAAAAATACTCATTTACACAATCACTAAAATCATAAAAAAACCTTTTATAAGACCCTTTTCACATTTTTCAATACTCCATACTCATCCCCAAATATCTCTACCCATGTTAAAATTAAAGATCAACCAAGCCACCTTCAAGCATACTAGGATAAGCACATTACACACTTTGTCATTATCACTTAGAATATAAAGGCACTTCATCCACTCACTAGGACACCTCTATGACATCACCATGAAATTATTGAAAACTCTCCAACAAACCATTTCAAGAATGCACCAAAATTGATGTAATTTGACCCCCTACACAGATGAAGGAGACAATTTGAGTGCACAGGTTGTTAGCTATTGTTCATAGAGTATAGGCCACAAATTTAAAAAAAAATACAAAGAATGTGAAGGAAAATGGACCCCCTTCCTCTACCCAAAGTATCATATCCTCATTTTATCTCTCCTATCCATAACATTCACAAACTTGAAGGGCTTTCTTAGGCTAAAAAGGAGCTCAATTGAGGAAAAGGGTCATTTGTCAGCCTATTTTTCACATTTTGGGTATGAAACTCATTTGAGACACCTTCCATGATCTTTGAGTGAAATTTATGACCTCCCTCTGTATGGACCTAACTGTATGGATCTATACAAGTTTGAAACTCTTATAAAACCTATAATTTTCCTTCATTTTCTCATGATTCAAATTATCAAATGCCATTATAGGATGGGAGGATGGAAATGGAGGTCAAATAATATTTAAAACTTTTTAGTATGGTTCGGGTGAGATGAAGGGATGTACTTTCCCACATGTATGACCCATTTGATGAGTGGGAATTGAATTTGAGTTCTAAAATGGGTTTTTATGGATATGAAAATACCTATTCATGAATATATGATGATAATGGGATATTTTAAAGACCCTTATAATTCAATTTTTATCAAAAAATTTCCCCATTTCAATTTTTTTCAAAACAAATAGACTCATATGAGGTATTTGAGTGTCTTAAAATGGCTAATCAGGGTTTGAGACAGACTTAAATAGAAATACCATGGAGAATGGCTTTGAAAACCTCATTAGGCTTCACTTTGTAACCCAATCATAGATTAGGCACATTTAACATTGCCTATCAAGTTCTCTCTCACAAGGAATGGCTTGAAATAGGCCTAAAACCATGAAAACTAGCAACCTTAATCTTATTAAACTTCCTTAATTTCTGCTAAGATACCTTAATCATATCAAACAATGCTTAGACCACCCTCAAGACTTGAAAATTATATGACAACTCTTCTACTCAATCAACAATCACTATGACCACCGAATACATCACCCAAAGACTCAAGACAACCATGACATATGATGATCTCTACATCAGGTTCTAACACAAACATGAAACCTTAATCAATGACAACAAGGTTTGAAATGAGACCAAAGAAGACATCACTATGTGTAAGCTTGGGTGGGTGTTATGGGGAATTTTTTGGTTATCTAGGTTGACATTTTTCCTAAGAGGCCAAATTTCCAATAGTAGTATGTAAGCTCCCTTCATTTATCCCATTTTCTTACCTAGTTGCAAGTTGGTTTATCATCTTGATAGGTCATATGGAGTGTCTTGGAGAAATAGGTATATCCACTAGTGTTCTAGTCACTAGTCCTTACCTTATTCACAAGTGTTTTTGCAGGGTCAAATAGAGAGGATACAACATGTTGGTGCATCACCTCCCATAGCTTATTTTTTTTATGATGTTTCTATCCTTTTTCACCAACAAGTTAGTAGGTTTAAGAATTGCATAAATAATGCATCAGGGGAGATATCCCCAAAACTATAAGTTCATCTCACTCAATAGGCAACCCACACCCATAGATGATCCCATTATATCAACTAGATTAAGTAGGTTTGAAACACCTTTGCCTCAAGGGTGTAATCCAAACTAATAATAGTCACATTTGAAAACTTTTAATCTCTTTTATTTCAAGATATTAGCCAAAATAATGGATTGTATATCTAAAAATCAAAGCATGTTTCCTTTTGTAAACATTTTAATTTGGACTAAAAAGAACACATAATTTCAATGTAGGGCTAAAAAAATGTTCTTTCATAAGTCATTCATGTCCTTGTAATTATATTTTTTTTTACTTGTATGTTGTGAAATTAATTCACACATATTCTATATCCTTAGTAGTGTGCCCCATAAATGTGAAGTGATCACTTATTTTATCTTGAGAAATTTACCAACTACATTCTTGACTTTCCCTTAATGAGATTCCTATAAATTAGAATGGTGATACCTTTATTTTTTTATTTTAGGCTACATGATTAGGGTGTCAATGTATTCTCATAGGTATTTAGGGTATGGATATTGTATTTTATCACCTAAAATTCATACCAACCCTATACATCTGATAAAGGATATAAATTATTGGTAGGTGTCATTAAGCACTAGCAAAATTCCCCATAAAGGGTTTCTTGAAATCAAAAAGTTAACTCTTAATGCTAAGCCATTATACATCATTATCAAAGAATGTATGGTCTCTTTAATAAGGAATGTATCCCCTATGAACATCTTTATGCCTATATCTCTTATTCAATGGATTTGATCCCTCCAAGGACTATATAGAAATCCAAATAAAACTTTAAGTGGTCCAAAAGAAATGTAGTATTACTACATTGAAATCCAATGGATGAAATGGTTTTGAAGGGGCTAGACCCTCTTATGAATACCTTGATTTCATATTTATTTTTATAAACCACTTTTATCATGGACCATTCATTGATGTAGGGGTGAAAAAAATAATAGCCCTTGAATATTGCCTTACAGGTACATACCTTTGAGAGAAGGGAAGGATTGAAACACCACCAATAATTATATTTAATTATTTAATAAATTATTAAAATTTTGATCCTCTCAAAGGTGAGTATATAAAGGATCAATGATTATGATGTAATCATATGCCAATTATTAAAATAGCCTTGTGATGCTTGATTTTTATGTCAAACCCCCATTTGTATTCAAAACCAAATCTAACAACAAGTCAAGTCCTAAACTAATGTCCAAAACATTGTCATATTACACCTACACAAATAGGCATTAATCTATCTATTTTCCAAATTAAAAAATCACTCTATCTCAATGTCATGTTGAACTTTGTCCAAATATGCACCATTCTTGTCCAAACCATGTCGTTGTGCTGTCAAATTTGAACCAAGATCTAAGTTCTAAATCAAATTCCAATTTCCAACTTCCAATTTAAAATCAATTCCAAAACCAAGGTATAAATTTCTTATCCAAACACTATCATTATGTCATCTATTTAGTTCTAAAACTAATCTAAATTCTAATTCTAGTTCTAATTCCAAATTGAAACACAATTAGTTTTTAGTTTCAAGGTCAAAGTTCAAAATATTATTTTTAGGATGTCAATACCAAGTTTAATTTTAGTCAAACATTATAAAAATAAAACTTTTATCCAAGGTTTATGCAATATCAAACTAAGACAATGTTTCATAGCATAATTATTCAAGGCTTAAGGTCAAAATATTTGAAAATTAACCAAATAGTCTACCACAAACATTCCAAGTTCTCTATTCTTAAACAATCCAATCTATTTTATATACTCACTAATTATAGTTCAAAATCATATACAAGTTCAAATAAATTCAAAACCCAAATATTAATCACTTTTAACCTTAGTAAGACATAAAATACTAGTAACATTTGACATAATGAGACAACCTTGGTTTCCATAAGCATCTTGCTAAATCACTTACATAAACACACCTTTGATTGAACCAATCCTCCTTTGACATTCACTTTAATGTAGCCAAGGAAAGTTGCATTTAAAAAACATCTCATCTTATTTTGAACAAACTACATTCCAAATTTAGAAAAACACATTAAAGCATTCAAGTTGATTCTAGGATGAAGATCATAAACTCAAAAGTGTCAAAGTACACTCATAGTATATCTGTTTATAACTCCTATGATGTGTAGGTTATTTATAATCATTATATATAGACCATTACATCAAAGAAGACATGAATAAATAATACCTCATTAATATGCCATCTATTGATTAGTGTTTTGACATAGCCAATAATAGGTGGAGATTATTAACCCATGTCTCTCTTGAAAGGAGGTTTGCATGAATAAATTGCCCAAAGGTCTTGGTTACCAGGTCTTGGTATGTAGGGTAACTGAGTTGGCTTATTGTAACCATTCCATTTCAATGGGCCTCAATTAGTATTTTATAATAATCATATGCATTCCAAATGAAGTTATTATGACTTAAGGGAACCAATATAATGATCTAACTATGAATATGAATATATGATTCTAAAGGAGATGTTTATTTCTTACAAGTTTAATAATGCATAAATGATCAATAGACAAACAAAGGAGCATGCAATTAATATAAATATTTAAATTTAGATTGTAACTTGGAAATTAAACTAAATTTTTGGTTAAATACAAATCAAAAGAGAGAAGGACAGGGAGAAAAGAGAATAAAGAGCTCACTTTCTAATGGACCTTTATATTACTCTTGAGTAGATAAGTCCCTAAATAAACCAATACTTAGCTGAGCTAGACCTAGTAGAACTCCAACTAAGGATGGTTTAAGAGTCCATGGGATAAAATCAAAAGAGCCAATGAGGAAATTATGGTCACCATACACATACACAGACTAAGTCTATCAATTTACAATGTTTTTGTATAAATATGTTTTATTCAATGATTATTTAGGATTCATCCAATACTCAGTTAGATTATAGACAGGGCTTCTAAATAGCCTTCACTCAAAAACTAATCTAGAAATTAGTAAAATACATGAAATCAATTGATTCGTCCTATACTCTGATGCTAAGACTAAAAGGACCTAGCCAAGTATAATTTCACTAATCTTGAAAATACCAACCTGTTATGCCAATTTTTTATACCCCCTTAATTTTTTCAAAAATTAGTTCTTGATGTCATAGAGATGATCCTATCATAAAATCTAAAACTGTGTTGAGGACCCTATTGATTTATAGTATTTTTAGATGCATTTTGTATTATGAAATGATAAGGATTAGTTGATGAATTTATATTTATGTTTCTAAGTGGTTTTGAAAAGCATGGTAGATTAATGAATAAAATACACATATATAGTTGTGAATATAATCAATTATCTTTATCTTCAATCAAAATAGTTTTAAGATAGTTTTAGTTATGAAATGTAGTTTCATTTTTGATAGTTTTGACATATTTATAATGATTCTTTGATTTTTATAGATGAGATGATTTGATAAATGGTTCAAGAATAGATAATGATGATATGTCAATGGTTATTACTTTCAAGGGCATTACATTTTAAAATCAATGCATCTAAAAAGGTATATGAAGATATAGATTAGATTCATGGCTCATTTTCATTTACTATTGATGGTATAATGGGCATTTGAAGTATTGATATGCTTAAGTTGATTTAGCAATGATGTCATTTTATCTTGTCTAGCCTACAATTTTGTTCTTTGTCTGATGATTTGGCATTTTGACTACCAAACTACATGGTTTGAGATCATAGTCCTCATATTTCAAACAAAGTATAAGGACCTATTCAACATTCTAAGTCTTAGTCATTTCAAGATTATAATAATTATTCAAATCTATAAACATAACTTTGAGGCATGGATGGCATTATATTGTCTATATGATCATAGAGACTCATATGGTGAAAAATATTAAGATCTATGACTTATTTCATGGAATGATTTGATGGCAAAAGATGTTTTTAGATAATCTTCACATATATTTTTCAAGTCTTAATATTGATTGTTTTTTAGATCTTCATAATGTTTCAAGGGGCCTATCTTTTGACATGATTGAAGACCCTTTAGGTCACGATGCTAATACATTGACGTTTGCTAAGGTATGAAGGTCCATCATGAAGTATGTTGTTTTTCCATGTATAGGTTATAAATTTGAAGGTTATTGATTTATATATAAATGATATCCATTGATTTTGTTGTCTTAATGATTTGGAGATTGATTATTAAATAAGGGACATTATGGCTAGGTCAGTTAACATGAACATTAAACTCAAAGGGATGGCCTCAAAGTTTTGAGATTGACACAAATATTTGGTGGTAATATAATTTAATGTGAAACAATATTTCCTCAAAAAATGGAAATTAGTGGATGATTTATTATGAAAGAATAGTTATCATTAAGTTTAATTATTCTAACAAATGGTTTAACATGGTTATTAAAGTACTCATGGTTTAATGTGAACCAATGAGATTAGATCATGGTATTCAGTTGGTTACAGTGGTAAGTTGGTGAATATAAGTGTTTATGTTTATTGGTTATTATTTCATTATTGTGAGATTTGATGTAGAAGTGGAGCCCTGGTCAGATAATCTTTGAGGTTGTTGTGAAAGATTCATCAAGGATATGGGCAAGGAACTTTTAGGGTACATAAACCAGATATGTTTCATTTGGCATAAAATAAAAGTATAAGTTATCTATATTGTTTTTTAAAAAAATTCAATATCATAAAGAAAATCATCATTTAGATTGCATAAATAAAGATAGTTTTAATCTGCATAGTTATTTTTTGAGAGCTTGAAGTTAATTTTCAATGGTTTTTATGAAGAAATGTGGGTTATAGTTTATTATGCATATGTCTATATGTAGTCTAAAAGATTGAAAGTTTAAGGTTCTTTTATTATTTTAAACATGTATCCAAAAGGTTTTTTATTTGTTTAATGGAATTTTTGGGAGGTTACTCGACATGCATGATAAGATTTTGGTCTTGATATATTTGGAGGAATAAGTTTGTCTAGTTCAAAGCTATTTTTTTCAAATAATGAAGAAAATAAGTTGTGGATTGAGAATCATTTAAGTCTGAATGCGTGAAGACATTTTGAGAGTTTTGTGATACTTTGAATTTTTTGCATGTCATTTCTGTGATGCATGGTCCAATGGTTTTTCTTGTGCATCAATATTATTAAACAATAAGTGTTCAACATGTAAAATAAACTTCTATCTTGAGTTTTTTAAGTTATTTAAAGAATATATAATTATTTTTTAAGAAGATGAATGGATCTCAGATATGTTTTATTTCATAGACTATTGGATTATATGATAGTTGTGCATGCGTGTCTTTTTCTATCTTGACGAAAAAGGTCATAATTATAATTTAGAATAAGTTGATGGGTTATCTTAATCCCTATGAATCTTTAGATTTGATAGTTCTTTCAATATTCAGAGTTGATTTCGTTGTTGATTTTTTAGGTTCTCATTTTGTGGGTTGACAATGTTGTTTTAGCATGAATAGTTGTTATTAACTGGTTAGGGTTTTTATTTTTATTTTCTTTAAAATAAGTCAAAATTTGGAGGATTATGGGTGGTTTCTCTTGAATATTTGAGTATTATTTTTCTATTGGTTTAGCATGAGACTTCACTAGGGTTTTTAGAAGTGTGTATTTTGAAATACTGATGAGAATCTTGTTTGTATGGTGTATACATCCCTGTTTAGTTTTTGGAAATTAGCATGCATAAGAAATGATTATCAGTATTTTGATAAAATATCGATTAAAATTTATTTTTATATATAAGAATCATAGTGAATGTATATCATGGAAATTGGGATATCACAAAACTTTGAAGTTATAGGAATTGGTTTTTAAGCATGAGTTATGGAGATGGTATGCAGTGTTTTCTTTGAATATTCTAAGGATTTTGACTTCATGATATATTTGTTATTTTCAAACCTAGGTTATGGTCCTTAAAGGCAATTTCAATTTATTCAGAAAGATATATTTTGATTTTAAGAAAGTTTGAATAACTCAGTCGACCATTTTATGGAAATATGAAAGTTGCAGAATGTGTGTGTGTGTGTGTGTGTGTGTGTGTGTGTGGGGATGTGTAAGTTATCAAATTCAATCTAATAGCATCAATCATTGTGTTGATTTTTTTTATGATGCTTCTATTTATTTTTTATCTCACAATTGAAATCATAGGTCTCAATTTAAATATGGATATCAAAGTTGTAATTCTCTGATAAGCCAGTTGTTTCTCATTTGAAATCTACTTGAGGACTATAATGGGTAAATTGATATGTTTTAAAATTATTTGGTGACTTATCTTTGAAAATATTATGTTGAGATTTTAGGTTTTCATTTATAGAATGGTTCAATCCATGGTTTAATAAATTCTTGAAGTAGCAGGAATTTGTGAAGTAAATGGTATCAATTTTAAGGATGACAAATTTTGGTATAAGTTGGAATTTCATTGAATATGTATCATAATATCTAAAAAAAATTATGATAATATTTGAAGATTGAATGGAAAGTTTGATACAAATAGATGGTTTTAATTTTATGATACATTTTAGTTTTAGTTTATTGTGATATAGTAGTTTTTAATCTTGTTTCTTGTGGGCATTTGTTGTTTCTTAGTCTTAGATTTGGTTTTTATATTTTAGATTGATCATAATATCAAGGTGGGAGCAACCTAGTTTAGCTAGAATTAATAATAATAGGGGATAGCATCAGAGTTTTGGTAGTGGTGTTAATCATTCTAATCCCAACAAAAATTTCCCTAGAGGTGGTTTTCATGTAAGGAATTTTGGTCCTAGATTTCATAGGGGAACATAAATGTCTATACATTTTGATGCTTCAGATCCTAAATTTTGGGATATCTTAAGTAATTTGCCTACTAACCCATCAAATAGAGGTTGTAGGGGTAACAAAGGTTTATTTGATTATATGTTTGGAGCCCAAACCCCTTCTCAAAGTAGTTCATCTCACCATTTAGAGAATGATCCTCAACACTTGCCACTTCAACCTCTTAATGTTGAAGGAAATGAGTTAATTGTTGATCCTCTTCTTGAAAATCAAGCCACACAGCTTGAAATAGAGTTTATTCACACTAAAAACTACAAAAATTTGGTTATCCCTTTAAATGTACCTTATCCTTCCCATATAGATCATGTTATAAAATGTAAAAGGTTGAGCCTAACTATTGCCCATAGTGAACCTATTTTGAGATCTAAAAGATTGAATTTGGGAATACAAGGCTATGATGGTAGAATAAAGACAATGGACATTCCATCTTCCACTACTAAAAAGAAAATTGTAGAAAAGAGAGTTGAAATTCAATTAAAGCTTAATACACCCATGGAGGTCAAGATGTTGAAAAGGATCAAGCTAGACATTGATGATAGTACGCCTGGTTCAAGAACAAGACTGGTGCAGTTCCCTACATCTGAAATGAAGTATAATGTTTGACCTAATGCACAAGATAAACTAGAAATTGAAATACTTTCTGATTCAGATGATTATTGGTCATCCAGGGGATAAATTTTTGTTTTATTGCTGAGCTTTTTCATGACAAAACTTGAGATTTTAGTTTGATGCTTCAATTTTTAGACTTTTGATATATTTTGATCAATTTTAGAAAATGCAACAAATTTGAATTTTGGTATAAATATATGTGCTTAAGTTATTTTGACATGCATTATGGATTAATATAAATAATATTTATTTAATTTTGACTTATTTATTTTATGATTTAAATTTGTATTCTATTATATTATTAATCAATGAAGGTCCCCACCTATTTAGATTAGTACTCCCAGTCTATATTTAATAAACTTGATCAATTAAGACATTTAAGTATTATTTAAACCTATCTTTAACCAATATTTGTTATAATTAATTGACTTTTATTTGAAAGGTCAATTAGTTAACATAAACTAATAACTAACTAAAGTTAGTTATAACTTATTTGCAAGTAAGTTTGAAGGTATTAAATGAGATCAAGGACTCATTTGGGGATAGAAGAACATCAACATGTATTGATAACTTAGACATTTTCTGAAGTTAATCATTCATCTTTCTTCTTTCTATGTAACATTTCTGAGATAATACAATTTTTGCAGATAAACCTAATGGTATTTTATCTAACAATTGAGTAATTGTTTATGCAATATAGGTATATCCATCTTCATTTATCATTTAATATTGATTATCTAAAGTTTGTTGAGCTTAATATCTTTTGATGATTACTATTTGTAGTCATATGCACAGATTTCAAGTATTCAACCTGAATAATGATGAACACTTCACTATTTTATGACTCTTAATTGATTTATTTTGATTGTAGAGATATCACTCAAGTTATTATAAAGGAAGAATGTTGGTTTTCTTAATAAATATATCTTTTTCTACTAAGACAACTCTCTTTGGAGACTCACACACTTTATTGTAATCTATTTTTACTCTAATTTTAATATAATTCTAACTTTAGCTTTTCTTTAAATATGGTTTTATTTATGCTTTATCATTTACTTTCTTTTCTCTTTAGCTTAGTTTCATTTTAGTTTAGTTGTTTATTAGTTACTTAATCTAATCCTTGTTGTTTCTTTGATTAGTTAGTTATAAATTCTTTCTTTGTTTTGATATTTCTTTATTTTTATTTTTTTTAGAGTTTTAGTTCTTTAGTGTTTATCTTAATAGTTTCTTAATATGTTAGATTTCCAATTAGTAGTCTTTTTTGTTTTCTTTAAGCTATTCATTTGGTAGTTATTTTATAATTTATTAGAATAGTTCCTATTCAGTTTTAGTTCAGATTATTTATTTGACCTTTAGTCCTTAGTTTTATTTTATTTCAAGATTGTGTTTGTCTAAAGTAGCTTGTTTTAGTTAGATTTTTTAGCTTAAATAGATTATTTTCCTTTTCTTAATTGTTTAATTCTCTCTCTTGTTTACATGTTTGAATACTTTATCTTTTTCTCAAATATTTTATTTATATTTCTAGTTGTTTCTTGAAGTAAACTTATAGAATATTACAACAAGAAAGTAAGATATACTTGGAATAAATATATGTTTATCAAATAAAATTTCTATTCTTCAAAAGATTATCTAACTCATAGGTTTTCTCTATTATATATAATAAATTATAGAATTTCATCTTAATTGATTCATGATTGATAAAGTGAATTTCTGATTATTATAATGAAATAAGTGGCATTTGATGACTTATTAATTGTTTCCCAAAACCTATAAAAAATCTCTCGCATCTTTAAGATCATAGATGAACCTTTAGAACCACATGATTAGAGTGGCATGATTCCACTTTGACCTTCATAGTAGATTGGGTTAATTCATTGATGGTACAATTTTGATCATCAACAAATTTGGTGACTCCATTGGAGAATTCATTCAAAAATTTGATTTGTTTTTAGTTTTATTTTCTTCTTACTAATGGTACTTAAAGGTAAAAAAAAATCCTATTATTCAACCTAGAATAGATATAGAATATGATCAAGTTGATGTTGCTTTCAATTTAACACGTTATGCATCGTATACTCATCCTAAAATTCTTCATCAAGTTATTGAAGTCATAAATCAAGAAGAAGATATTGAAAATTTTGAAATTGATTGGTATTCAAATCGTACATGTGAAAATCAATAAGATATTTTTAATTCAAATTAAAAAATTTGGAAAGATAAAGCAAGAGTTTTAGCTGCTAATCCTAGACCTAGAACTTGTTTTTTTTATTCTTTTATATTTGATGATTTTGTTTTACCAGCTGAAACTACTGTTAAAAATATGTAATTAGATCAAGAACATCAGGTTCAAGATAATATTTTTTTTTCAAGTAGAAACTATTGAAGCTTCTAATTAGTGATCAATTAGTAGGAGAATAACCAATAGTAGATTGGAGACTAGAAGATTTGATTCATGGGTTACAAAATAATAGAGAACAAGATGATCTCACTAAAGGTGAAGATAAAGTAGAAGCTCAAGAAGAGTGTCAAATAGATGTAGCACCATAGATTTTTGATGATCCAATTAATATTGGGAACCATCCTAGTAAGTTACCTTCTCTTAAGGGATTGAATATACCAAATTTTTTTGGTGCTGCTAGAGAATCTTGGAAAGATCACTTAGAAGCTTTTAGATTGGTTTGTGTTACTCTTGTAATAACTAATAAGAAAATTCGCTTAAGATTTTTTGCCCAAACATTAGAAGGAAAATATTATCACTTATTTGTTAGTCTACCTATTAAGATTATTGACACTTGGAGAGATGTTGAAGATTGGCTAGAGTTATCCTTTGGGAAAGCTAAAAAATATTTTGATCTAGTCAATGATCTTGTGAATTTTTTTATTGATCCAGGTGAGACTATTTATCATTTTATTTTTAGATTCACTAAACTATGTCAAAATATCCCTTATGATCTTAAGCCTTCTAAAAAGTTATCAAGACTTTATTTTTATAATGCTTAACCTTAAAGTATAAAATGGCTTTAGAAGATAAAGACATTATAGGATATAGTGGCACTTTAGGTTTCTATATTAAATATGAAAATAATATTAAATAAATTTATTTTAAAGATAGATTTTCTACATGCTTAAATTCATATAATTTAGAAATGTTAAAGGCCAAACAAAGTTTAGGTAATGATCTGGTCACTGTTAAAAGATAGCTTAATGATAAACCTTCTTTCTCAAATAAAAATAGTAAAGAAGATAAAAAGATAGACATGTATTACTATAACATATGCAAATTAGATCATAATCCAAACACGTCTTGTTGTTATCAAATTTAATAAATTTATTCAAGGATGAAATAACAAAAGATATGGCATATAATATAACCACTCTTGATGATCTCTCAGAAAATGAGAATGTTTATGTTATAAATACTATAAATAAAGATTATAACTTTCCTCAAAATAGAAAATCATAAAATGATAAATCTTCTCTTGATGATTAAAAAAATAGATAAAAGAAAATTAGCTCAGAATAATGCTAATAATTATAATGATAATATTGCACAAAATAATCCTTTTGTAACTAGATATAATAATAGTCAGTATTAGCATTATAAATGTAATAATTTTAGACAAATAGATGATAAAACTTATAACATAATTTATGATTTGTCAACAATTAAGGATAGATTTTATTTACTACAAGTAGCTAGTCTTCCAAGATAGCTTGATATGATTAATGAAGCAATAAAAAATCTTAGAGCTGATATAAATATGCAAGAAGAAAGCAATTAGAACACATTTATGCTCAGCATTTTGATCCTCTTGTTGATTACATTCCTCCTTTCTATGTCACAGGTTAAAATTGCTAATAAGATAATTCACAATTGTATCTTAGATAAAAATGCCTCAAAGAATATCATACCCAAGTCTATTGTAGATCAACTAGGTATATCTTAGGAAGTATATAGTATAAAGCTTACTGATTTTGATTCTAAACAAACTAAGAGTTGTAAGTTTCATGATATAGTCATTAAAATTGCACAAAATGAATGGATTATATGTATGACTAATGTTCAATTGTTAGATATTCTTAGTAATTATGTAATATTGTTAGGAAGAGATTAGTCAAATGCAACTAGGTATTTTATTAGGAAGAATATCATATGGGTTCCTATTAATAATGAAATAGCTTTTATTAAAAGAAAATATTTTTTTATTACCCTTATTGAATCACTTTCTTATATTAATATTTTTTACATTGAAATTGGAATTGGGACTTATGAATTATTGAATTTAGATGAACAAAAAAATTAGCATGTAAAAATATTTGAAAATAATATGTTATGCTCACTTTACTTTGATAGAGCTTGCTCTCAACAAGGTAATGGTGCTATAATTTGTATGATTTCTCCTATAGGTAAATTTTTTTGTTATGCCTTCAAATTGTATTTTGAAAATACTAATAATATAGTGAAATTTAAAGCATTATGTTTGGGATTAGAAAAATCAATAGAATTAAATATCAAACATTTGTAAGCCTTTAGAGATTCAAAATTAGTTGTTAGATAAGTTTGTAAAATTTATAATACTAATCAAACTCATCTACACCATTACACGAAAAAGGTTTGATCAATACTTGAGCATTTTGAAGCATTTAACATTACACATATTCTTAGAGAATTAAATATTAGAGTTGATAAGCTTGTTGTTTATGATTCTAATCTAACTCTAAGTGAGATTGAATCTAAAAAATATTTTTCATTTTCTGAAATTTTTCATCCTAAGATTCTTAATTTTAATGATAGATGGCCTATTTTTAGATGTGATGAACATATAGATTCATTCATTAAAGATAATTATTTTGATCATGATAACTATGTACTAAATTATAAAGATTATTTACAATTAAGTACTAACAGATTATCTGCTTCTTTAGTAAGTTTAGAATATATGTTTTCACTCAATGATCAACCTAAAATCTCTAGAATAGAAGAACCATCAAGGAGAATCATCGGTGAGACCACTCCTATAAATTTAAGTACTAATGAAGATCCAAGTATGTTTATTTAAGAATTTAGGTGACTAAAAATGAGAAGGTTAAGTTCATTAAATTATTTGAATAATTCATTTATGTTTTTGTCTGCTCATACAAGGACCTTAAAGGTTATGATACTAATATTGTTAAACATGGCATACCTATTAAGCCTATTATTAAATATGTTAGGTAGAAAATATGAAAAATCAACCCTTTATTAAAAGACACCATTAATAAAGAGATAGATAAGATAATATATGCTGGTGTTATTTTTCTTTTAATATATTTTGAATGGGTAGATAATCTAGTCTCGGTTAGAAATAAAAATGGTGATATTAGATTATGTGTCGATTTTAGAGATTTAAATAAAACTAGTATAAAAGACAATTTTCTTCTATGAAGCATAGATCAAATTTTGTAACAAGTTCTAAGATCTAAAATGATGTCTTTATTGGATGAGTTTTCATATTACAATCAAATTTTTGTGAATCCTAAAGATAGACATAAAACTACTTTCATCACACATAAAGGTAATTTCACTTATAATGAAATGTATTTTGGTTTGATGAATGTAGGAGTTACTTTTTAAAGAGCTATGCATGTTGCTTTTGATGATTTAATAGACATAGTTGTTCAAGTTTATTTAGATGATCTCACTATTCTTTCTAAAAAAATGAAAAAAAATATAGACCATCTTTGTGAAGTATTCACAAGATGTAAAAAAATTGGCATTTCTTTGAATCTAAAGAAATCAATTTTTGATGTGACTGAAAGTAAGTTATTAAGACACATAATTTCAAAAGATGGTATTTTAATTGACCCAGAACATGATAAAGATATTAAATAATACCTCCTCCCAAAGATCAATCAAGTCTAAGGTCTTTTTTTGGTAAGATAAACTTTATTATAAAATTTATTTTAGATTTTGTTAATAAATCTAAGCATTTACAACTATTACTTAAGAAAGACAAAATGTACATTTGGGATAAAAATATTGAATTGGATTTTAGTTCTATTAAAAATGCCATTATAAGTGTTCCTATTCTTGCTAAACTTGATTCGAAGAAAGCATTTATTCTTTATTTTAATGCTACAAAAAAGGCTATAGGAGTTTTAATAATCCAATAATTTGAAAATAATGAAGAAAAACCAATTGATTATATGAGTCAAGTTTTAAAAGATGAAAAAATTAGGTACCCCCTTATTGAGAAATTCATTTTCTCTTTAGTTTCCTCTTTGATTAAATTTTTATATTTATTGATGGGAAATAAAGTTTTTGTGTGATCTAATGTACCTATTTTGTCTTGTATTTTAAAATAACCAACCATTCAGGGAAGTTTCACTAAGTGGATTATACGTATTCAAGAATTTGATCTTGAATTTGAAACTTATAAAACTACTAAAGGTAATGAATTAGTGAAACACTTAGCTAAAAATGTTGCCTCAGATATTTTAAAAAATTTAAGTTTGGTCGTAAAATGAATAATTGGGAATATTTATTAGCTAAAGATGATTGGTACCATGACTTAGTTTATTATTTTCAAAATCAGTCTTGTCCCAATAATTTAGATAAAAAGTAAAGATGTTCATTAAGACTAAAGGTGTTAAATTTCTATTTATTAGAAAAAAAATAGTTTTATCATAATAGAGATGGAGTTTTGTTGAGATGTCTTATGCATAATCAAATTTAGAAAGTTCTTAGGAGATGTCATGAAGGAAATTATGGTGGATATTATGTTGCAAAAAAATTTACTTATAATATTTTGAGAGCAAGTTATTATTGACCTACTTTATTTTAGGATGCTTATAATTTGGTTTGTTCTTACATGCCTTGCCAATTATTTGTTAGAAGAGATAAACTACCTGCAATGTCTTTGAATCTTGTCATTCCTGAAAAACCATTTACAAAGTGGGGTATTAATTTTATTTTATATATTCACCCACCTTCATATGTAGGTCATAGATATATTTTAATAGCTATAGATTACTTCACTAAGTGGCCTAAAACTAAAGCACTTAAAAGTTCAGTAACATGTGAAGTAATTTATTTCCTAGAAAACCAGATTTTTTCTACATTTA
Organism: Torreya grandis; assembly: GCA_037957365.1. Lineage (NCBI taxonomy): Eukaryota > Viridiplantae > Streptophyta > Pinopsida > Cupressales > Taxaceae > Torreya > Torreya grandis. The sequence goes on from JARHVA010003648.1 coordinate 107,820, forward strand.
GAGTTCCATATGAAATTATTTCAAATAAGGGACCTTAGTTTGTTTCAAATGAATTTTTAGAATTTTTAAGAGAATAATCTATTATTTATAGTCATTCATCTAATTATTATTTGCAAGGAAATGGACAAGTTGAGTCCACAAATAAAAATCTAATTTCTATTATGAAGAAACTAATTTATGACAATAAAAGAAACTAGCATCTCAAAAATTTTGAAGCTTTATGGGCTAATAGAACTATTGTTAAATTAACTAGTTATTTTCCTTTTATGTTAGAATATGGGTTTGAGTCTACTTTGTCAATAGAACTTTAGATTTTTCCAACTAGGACTACTTTAAAATATGTAGCTAAAGATACCAATTTAATCGAACAAAAATTACATGATTTAGTAGCTATTGATGAATCCAAAGCAACAACATTACATAAATTAGAAAGAGCTAAACAAAAAATTTATAAAATAATAAGAATAAGGTTTATAATAAAAGGCTTAATGTCATTAATTTAGTCTTATATTGGGATAAATACTATGAGGATCCTGAGAAACATCATAAGTTTGAATTATTATAGCTTGGACCTTATAGAATTGCCACAATTCTTGGAAATAATGATTTTGATTTGCAAGATCTTGAAGGTAATTAGTGATGTTACTCAGTTAATGACCATCATTTAAAACTATTCCATGATTAGTTAACTTTATTCTTGTTCATTTTGCTTTGTTTTCTATTTTCTTTTCGTTTTGTTTTGTTTTATGCTCTTTTTTGTTTATTGTTTTGTCTTTCCTTTGTCATTGTTTATGTTTGTTTTATTATTTGCTTTGTTTTAATCTATTTTGGAAATTATCAATGAAGGTTGTAAATAGATAAATATCACATTATGAAGGAAAAATACAAGAAAGATGTGAATGTGATGTAAGTATTATTTATTCTCAAAAGTTACACTTACAAGTTCAATTTTTATAATAAATGAATAATATATTCAAACTTATATTCGGTTGTTAAAGTATTAATTCATTTTCATATTTTGTGCTTAAATATTTTGTATTTAATTGTACTTCTAGCTAGAACTTCCCTATTATTCAAATCTCCTTATTTGTACCATGATATTCAAACAATCCATCCCTTGTTAAAATTTATTATTTAAGGGGTTTACACTTAGTTACTTGAGAAATGATTTTCCTAGATCACACTCTCAAGAAATTTTTTGTTTTATATAATAGGTAATTGATTACTACTCAATTTTATTACACAAAATTGACTAGTGTTATGCCTATTTTCTATACCCCCTAAATTTTTCAAAAAATTAGTACTTGCTACCATAGAGATTACCATGTCATAAAATCTAAAATTGTGTCAAGGACCCTATTAATTGATAGTATTTTTAGATGCATTTTTTATTATAAAATGATAATGATTAGTTGATGAATTCATATTTATGTTTCTAAGTGGTTTCATAAATCATGGTGTATTAATGAATAAAATATGCATATATAGTTGTGAATATGATCAATTATCTTTATCTTTAGTCAAAATAATTTTAAGATAGTTTTAATTATGAAATGCACTTTCATTTTTGATAGTTTTGATGGATTTATAATGATTATTTTATTTTTTTAGATGAGATGATTTGATAAATGGTTCAAGAATAGATAATGATGATATATCAATGGTTATTACTTTCAAGGACATTACATTTTAAAATCAATGCATCTAAAAATCTATATGAAGATATAGATTAGATGCATGGTTCATTTTCATTTACTACTAATGGTATAATGGGAATTTGAATTATTGATATGCTTAAGTTGATCTAGCAATGATGTCATTTTATCTCATCTAGCCTACAGTTTCATTCTACGTCTAATGATTTGAAATTTTAACTACCAAACTACATCGTTTGAGATCATGGTTCTCATATTTCATATAATTTTTTAGGACTTATTCAACATTATAAGTCTTAGTCATTTTAAGATTATAAAAATTATTCAAATCTATAAACATAAATTTGAGGTATGGATGGCATTCTATTGTCTCTATGATCATAGAGATTTATATGGTAAAAAGAATTAAGATCTATGACTTGTTTCACGGAATAATTTGATGGCATAAGGTGTTTTTAGATAATCTTCACATACATTTTTGAGGTCTTAATATTGATTGTTTTTGAGATCTTCATAATGTTTCAAGGGGCCTATCTTGTGACATGATTTAAGATCCTTTAGGTCAAGATGCTAATGTATTAATGTTTACTAAGGTATGAAGGTCCATCATGAATTATGTTGTTTTGCCATATATAGGTTGTAAATTTGAAGTTTTTTTATTTGTATATAAATTGTATCCATTGAGTCTATTGGATTAATGATCTATAAATTGACTATAAAATAAGGGACACTATGGCTAGGTGAGTTGGCATAAACATTAAACTCAAAGGGATGACCTCAAAGTTTTGAGATTGATGAGAAGATTTGGTAGTAATAGAATTTAATGTGAAATGATCTTTCCTCAAATAAAGAAAATTAGTAGATGATTTAGTATGAAAGAATAGTTATCACTAAGTTTAATCATGCTGACAAATGGTTTAACAAGGCTACTAAAGTACTCATGATTTAATGTGAACCAATAAGATTTGATCACAAGATTCAGTTAGTTACAGTGGTAAATTGGTGAATATAAGTGTTGGTGTTTTTTTTGTTATTATTTCATTATTGCAAGCTCTAATGTGAAAGTGGAGCCCTAGTCAAATAATCTTTGAGGTTTTTTTGAAAGATTTATCGAGGATATTGGGCAGAGAACTTTCAGGATGCATAAACCATGTATGTTTTATTTAACATAGAACAAAAGTATAAGTTATCTATGGTGTTTTTACAAACTCTATAGTGTCATGAAGAAAATCTTCATTCAAGTTGCACGAATAAAGATAGGTTTAAGCTGCATAGTTATTTCTGAGAGCTTGAAGTTAATTTTCAATGGTTTTTATGAATAAATGCGAGCTATAGTTTATTATGCATCTATCTACATGTGATCTGAAAGAATGAAAGTTTAAGGTTTTATGATTATTTTTAACATGTATTCAAAAGGGTTCCTATTTTTTTAATGGAACTTTTGAGAAGGTTGCTCAACATGCACGATAAGCTTATGGTTTTGATATGTTCGAAGGAATAAGTTTGTCTAATTCAAAGCTATTTTTTTTTTTCAAATAATGAATAAAATAAGATTTGGATTATGAATCATTTAAGTCTAAATGTGTGAATAAATTTTGAGAGTTTTGTGATACTTTGAAGTTTCTACATGTTGTTTCTATGATGCATGGTCGAATGGATTTTCCTGTGCATCGATATTATTGAAAAATAAGTGTTCAACATGAAAAATAACCTTCTATCTTGAGTTATTTTGGGGTATTTTCAGAATATATAATTGTTTTTGAAGAATATGAATAGCTCTCATAAATTTTTTGTTTCATAGACTATTGGATAATATGATAGTGGTGCATGTATGTCTTTTTCTATGTTGATGAAATAGGTTATAATCATAGTTTGGAATAAGTTGATGGGTTCTCTTAATCCTTGTGAATCTATAGATTTGATAATTATTTCAATATTTGAAGTTGATTCAGCTATTGATTTTTGAGGTTCACATTTTGTGGGTTGATAGTGTTGTTTCAACATGAATAGTTGTTATTAATTGGTTAGGGATTCTATTTTTGTTTTATTTAAAATGGGTCAAAATTTAGAGGATTATGGATGGTTTGTCTTAAAGATTTGATTATTATTATTCTATTGATTCAACATGAGACTTCACTAGGGTTTTTAGAAGGGTGTATTTTGAAACATTGATGAGAATCTTGTTTATATGGTGTATGCATCCTAGTTTAGTTTCCAAAAACCAGCATGCATAAGAAATGATTATTAGTATTTTGATAAAATGTTTATTAAAATTTATCTATATAGTTAAGAATAATAGTACATGTATATCATATAAATTAGGATATCATAGAACTTTGAATTTATAAGAATTGGTTTTAAGTATGAATTATGGAGCTAGTGTGCCATGTTTTCTTTAAATATTCTAAGGATGTTGACTTCATGAGATGTTTGTTATTTTCAAACCTAGGTTTTCATTCTTACAGGCAATTTTAGTTTATTCAAAAATATATATTTTGATTTTAAGAAAGTTTGAATAACTCAATTGATCATTTTGTGGAAATATGAAAGTTACAGAATGTATATATATGTGTATGTCTGAGTTCTCAAATTTTGTCCAACAGCATTAGTGATTGTGTTGATTTTTTTTATGATGTTTCTATTTAGTTTTCATTTCATAGTTGAAATCATAGGTCTCAAGTTAAATCTAGATATTGAACTTGTAATTCTCTGATGAGCCAGTTTTTCTCATTTGAAATCTACTTAAGGACTATATTGGGTAAATTCATATGTTTCAAAATTATTTGGTGACTTCTATTTGATATATATTAAGTTGAGATTTTAGATTTTCATTTTTAGAATGGTTCAATCCATGGCTGGTTCAATAAATTCTTGAAGTAGCAGGAATTTGTGAAGTAAATATTATCAATTTTAAAGAATGATAAATTTTAGTATAAGTTGGAATTTCATTGAAGATACATCATAATATCTAAAGAAATTTATGGCAATATTTGAAGATTTATTGGAAAGTTTAATACACATAGATGGTTTTGAGTTTATCATATAGTTTAGTTTTAGTTTATTATGATATAGTAGTTTTTAGTCTTGTTTCTTATGGGTATTTGTTATTTTTTAGTCTTAGATTTGATTGTTATATTTCAGATTGATCATAATGTCAGGGTGGGACCAACCTGGTTCAGCCAAAAATAATGATAATAGGTAATGGGGTCAGAGTTTAGCTAGTGGTCCTAATCAGTCTAATCCTAATAAAAATTTCCTTAGAGGTGGATTTCATGCAAGGAATTTTGGACCTAGATTCAATAGGAGAATAAGGATGTCTATACATTTTGATGCTTCAGTTCTTGAATTTTGAGATATCTTAAGTAATTTTCTTTCTAACCCAATAAATAGAGGTTATAGAGGTAATAAAGGTTTCTTTGACTATAGGTTTAGAGCTTGAACCCTTCTTAAATCAATTCATATCATCATTTAGATAATAATCCTCAACACTTACCACTTTATCCTCATAATGTTGAAAAAATTGAGCCAATTATTGATCCTCTTCTTGCAAATCAAGCCACATAACTTGAAATAAAGACTACCCATGCTAAAAATTATAATAATTTGGCTATCCCTTCAAATGTACCTTCTCTTTCCCATGTAGAGCCTACTAGGAAATGTAAAAGGTTGAGTCTAGTCACTACCCATAATGAGCCTATCTTGAGATCTGAAAGATTGAATTTGGAAATACAAGGCTATGATGGTAGAATAAAGACAATGAAAATTCCACCTTGCACTACTAAAAAGAGAACTGTAGAAAAGAGAGTTGAAATTCGGTCAAAGCTTGATACACCCATGGAGGTTAGGATGTTGAAAAGGATCAACCTAGAGATTGATGACAGTATGACTAATTCAAGAACAAGATTGTTGCAGTTCCCTACAACTAAAATGGAGTATAATGTTTATCTTAATGCATAAGACAAACTAGTAATTGAATTACTTTTTGATTCAAATGATTATTGGTTATTCAGGGGATAAATTTTTGTTTTTTTTTTAACTTTTTCTTGATAAAACTTGAGACTTCAATTTAATACTTCAATTTTTAGAATTTTGATATATTTTGATAAATTTTGGAAAATATAGCAGATGTAAGTTTTGGTATATATATATATATATATATATATATATATATATATATATATATATATATATATATATATATATGCTTAAGTTATTTTGGCATGCATTATGGATTAATATTAATAGAATTTATTAATTTTTGACTTATTTTATGATTCAAATTTGTATTCTATTATATTATTAATTAATGAGGGTCCCCACCCATTTAGATTAGTACCCCTAGTCTATATTTAATAAACTTTATCAATTAAGAATTTTAAGTCTTAATTAAACCTATCATTAATCAATATTTGTTATAATTAATTGATTTTTATTTAATAGGTCAATTAATTAACATAAACTAATAACTAACTAAAGTTAGTTATAATTTATTTGCAACTAAGTTTGAAGGTATTAAAGGAGATCAATGACTCATTCGGTGATAGAAGAACAACAATAAGTATTGAGGACTTAGACATTTTTTGAAATCAATCATTCATCTTTCTTCTTTTTATGCAAATTCTCTAAGATAGTACAACTCTTGTAGATAGACCTATTGGTACATTATCTTATGGTTGAGTAATTGCTTATGCAACATAGGTATATCCAGCTTCACTTATCATTTAATATTGATTATCTAAATTTTGCTAAGCTTAACATCTTTTGATGATTGTTATTTGCAATCTTATGCATAGATTCCAAGCATTCAACCTAAATAATGATGAATACTTCGCTATTTAGTGACTCTTCATTAATCTATTTTGATTGTAAAGTTGTCACTCAAGCTATTGTAAAGGAAGAATGTTGGTTTTCTCAATAAACTTATCTTTTTATGTTAAGATGACTCTCTTTTGAGACTCACACACTTTATTATAATCTATTTTCACTCTAATTTTAATATTATTCTAACCTTAGCTTTTCTTTAAATCTGGTTTTATTTCTTCTTTATTAGTTAATTTCTTTTCTCTTTAGCCTAATTTCATTTTTGTTTAGTTGTTTATTAATTACTTAGTCTAATCCTTATTCTTTATTTGGTTAGTTAGTTATAAAAAAATTCTTTCTTTTGATCTTTCTTTAGTTTTGTTTTAGGGTTTTAGTTCTTTAGTGTTTATTTTAATAGTTTCTTAATCTGTTAGATTTCTAATTGGTAGTCTTTTCTATTTTATTTAAGCTATTCATTTTGAAGTTATTTTATAGTTTATTAGAATAGTTTTTGTTTAGTTTTAGTTAAGATTATTTATTTGATCTTTAGTCCTTAATTTTATTTTATTTTGAGTTTGTGTTTGACTAGAGTAGCTTGTTTTAGTTAGATTTTTTAGCTAAATAGATTATTGCCCTTTTCTTAGTGGTTTACTTCTCTCTCTTGTTTACATGTTTGAATACTTTATCTTTTTCTCAAATCTTTTCTTTATATTTCTAGTTGTTTATTGAAGTAAACTTGGAGAATATTATAGCAAGAAAGTAAGATATACTTGGAATAATTATATATTTATTGAATCAAATTTTTATTCTTTAAGAGAATATCTAACTCATAGGTTTTCTCTATTGGATAGAATAGATTATAGATTTTCATCTTAACTTATTCATGATTGATAAAGTGGATTTCTAATTTTTATAATGAATTAAGTGGCATTTGATGACTTATTAATTATTTCTCAGAACTTATAAAAAACCCATCACATCTTTAGGATCGTAGATGAACCTTTATAACCCCATGATTAGACTGATATAATTCCACCTTGACCTTCATGATAGGTGAAAGGGTTGATTCATTGATGGTATAATTTTCATCATCAAAATAACCCATTTTAAAACATTGGAGCTGATATTATATAAACATGTAGGTCTATGGTATTTCAAATTCAAATTCACCCACTAATGGGGTGGTTACAAAAATTAATCGATGTGATTGGAAGGTGCATTTAAGGCTCTAACAGATATGCTAGCTCAACCATGCTCTTATAAATACTAAATTTGAACTCTAGTAGTAAAGGGTTAATGGGATTACATCATTATTACCACTTCATGCTTCTGTGTAACTAATTTCCATGCCTATTAAAGGCTTAATTATTTATTTTATCTCCTCACTTGATTTCTATGCACATGTCATGCTTATAAAATTTTTTATTTGCATCACTCTTCTCAACCACTTTTCTAGTTTGAGAAATTCTATAATTGAGTGTCTTAAATTCCTAAAATATTTTCTAGCTATGCCATGCCTTTTAGTTTCAGTATATCTCCAAGCTCTCTTAAGATGGTGTTATTTTCTATTATTTCCTTGCCATGATCTAAACATGGCCTACCACACTATGATCAATATCCTTATCCACTATCATATTGAAGTTCATTGATCTTATACTAAGGTCAACATTATTTTTTTCAATTTTTCTTACCATACCAACTAGTTTGCATTTAACTACATTATTTATGACCATGTTGTTGGGTTACAACTTGATTTTTATTTTAAATTGAATACACATTACCATCTTAGATTTTGATAATCTTGATGGCCAAATAGGCTATCAAATTTGATCTAGTGTCTTATTAACATCATCACCATTGTCTTGTAATGAAATTACTTAGATATTTGCATAGAATGATTTTATATCACATAGAATAAGCAAATATGAGAGATCACATAGCAATAATTGATAGCAGAGGAGAATACTGGATAATATAGCAAAGCCACTTTGAGGAGGAAAACTCCACAACAATACACTAAGAGTAAAATATTTAACATGATGATCAGATACTAATCACTACCTCCTATATATAGTCTACTTATCCATGGTTATTCTATAGGTAGACCTACTAAGAACATAGAGAAATTTAGAAGAATATAAAAGAGGTATGTAAGTCACAAGTTAGCCACATATATCCCAAGACATGTCAAAGGTTAAGGGCATAGCATGCCCCTTCCCTCTAAAACAACATTATTCTCAATATTGAGTCATCTCTAGATTTGATGCTTAAAGGAATCATCCTCCTAAGTAGCATATTCACAAGGTATATTCTTCCATTTGATCAGGTAATCTTTAATCACTCAAGACTACAACTACTTCGTGTGCATTTGAAGGATCACCTCAGGATCAAGAAAAACTCTTCCTTCCTCATCCAATTTTGGTAAATCAATTTGGGTAACCACTTTGTGTCCAATGACTTTCTTCATGCATGATACATGAAATACTAGTTGTATGTGAGTGGAGGAAGGAAACTTTAACTTGTAGGCCATACTACTAATTTTTTGAAAGATTTGACAAGGCCCATACTATTTAGGGGACAACTTGTTATCTTTTTATGTTACTTCAAGGACATCTACTTATATGGTTGTAAGCAAACAAAAACCCAATCACCAATGTCAAAGTGCCTCTCAGTCCTATGTTGATATGCCTATTGTTTCATAAGATTCTGGGCCATGGCTAAATTTTCATGAAAAATGGCAAGGGCCTCCTATTGATGTTGAATATGTTATTCAAATACATGAATCTTAGGATGGACCTTCAAGTTTGAAGTGATGGATGGAGGGTGGTATCTATATAGTGATAGAAAAGGAGACATTTTGGAAGAACTATGAACATAAGTATTATACCACCATTCAATAATTGGAAACCAATGAACCCATTTATCCTATTTATCATAAACAAAACAATGGAGATATCCTTCCAAACATTTGTTAACTACCTCAGTTTATCCATTAGATTGAGGATGATAGGATGAACTATGAGCTAACTATGTGCCCAAACATGCAAATAAGTCAATTAAAAAAATACTTGTAAAGATGGGATCTTGATCATTGAAAATGATCTTAGGGGTACCATGAAATTTTTGAATTGTATTGAAAAAGCAAACACTATTATACTAGAAACAAATAGCTGTGATAAAGAAAAAAAATGAGCATACTTACTAAGATGATCTACCACAACCATGATAACATTTTGACCATCAGATCTTGATAACCCTGTAATAAAATCCATGGACACCTCTTCCCAACATTGGCTCAGGATGGATAAAGGCTGAAAAAAACCTAGGGTTTTGATGGTTTATATGTTATTTTATTGACAGATCATACATTCAACCATATATTTCTAAACATCCCCCTTGAGTCTTTCCTATAAAAACCTGCTTGATTCTATGATAGGTTTTCAAAAATCTTGAATGACCCCTAATTATAGTTTCATGAATTTCCTAAAGGATTTTTTGTTTAAGAAGAGAACTCTTACATAGGTATAATATGTCTTTATACCATAATGCATCACCCTTCCATGTGAATTTTTCAAATCCACCCAAACCTTGCTAAAGATTTTAAATCAAGTCATGGGTAGCACTATCCTTGTCCCATTTTGATCATGCTTCTTCTAGCCAATCTACCTATAGAATGGTCATAGCATATAGCAAGGCCTCAACTAATTCATCCTTCCTAGATAGTGTATCTACCACTACATTGTCCTTGCCTTTCTTTTAAACTATTTCAAAATCATAGCCTAACATCTTAGTTACCCATTTCTATTATTCTTCAGATGATAACCTTTGTTCCAAAAAATATTTGAGACTGTCAAGATCAATATTTACCTAAAAGTGATGACCCATCAAATAAAGCCTCCATTATTTGACTGCATGAAAAATAGCCATAATTTCTTTCTCATAAATGAGCTTGTGATAATTTTTACCTTTAGTTGATGACTTTTAAATGAAATTGGTCTACCTTCTTGCATGAGTATAACACCCATGTCATACCTAGATGTATCACATCAACCATAAAAGTCTTGGAAAAATTAGGAGTAGCTAACACTGGAGTGGTGCACATCACCAATTTCAATTGTTCAAATGCCCTGGTAGCTATATCAGTCCACTAGAATGAATATTTATTTAAAAAAGATGTCAGTGGGGATACAATGCTACCATGATTTTTGACAAACCTATGATAGCAACCATTTATCCCCAGAAATCCCCTTAGTTGTTTAAGTGTCTTAAGAATTAGCCAATCCACTATTTCTTGGATTTTGTTAGGATCCACTTTTAATCTTGTATGTGAAACCAAATGACCCAAATACACAAGCTCCAAAAGTATATTTATAAGGTTTGGAATACAACTAATGTTTTTCTAAAATTAAGAGTATCTATTTCACATGGTGCAAATGATCTTCCCAATTTTGACTATAAATGAGGATATCGTCAAAAATACCATAATAAATTTCCTCAAAAATGGCCTAAAAATAGTATTCATCAAACTCTAAACGGTATATGGTGCATTTGTTAGCCCAAAAGGCATAACTAAAAACTCATAATGGCCCTCATGAGTCTTGAAAGTAGTTTTGGGTATGTCTTCAACATGGATATAGATTTGATGATACCCAGAATGCAGATCTAACTTGGTAAAATAAAGAGCACCATTTAATTCATCTAACAAATCATCAATGATAGGAATAGGAAACTTATCTTTGATAGTGTACTTGTTGATTTCCATATAGTTAGGGCACATCCTCCAAGTGTCATCTTTCTTTCACACCATGATAACTAATCAAGAATATTCACTTTGGCTATGGCAAATGATTCTTACATCCAACATTTCCTATACCATCTTTTCAATTTCACTTTTCTAGGCATAAGGATACCTTTATGGCCTAATGTTGGGTGGTTTACTACTAATAATAAGTTTTATATCATGGTCATGCATGAAACTAGGTGAAAGTCCATTTGGCATGTGAATGGGCATCAATCACTTGTTGCAGATCAAGAGGTGTAGATGGTCGAACGGACTTAAATGGAAAATAAGTGAGCTAAAAATCCTTATGCACCCTTTCATATAATTTTTTTCATTTTATTGGAGCTAAAAATTTATGGGTATATAACCCTTAATCCTCTTATCTCAAATGTCCTTCCCTCAGAGTGAAAATGCATAAATAATTCCTAGAAATTCATCTCAATAGTGCCCAAAGTGGTGAGCCATTGTAATCTTAGAATAATGTTAATTTCCTCCATGGGAATAATAAACATAGGAGAATCCAATAAGTAGTCTCCCATAGCCATCTTAATATTATGGTATTTTCTTGAGCAATTGGTAGTACCACCATCTGCAATCATTACCTAAAATTCTAGAGTGGGATAAATGAAACATTTCAACTGAGTAGCCAACTTATTGTTGATGAAGTTGTGTGTGCTCCTAGAATCAATCATAATAGTAACCTTCTATTTTTTCAAGAATCCCACCACCTTAAGAGTTTGGAGAGTACTAATACCTAAAAGGGAATGATAGGAAATAGTAGGCTGAGAGTCTTCAGATTTCTCCTCAGGGCCTTCTTCATCCTCACCAAGTGCCTCCTCATCATTGTCATCCTCATTGGCACCTTCGATGTAAAATAGTTTTTTTTTAGCATAAAGATTTTATTTTCTCCATTTTTTGTCATAACCATAACACAACCCTTTGGCTTGTTTCTCCTCAATTTGTCAAGGTGTCAGTCTAGTGGGTTGAGGATATGATGGTGTTGGAAAGGTGTGATCATGATCAGTAGTGAAGGTTTTCCATTTGACCATCTCTTTTTCCTCTGACATGCATGCTTGTGGGATAGATTCTAATATAGATGCTAGGTTAAACATTAAAACTATAATTGTATGATATCTTTGAGACCACCAAAAAATAGATCAATCAAATTTTCCTCAGTGATGTCTTCCACCCGTAAGGATAGATTTTAAAATTGATGAATATAATCCTTCACATTTCCCATTTATCATAGTTTGTCTAACTAGATAAATTAGTTCTTAGAGACATTATATTGATAATGAGCCAATAACTCATCATTGAAAATAGACCATGTAATAGGAGCACCATTTTTTTCTTTTGAGTACATAACTAGTGATACCAAATGAACTACTCAGGTTCCAGATATAGAGACACCACTATCACCTTCTAAAAACTAAGACTTTGATGCAAATAAAATAAATTCTCAAGTTGGGTAATCCAAGTGATAATATCCTTACCATCAAACTTATGCATCTCCACTTTGGGCAACATCAGTTTCATACCATAATTATAATTGTTAGTGTTGAGAGGAGGAGGACCTGAATGATGAAGTAGAGGGTTGTTTGACTGTAATTGAGATGAAAGAGTAGCCAATGAATTAGTGATATAATTCAATTGATTATAAACCCTATTAATCTCTCTATTCATCCCTAAAACATAACTTTAAACTACAATAAATTCATTATGTTACACTAAGCCCTTTATGTTAGCCTAAAGTTGAGAAATTAATAGATCTAAAGTTCTAGATTCCATGTCACTGGTAGGAGTCTTAAGAGTTTCTTGCCCCCTTCTTCATCTCTGTGTAGAAGGACCGACCATATAAAAACCCTAGGAGGGTTTTTACCCTAAAAAAATTATACCAATGGATGGTACCATTATGATCACCTCACCAAGATGAATCTAACAACTACCTTTGTGCATTAGGGTAAAAAAATTTGGCACAAAAAAGTACCAATAGAATATACCATTGCGATCATCTCATCAAGATGAATCTAATGACTATAATTTGTCAAGGCAAAAAAATATATTTTCAAACTTATTTTTAAATATTTTTTCAAAAAAGTGTTTCGAATAATACTACGCTGACAGAAAAAAAAATCTTCTCAGATTGCAAGTTATATTTTTTCACTCCTTTCTCTCATAGAAGTTGCACATCACCAGATCTAAAAAAATAATGCCAAAGGAAACTTCCCCAAATCAAAGCTCTGATACCACTTTTAATTAAATTACTTATATGTTCACATAGAATGATTTTATATTATAGAGAATAAGCAAATATGAGAGATCACACACCAACAATTGACAGCAAACCAAAATACTAGATAATATAACAAAGCCACTTTGAGGGGGAAACCTCTACAACATTTCACTAAGAGTAGAATACTTAACATGGTGATCAAAGAATAACCATTACCTCCTATATATAGTCTACTTTTTCATGGTTGTTCCATAGGTTGACCTAACTAATAACATAGAGAAATGTAACAAGAATATAAAAGAGGTATGTAAGCCATAAGTCAGCCACACATATCCCAAGACATGCCAAAGGCTAAGGGCATAGAATGTGTCCTTTATTGGTAGGGTATTTCCATGTGTCTTTTCCTCACTTATTCACTACTTATCTATGGCTTGATATGCCTTGATTGTTCCTTATCTATGATGCAACAAGATTGTGTCATGTAATGCAATCTCTCTCACCCAGATCTTAGATGATTTTTTTAGACTACATAAACCATCTTAGGGTATTGAGTCATTGGGATGGTTTCACATTACATCATCCCACTAATTCACTCACACAAAGGGTCTTGATCTATAGGTATTTAGCTAGGGAAGAAAGCCACTAGGATCTCTTTATGTGGAAACATCATATAAATCCTCTTGCCTTGAGGATTTTTAATTATATGGATTCACTAGGGGTATCACATCATCAAAATATTTCCACTTGGCAACATCTCACTGATCTGGAGATTTGAAGGCTCCTAGGCAAAAATGAAATTTTCTAAGTCCAATAAAGTAGTAGAAAGAATAGCATGACTTTGGGAACCTTTTTAAAGAATCAGTTAGTCTTGTTGATCATAAATATGACACATGACATATGGCTCTAAGATAAATTACTAAAATTCAACTAAGTATCAAAACATTTTTAATAATGGGCCAGGTTCATTAGTAGTCATGAAAAGGTGTCACATGGCACAAGAAACGCTTTTGGTACCTATGGGAAATGATAAAGAGTACAATTAGAATTTTTAAATTAAAATGGATAAGTTTCTTAAAATCAAATAGCTAAGGTAAATATTGAAGAATGAGTAAGGAAAAAATTCAAATAAAGACATGAAAGCATGAAAGTAAGCAAAAAAGGAATACCAAATTCACCAATTTAAAGCTAAATTTATCCAATGTATAGAAAATAAACTAAGTTAAAAATTAAAGCCTTTTAAACATTTAGTCATTTTATCATGAAATTAATCAACTATAGACCAATATTATTTAGGGAATATTTGTAGCAACTCTAAAAAGTTTGATAATTTGCATAAATCTAAGTCAAAATGGTTTAATATGGAATCTCTAAATGTGTTTAAAAACACAAGCATAAGATACACAATACTTAATAGATTTTAGGCAAACCCAAATATTTGAATCAAATTAGTCCTGGATGTGATATATATGCCAAGTGTTTATGATGAAAATTTATTATTTTTAAGCTTGGATAAAAAATGAAGCACATTTACACTATAAATATTCACATCTAGAAAAATACATTGATAAGGAGGCCACTATAAACAATCAACTACCAATGAACTCTTCAAACAAATAGTAATAGACTCTAGATAAAAAAGAGGTCTCCATTTTCAATTTTAAAATGGGGCGTGTTGTACAAACAATAAAAAATGGTGATTACTACTAGGAAACATTCCTGAGTATTTAGAGAATCTAGCATCTCTAATTTCACAAGAGTAAAAAGCATTAGCTTCAAGTAACACCTAGAATGATTTATAATTTAAATGTACTAAAGTATTCCTCAACTTCTGCCATACTAAGCTAAAATCCTACGAAATACCATCTATGTATGTGATCAAGTGACTAATTCATTTTATTTATATTCACACAGAGTAATTTAAATTTACACAAGGATAGAACTACTAAATGAAAACAATAGTTTATAGTTTATCTTGGTGTAACTTGGTGTGGTCATTGACCTACTACCATCCAGGCATCTATATGCCTAATAAATATACTTCTAGTCCCTTCCAAAGGCCATATTCCACTACCATTTAGGTCAAAAAGCATGTGGTGGAGGTTGCCAAGACCATCCTTTCAAAGAAGATTTTCATATTTTGTAATAGGTTTCATCTTATTTTGAAAGGATATTAGGGGTTGGGGACCAAGCCACAAGTAAAAGGAAATCAATGAGTTCGTGATAACTCAAGGTAAATCAGAATTGAATCAACATTGCAGTTTTTTTAGATGTTCAATTAAGTGTATAAGATGTTTTCAAACAAGACAATAAAAATTATAACTTCACAAGATCTGTTATGAATCATTGACCTTTTAAATTTTGAAAACAATCACTGTAATTCACACAATATTTTCAATAAAATTTGTAATTAGGCTCTCAAAGTGTCATAAATGTTACATATGTAATAGTCTTTCATTTCATTCATTTTATTAACAAGGGAACCATAGGGAAAAATAGTTTGGATAGACCCAACAACAGTATGGAAACAAACAAAATCAAACCTATGCTAATAATAAGGAACATGAAGGAAAAACAAGAAATAAATAAAGAAAATAAAATAAGTTATTTACAAATGTTCTTTTAAGCAAGAGTATGTCTAAATAAATTAGACACCTGTGTTACAATATTTTGATAAGGTAAAAGGAAAAATTTATTTGTGCCTATGTCCCTTATGTCATAAAACACTATCCCATAGAGATTTATCAATGTTCTTCTCATGAAAATTAAGAAAATTCAAATTGAGAAGATCACCAATGTGCTTGCAGTTAATTATAGAAAGCACTTAGGATAGGATGAAGAAAATACCTTATCCCATGTGTTATATTATTGTGAGGAATAGGGTTTGATATCCGTACATACCAAACTGATCAAGAGATCTAACCTATGAGTGGCATGTTATTTGATGCAAATAGATGCCTACATAACATTCTCTTTATTATCTTTGTCATCTATATGGCATGGGAGTGGCTCAAAATATTCCCATATCAAAGACCTTTTGAATTTATCATCACTGGTTGAATTTTGTGGAGAGTGAGGTTATATTAGATCATTCTTAACTTGCATTTCCATTTGTAGGACTTATTCATTCATTACACTATGTTCATGAGTTCCCATTTCTAGCTTGACTACCTCTATTACTAAGAGGAATGTTTGAGTGTTATCGACTACTTTGAAGGTGAGGCTAAACTAAGGAGAGAGGTCATCAATTTTGAAATCTTATAACTCATTTTCCTCAATGGGACAACCTTTTTCTTCATGGTTTTCTTTTTCTTAGCACTAGTAGTCCATCTCAATGTTGTCTTTTTTAAGTTCATCCTCTTCTAATGATGAGGGGAAAGCCAAACTGTTATCATAGAGATGTTTATTATCTTAGACCAGATTTTAAATGTATGAGTAGGAGTATATGAGAACGATGCTTTAGATGCATAATATTCATCTTCCTTCTCTTTATTCTCTAATTATTTAAATAGTTCTTCTAGTTGAGTGAAAGATTCTCTAAGTTGTTTTTATTCCTTTTGTGTGGATAGTTCTTTACCAGTTTGATTTTTAGTTTCTAATTTTCCTTTAATAGTTGTTGCTTCCTCATCTTTAGAGTCATCATCACCACTATTTTATCCTTCAAAGAATGGATCAAGATTGTGAAATGGGACGTTATCATTATGCATGATTAACTAAACATTAGTAACATAATAGTTTCATAGAATCCAAATGGTTCATTTGGGTATGCAGCCTCATAGCTTAGATTATACATCACTTGATGATATTATCATACAAAAAATGGAATTTGATTAGTGATATCACCCATAATTACTAAATCACTAAAATAATATGAAGTCTCATGTTTATTATACATATAATTAACTAATTTATATGCATTAATAGAGTAAATAAGAGTCTCAGTCATCATAAGTAGGTTTGCTTAGGTAAAGTCTTGGGGAAATACTTCACTGTGAGGTGCACATTGATCCAATGCAAATATTCATCAATGGAAATTTTATTTTTAGCCTTAGTTTTTACAACTCGAAATCTACAACATTATTTTCTAAACAATGATGTCCATGTTATAATTAAATAATGTCCATTAAAGTTCATTATGAATAAAACACATCTAACCTATTGCATTACAAAATAGGCAATGTAACTTATAAAATTTGATCTTAAATTTGTATCCAAAATTCAATAAAAGGTTAAGGTGTAGTTGACCAATTAGTTATGTCTCCTTTATTGTATCTCTTTCTGATCACCGAAGCTTTCCATGATGAGTTCAAGGCATATAATATATCTTCCAACCCATGGACAATGTTCTTTAATGGATCCAAATGTAAAATAGGGGTGGGTATTATAATTTTATTTTGCACCCTCAAGGGTGAATATATGCCTTTATGATATAGATTATCCTTTTATTGTAGCAATAATAAAGCTAAATATGATGCCTTGATAATCAAATTATCCATACGATAAAAGATTCATATACAAGACATCATGTTTTTAGTGACTCTCAAGTAATTGTTAACCAGGTTATAAATCATTACCAAACCAAAGAAGAGCATATTCTCCCATACATAGAAATGGTGGATAAAATCATAGAGACATTTGATACATTTTATATTGATAGTATTCCCCTTAAAGATAACCACCATCATATGTCATAGCCAATATGGCATCCTTGATGCCTTTTTATATCAATGATGATCATATCAACTTTACCATATGATAGCTATGGTATCATTCCATTTATTTAAAACAAATGGATGCCTTAGTCATTCTTATTATTACTCACAATACATAAAACACAAAGTGGTACATTGATATTTATAATTTTATCTATCAAACCTATATACCAGACCACTTTATGCAAAATGATAAATAAAAATTATGATGTGAAACACTTTGTTATGTCATTATTGGGAAAGATTTTTTTAAACAAACTTTTGATGAGTAGTTGTTGTGATGCTTAAACAAAGATGAAGCCCTCATTGTAGTATTATAAATACATGACAGTGAATGTGTGGTCATTTTAGTAGATGTTCCATCTCCCAAAAACCATTTTTCTAGGGTTATTATTGGCATACCATGGAACCAAAATGCATCAAACATGTAAAATTGTGTTTATAATGTTAAAAATATAGCAATTTGAAAAATACACCATCACATTAGTTATAGTCAATTGTTTTAACATAGCCCTTTTCCTTATAGGGTTTTGATTTTATTGGAAAAATAAATATAGTATCTATTAGTGGAAATAAATTCATCATTATAGCTAAAAAATTATTTTTAAAAATGGGTGGAAGCCATTCCCATTGAGTTTACCATAGGGGATGACATATGAAATTTTTTATGATCAATATTATTTTCCATTTTGGCATTCTTGTAACTTTTATTTATGATAATGGATCATCCTTTAAAAACAAAATGGTCAAATGATTTTATAATAAATACAAAATTAAACATACTTTTTCTACACCTTATTACCCACAAGGTAATGGGTAGGCAAAGGCAACAAATAAAACCATTGTCAAGATACTTGGCAAGAAGGTTAAATGATAATCTACTTATTGTCACTAATATATGGTGTATGATTTATGGGCATACTTCATCAGTATTCAAACACCCACTGATGTTATACCTTATTCCTTTGTGTATGGTATAGAGGTAGTTTTATTGATTGAGCTTGAAATACCTTATTTATATGTTTCTCTCTAAGACATCATCAAAGATAATGAATACCATGAAAAGAGATTCTACCATTTAGAAAAATTAATTGATAAACCCACATAGACTACAAATCACCTTTGTGTTTACCAAGATCAAATTAATAAATCATATAATAATGTGACTTTGATGTGGTTGACCTGATACTAAAATAAAATCAAAATAACATCATGCATAAAAAGACAACAAAGGAAAGTTCAAACCAAACTGGTTGGAACCATTCACAATTATAGAAAAATTAGGAATAGGTGTATACTACCTTATTACACTTGGAGGAAAACCCTTAAAAATTACAATGAATAATATGTAACTATGTAAATATGTTACATGAGATATTTAAAAAATACCAAAAAAATAAAAAAAACATTCAAAAAATCCAAAAACATTTTTTGAAACCTACATGTTCTAATGGCTCCTCATCATCTATGGGTTAGTTACATGTTGAGGGTTAGAATATTAGTTATACATACACATCTATAGGTATAAATATATACATGATTCTATTCATTTATGAGTTTTGGGTTTTCCCTCTACTCATGTTTCTAAGACATTGGGGGCATCCATATTCTATGATCCTGATACTTCAAGGTTATGTCCTTTTGTGGTCACATTACATTATCATTATGGGGCTCTTATGTTATTACACATTACTTATGCATACTTATATCTTACACATGATAATTGATATGATATGCACTTGATTTTTTTTCTAACACATTTGATCCATGAGTTACTATGATATTTTTATGTTGGTTTCTTATGGTTTTCCTTTATACACTTCCTTGAGTATTTTTCCATGTTATTTTATTGCTTATTCGACCATTTGAATATGATATATTATATGTATACATTGTTCTTATGTTTACCTTATTGGACATTTCAATACATCATTACTTATGGCATGGCCATTTAAATTTTTCATTCCTTGCTTTGTGTACATTTAAGTCATGTCCATTCAGTTTTGTGGCATTTTAACATGACCTTGTTTTGGAACTCCTACAACCTTTGTTTGTTAAATTTCTTTTGAGTGATCTTGTGTGTGTGCTTCTTTTCTTTTTGATCTTGTACTATTTCCATCCATACATGGCCATGATCTTTATCATGCATCTTAAGAGTACATTTGATCACATTGGTTATATGTGATTCAATGGTACATTTACCTATGCACATATTTCTACATGATACATGGTTTAGTCACCCAATATACAACTATATGGTTATCTTCTTCCTTTGAGGTGAGGTAACTACTAGGTACTATTTTTCCCTCATGGTACTATTTTTCCCTCACCTCAAAGAGGGGACATATCAGTGGGGAATGTCATATGGACATGGCTTCCACACATTTACAATTTTTAGAGTCAATGGGGGCATGCTTTGGAAGCATGTTTTCCACACTCATTTATTATTTAATACTTATGGTAGTTTTTAGATTCAATGGGGGCATGCTTTGTAATCATGTTCTCCACACTCATTCAGTATTTGGTACTTGTAGTAGTTCATAGATTCAATAGGGACATGATTTAGAAGCATGTTCTCTACACCTATTTAGTATTCAACATATCTAGTTTATAGTGGGAGCATGTTTTGGAAACATGTCTTCCATTTGGTACTTATATTAGTTTCATCTTTTTCCATATATAATGGGGGCATGCTATGAAATCATGTCCTCCACACTTAAATAGCTATCTAAATTATACAAAGCACACAGTTATATGATTCAAATTCAAAATTGTGGTAGAATTATATACAAGAGTACCATTATTATGCATAGTTTTAGCATGATAAATATTTAAGGTGCATATTCTATGCAACATGTGCCTAATATTTTAAATCCAAATTAGTTTTAGATTCTAAAACCATTGCACATATTGATACCCCATGGACTTTTATGAACTTTTATTGAGCCAATCTACTATAGTATTTGGTTTGATTTTTTGTATGGTTGAGGTGATAAAAGCACTCAATATTGCCAAGTTTTCATGTTGGACTTGATCAACCAACCTCACCAAGTTATAAGTATCATGGGTTGCATGGTTGATCTAATCTTAATTGTCAGGTGGCAACCCACCATTTTCTCTAAAGTTGGGGACAAGTGCCTTCTAATATCTCTCTCTCTATCTATCTATATATCTCCTTGGATATATGCATTTTCAAGATTTATTTACATTTATACTAATCTTAGTTTCAGATCCTTACAATGATACATCTTTTTTAAAATAACTTTCCAATAGGCAAAGAAGTTACATCAACACACATGTGTACTCCTAAAATTTATTCTTTCAATTATAAACTATTTCAAGTACTTTCTATCTTAGATTATATGCACTAATTTTACACTTTAACATGCTCTTGGTTATAGATCAGTCACTAAAAAAGCACTTAAATTCAACTCAATCAAAGACAAGGTGTGCATACACACCCTAATACTTATTCCATTCCTTTAAAATAGTAATTTCATTACTACATTAAGGGGGGGAAATGTAGATTAAAATTGTGATTATGTAGCACCTCAGTATTGTACACTTAACAAATTCATAACTTGGATGTTTTTCTTAGTTATACACATGCTTTGGTTTTTCAAGCCTCGCATCTAATCTATCTTATGCCTCTTGGCCTATCCCTTAATCTGACCAATTTTATATTGATAACATAGACATCTTGTCTTGCCTAGAATGCTTAAAATGTACTTATATTACAGCTCTATAAGTTTTAATCCTATACTTGTTTTGTTACTCCCTAGACACTAACATTTAGGATAGATAGTAGCATCAACATTATTGCCCTACCTCAACACAAGTCTCTAGTGCCCTAAAGTCATCCAATTTTCAAATGAAATGTATTTTAATGGTTGACCTAAGTGTTTTAATGTAAGTTATCTCCCAATAGGATTAAATCATAGTGTTAGTCTTTTTACATCATATATTCATCTATCACAATCACAAATCATCAAACAAGCCTATTTAGTGAAAATTGTATTTTAAGCTTTCATCTTTTAAGCCATATCAATGAACTCACCAAAACATTAATGAATTTGCTGCACCTTCCATATGAATTCTCCATTTTTATGAATTCATTGTATGGTAATATGAATTTTTCACATAATTTTATGAATTTAACATAATTTTGATGAATTTACCATACTTTTTGGAAAAATTGCCATTCTATCAAAATCACTAAAACTCTAACGAACCCATCAATCTAGCCAATGAACCTTTTTCAATTGTCTCTGAAATCAACATTCCCTTTTGGTAAGTTTGTATTTCCTATATTTCCTTAGAATTTATGAACCATAAAATACAAAACCAAAATTTAAAATTACTACTTACTAGATACTTGTTCCCTTTTAGCCTTTAATACACTCAGATGTGCTCATTATGATGCTTATCAATTGGTATCCACTCCATTCTTTTCTCATAACCCAGAGAAAAATCAACACTAGGTGTCTAATAACATAAATTACCAAAATGAATTTTCAAACAATGAAAATTTAAATTTCCCCCTACCCCTATATATTAACCCACCCCATGAATTTCTTTCACTCCACATTTAAGAGTATTTTATCTAAATTTTCACCCAGTCATCTCATTTACTCTTCCAAAGCATACGACCAATTAATTGGATTACTTAGTATCTCTATTTAAACTTGTAATTCAATCTCATAAAATTTTCTTAATAATCCTTGGAAAATTCTATTTCTCTTGTTTTAGGCTCATAGCTTACCATCAAGTATATCTTTCCCACATCTACTACTATGAACATGACTCTTGGAGGAAAATACAAACATATAGCTTACAAATGGGAAATTTTATTTTTCTAATCAACTTCCTAGGACCCATTTGCTTGAGGTTAATCATTTTTACATGTGCTTACAATCATACCATCATTTTATTGTGACTCATCATTATTTTAAATGGTAGTATCATGTACATGATTTTCCATCTATCCATTTATCATTCATTTCAAGCATTCATCCACACCCATTATTCCTGCATGAACACTCAAAAGGGAATCATTTAGTCATTCAAATCCACTTAGGGCATCATCTTTCTACATTCATTTTCACTCTATTTTTTCATTATTCTTTAAAGACATTTTTTTTCTAGTCGTAACACCATTTTAAAGAGGGGAAAATGTAGACACCTAAATCCTACCACATTTAGTGTAATTATTAACTTTGACTAAAATTGACACACTAATTCAATCACCATACCAATTTTTAAATTCCCTCTAACATCACTTCCCTCTATTTTTTGAATAATTAATTAACTAAATCATGCACACATAATTCTTCAAAACTAATTAAATTTAGAATTTCCACCTCATCTAGACATCTTCCATGCTTCTCTCAACCAAATGTTAAGTCATACAACCAACTCTTTAACTTCCACAACCAATTTTTGAGTCACCATTAAACATTTAAACTAAATTGATGATTCATCCAACTACCTTGACTCATTCATATGACATTTTTAACTATCAATTAACTTTTCCCTTATGTCTCACACATATGGGAATTAATCATGATCCATTGAGATGAGGACATAAAACTAGTCATTGGTCATTATCTTAATTAAACAAATATATATTTTTATAAACCATTCATATCATCACCCTCAAGCCTATAAATATAAGTGTCACCCTCCATTCTCATCATCTACCTTTAATCTATCAAATTGATATCAAATTCATCTTATGTATCCATTAATAATCCAAACTATTTGCATCCATATGTTGCCCATTTCACATTTTTTTGGAGAAATGAATTGAGATCCCATATCTAGTGAATCAAGATACAATCACATGTTCATAATGGATAAGGTGATGCTTTTATGTTACATGTTTTGTAAGTATCTTGTTGTTTAGCTTTATTTTATTATTGTTACTCAATATGAGGTTTTAGTTTAGATTTAGAATAGATTTGCATTAATTTATTTTATTAACTTGAATTAGAACTCTAAATTTTTATCTATCACAACACTCATTGTCCAAGGTTCATAATAAATGGGCATGTTCAAATGTTGCATAAGAAAAAATTACACACGTAAGACCAAGGGCCATAAATAATGGACATGTTCAAATGTCACACAATCAAATATTTTGCATAGCATAAAAGGCCATAATTTTTTCACATATTCAAATTTTTCATAAGAAACTATTACACATAAAGAACTAAGGACCACATATAATACACAATTGATGCCTAACCTATCATGCAAAAAATTGAACAACATCAAAGGAGCATAGAACAATTAAAGCTACTATACACTATCCATATGCATTAATATCTCATCATATAAAATTAACATGTCCATGTAGCATAATCTAAGATATAATTACTAAGTAAGACACTTGTAATATATGTAGCTCAAAATGGTAAAAAAGGTCATAGATAGATATAATCTATAGAATAAGATGCCCCCAACATAGGCATGGCCACTAGGTAGAACTGAATCTAACATTAATAATCCATGTTAATATATATGACTTAAATCACACTCATATAACTCATGAAATGCATGTGTATATAAAATAATATGTTATCTACAAAAACATGTGATAAGTAACATATATAAATAATTAAACTAGTAACTCATGCCCTAATTTTTATTTATTTTGAGAATATTTTGAATGTTTTTATATTTTTGACACATTTGATTTTCTTTGTTTTATTGATTATTTTTATTTTTGATATTTTTTAAAGTAACTATCCTATGATCCCATCAACATGATAAGATCATGGTGTGTTCCTATATCATTGAGTTAGAGAGTGAATTTTCATAGATGAAAAGTGCTACATTTAAATAAATCTAAATTTTAAAAGCATCAAGTGTTATAACATAATTGTCTCAATCATTACTCACAGTATATTTTTTGGGATGTGTAACTATAATAGTGTAGTAGTCAATGGAGTTTTTTTATAGTATGATGATGTCTCACTATCTATATTCTCTATGGAACATGTTGAACTAGTTGAGGTATTACCTTACAATACACTATAGAAAATTTAAATTTTTTCATATCTTGAATAAATTTTTGATGTGAAACTTATTGTTTACAAGGGTGTACTTCTTTCCTCTAAACTGCATATATAGAGATATTCTTTATGTGTGTAAAAAATGACTCTGCATTATGCTCTTGAATAGGTACACTAATTGTATTTGTAATATGCTCCTCAATAGTTGAAATCACCAACTATGGTAGTGGTGGGGGAGGAAGAGGAGATATTAATGATTATAAAGGGTACTCATATCAAATTCTTTAAAATTTTACCACATTATTACAATGTATATATTAGACATTTATGTATTGTAGATGGTATTATGTGGAGTTTTTGTATCCAAGGGTGTCCTAATAATATATTAAACACCCTGATGTTTGGTAATAATAAAAATTAAGTAGCCATTATTGTTGAACCAACTTAAAGATGTAACACTATATTCCCATGAGTATTTTGTGTATGTCTATCAAATGATTTAACTATTTTTGATGT
Source organism: Torreya grandis (assembly GCA_037957365.1). Lineage (NCBI taxonomy): Eukaryota > Viridiplantae > Streptophyta > Pinopsida > Cupressales > Taxaceae > Torreya > Torreya grandis. The sequence continues at coordinate 133,529 of JARHVA010003648.1, forward strand.
GTCTTGTAATTTTTTTGTATACACAAGACTATGAATAAGTATTATTGTACATGCATTTTGACTTGACCCATTTTCAATCATGAATGTATAGGTTGTTTGTTGATATAAACCCAAACAAAGAGTGCCTTTCTATCTAAATCATCATCAACAATCTCATTATCATTGAATTCAATTATAGGACATGGTGGTAATGTTTCTATAAATGTATCAATAATACATTCTATTTTATGCCCATATGTTGAAGGAGGAGGATGTGCATTGTACACATGATGTACATATAAATTGTCTATATTTTATTATGTGCCATGGTTTGGAAATGGATTATTGAATATTTTCATCTTTGTTTTATAATTATATTTTGGCCTAGCTTCCTATGTGATTATGTTAACATAATAATATTATCATCAATATTAACTTGTATCTTATTCCTTAGCTTTAAACACTTATTTGTATAATGTCCAAAACATATGTGGTAGTCATAATATGTGTTATTTTCAAATCCTTTATCTTATGGCTTGGTCATATCAACCTATAATGGTGGAGGGAGAGATATGATATTGCAAGTAATTAATTTATATAATAATATAGGAGGATGTTTTGGTAACCTTACAAATTATCTCTTTAGTGGAGTTTGCCATTGAATCATATTCAATGGTTTTGATGTTATATTAATTATTAGATTTGTTTCATTATTGATTTAATTAGGTTTCACTTTTTATCTTAGTTTACTTTAATTATTATCACTTTATAGATATGAAATCTGAATTATATATCACCTTAGTATTGTATACTTGGCAAGTACTTATCATAGTTATACCCTTTAGTTCCTAGATCTTCCTACTACCAAAAGGCTCGCATCCACTATCTCATGTTCCTATTACTTATATATTAGTCTAACCATATGTTATTATGATTACCAAGCCTTTTATACTATTAAAATACTACAAACCTACTTATTGTCATCCTCTAAAAGTTTTAGACCTATACATATTTTCCAACTTCCTAAACACTTACATCCCAGCCAGACACCTATGTTGATGTAAGTGTCATGTGCCAAACTAAGTGTCTATTGACCTAAAGTCATTGAATTTATAATTTTAAAATGTCATTATGGTTTTCCCAAGTGATTTAATGCAATATATTTCCTAAATAGATTGGTATATATGTATGATAAATCTTCATTTATTCCTCACCTAAAAAAGACCTAGAAACTCACAAGCAAACTTACCAAAATAATTTAATCAAACCTTTAAGTGAAAAAGATTCTAGATTATATACTATTTCAATATTATCATAGTTACATCTCATATAAAGTTATTAATTACTAAAATACCATAGCATAAGCCATATTTTCCAAGTTACATGCTAGGTCACTTTATGTACTTATCACACATTACATTCTTATGCACACACAAGCCAACATGTAGGGGAGAAATATATAATTCTAAGGTCCTATTTAGATTATTTTCTATGTAAGTAGTTCCCATTGACATATGGTTCCTTTGGGTAGATTTAAACCATGATCCCACTAATCTTTTTTCCATAGTCACTTTAAGGGTGAGGAAGCTAGGCCATTTGATAAAGAGTGACAACCTATGCATGATTTTTGAACAAACCATAATAAAATATGACAAAAAACCATAAAATTTATATGTGGTCACATCTTGATCTAATCAATATTACATACTGAACACCTACATCTAGGTTAGATAGATACATCGATGCAACCCTCTAGATCCAATACAAGTGTCCAAGGCCATAGAATGTAAATTTATATAATTTTACAATTGATCCAAAATCTATATCTAGTCCACTTCCAACTTATTTTAGCCTAGATATACATGTGCATAGTAAACTAGTTAAGTACTCTTATTTTTCATTTATTACAATATCAATCAATAGTTTTACTTTCTATTTTTGGCATATTTCAACATTTTAATTTAGAATCTTATTTATCTATGTTTTCAATTAATTATCTTTATATAGATCTATTCATCACACTTGTGCTTATTAATTTATATATTACTAACCTTATACTATATTGAACCATATGAATTTAGGGATAAACACATTTGAAGTAGATGGAACATTTGGTACATATTTAAGTTTGTTTAAAGTTATGAGCTTGACTTCTCTTTATTTGTTTGTATGTCATACTCATCAGAAGATTTGAATTTTTATGACATGATAGACTCACTGAATGGTGATATCAAACTTTATGTGAAGATATATTGTAATTATTTATCTTCCATAGAATTGGCCATCTTAGCTAACATTATTTTGTATTGAAGAGCATATTCATAGATTGTCTCATTTTACCCTTGACAGAGTTTTTCAAATTCTTCATAAAATAGTTTTTCACCAATATTAGTATAAAATGTAACAACCAAAAAAAATTATATATATACACTGATATAAAATTTGTGTTATAAATATTCAACCAAAGTTTAACACAAAAATATGTAATGAGATCAATAACTATGTTATAGCCAACATAGAAACTAGACCAAGTATATAACTCATCAACAACTTCATTAAAAAGTGTTTTAAACACTTATTATTTAGATAGAATTGGGTCAGTGTGGTCATACCCATGCACTCCTATCCATGTACTTCAGTGTGGCCTTCCTAGTACATCCATCACTAACTTATGCCCTTTCCCAAGTACCTACATACGCTATAAATATCCAATACCTCATTAGGTAATTCAATAAATTTTAACAAATAGACATAGAGATAAAATAGGTTCAATATAATAATCATCATACTAAGCTTTCTTAATCAATATCTACCAATTTACAAGCAATAGGAAAAATCATGGAAAAAGGACTCTTTTCAAAATCAATACAAATCCTTGAAACACCTTTTGAATTAACAAACAAATAGAGGCATGAGGTTGGTCATGAGATGCCTAAGGTAAATGTGTAATCTTTATGAAATGTTTCAACAACCATGCTTATGTCCATTTTGGAACATCTTAACAATCGGAAAGGTAGGGTTATAAGCACATGTCAAGGCATGCCCAAGGATCTTACTTGATTTAGAACATTTGATCAATGTTATTCTTTCCTTTCCAGTCATTAACATTATGATTGTCTTATGAGTTTAAGGGAATCAATACCATTTAATAGTTCTAAGAACTAAGTGCACTTATACTAGATTTTAATTTTAAATTCATTCTTAAAGAATTAAACCCTTTTATCTTAGGTTCATGACCTTAGACTATGCATATCATTATTATTTTAACTTTAGTTTAGAAATTTCTTGTTTTTATTTTCCAAATGATAATTATCAATTCCAACACAATGAATATAACTTAATTAAGCTTCCTTTTCATTATAAATATATAGATTAACTTATTTAATATTCTAATGATCCATTCCAAATATGAAGTAATTGATCCTCTATCATAATATGCCTTGCTTTGGAATAATTATTTAATTTTTTAGAGCCTTCAAGTACTTAACTTATTTTCCAAGTTACTTTCAACATATTCATAAGATTTACATAACCTTATTTGTAATTCAATTCCAAGATATTATGAGTTGTCCCAAAATAGTCCATTGCATTTCAATAATGCTTTATTAATTTTTAATTGAAACATTTGTCTTCTAATAATATTTAGAATATTTATATAACTTTAATTAATATGTAATTCTTCTATTTTAACCCTTAACAAAGATTCTAACAATAATTACAACTTCATGTATAAGTCTTATGATGGATATAACTTATTTAAGACCCATATTATAATAACAAAGATTTCATCTTATTGATATGCATAAGGTTATTGACTTAACATCTTATGTAGAAGCTTCATCCAACTTATCCTTAATTATTTCATCTCTTCAATAAAGATTTGAATAGATTAAGGTAATTTGAAAATTTCTTGTACTCTTAAGGTTACAAGTCACATCATAATAATTTATTACGATGATCAACATAATTAATTTGCTTGATTAATAACATTACTCAATTTTATAAGCATAATGATAATCCCATAAGAGGTATTCAAGGTAAAATTGAATTTATATTTTGCACTTGAGATGAAATATTAAACATACAAATATTACTTCCCATCTTCTTATGTTCACTAGCCTCAAAGGACTCAAGTAATATCACAAGTAACTCTTACAAATTATGTTCAAAAATAAGTATTCAAAAACTTACATATCCAATTAGTTCAATGCCATGAACTCAGTAACAATATAGTGTAAACAAAGTTATGAGTACATATTCATGAATAAGGAAACTTGATAACCAACGAAACATTACAATTTCAAGGCATTGACCTTCTATAATTAAACACTTAACTTTAGAAGTTTCATTATAAATTTACTTATTTAAATAATAAGAGACTATCTTTAAGTACATAATATCAAATGCCTCAATGAACTTGTAGAATTCCATTTAAAACTAATAATACAAAAGATAAATTAATACTCTAATGATCAACTTGAATCATAACCATAGATCAATCTTGTATGTTTTATCTGAATATAAAAGATAAACATAAGATTATCCTATATCAAGTTAGAACTATAATGAATGAAATTAATTATATAAATAATTTAATTCATCTACATCCAGCTATCAATGTCAACTATAAAGAAGAAGTGTATTAATAATATTTTACATGAAATCCAATGAAGTCAAACCCACCTCACCAATCCCAATGAGCCCAACCATAAATGGCACTAGAATACCCCAACCATCATTTGGATATGGATCATGGAAATAGATAAATGGTGGAGAAAGGATAATCAAAATGTACAAAGCTTAACATAACCAATCAATCAAACAGTAGAAAAAAACAAACCACACATCACTATTCCATCTCACCAAGATCCACTAACTTGGTACATGATTACAATTTCAGCTCATTCCTATGAGCTTTTTGATTTATGAGTCATATTTTATTCGAAGGATATAATATGGTCTATAAATCTATGTCGTGAAAATATATTGCATTCATCCTCAAATACTATTTTAATAGATATTAATAAGTTACAAATAAAAACCTATACAAAGAATACAATAGCTTTAGCCAACCAAAAATGACCACTTAACACTCCACATAAAGCTATGGGTTAAGGTTTGACCAAAATAGACTTTATCAAAAATGAAAGACAATTCAAAAACAAATGTATTTTTTATAAGTGTGATCATAATAATAAAATCAATCAACTGATCATAATTTCCAAATGTAAGTCAACTTGTAATGATTTGAATGAATTCCAACATCATGCCCAGAATCACACAATTAATCCAAACAGGATTTAATAAACCCAAGTCAACTAATAATGACCAAATTATAAAATATATATATGTCTAACATAATCATGCAGACAAAGTAATTATAAAATATTATTTTTCCAAAAACCCTAATGATCATTTTGAAACTCTTGGAGGCTCAAAAATATCATTTCCCCCAAGCATGGTTGTGCTTTCATAATGCACAACAAGGTTAAATATAACAAAATAACATTACCCAATAAACTTGAAGCCCATTTAGGGTTTTAAAACTTCAAAACAAATTTACCAACTAAAACACAGTCAAACAAAGCATAGTTATGACCCTAATAAAATGGCATAACCAATAATAATAAACCCAACCATATAACAAATGTATCCAAATATAAATGTATAGTTTATATTAACAACATGCCATGGCTAAGCTATATAATGGTTACCATAAAAATAATATAAAAACTTAAATCCATGAAACTAGTTAGGGCTTTTAGCTATAAACACTATTTTGTAAGAAAGAATATAAATGCCTATGCTTATGGCTACAAATAGAAACTAGTTTGCACCATTAAATCAACTAAAGAATGCAACTTTAAATTTAATACAATACTTACTTGAAGTCTTGCAATCAACCATAGAAAAGGGATTATCTTCATTCACAATATTCCAAGTCACTACCAAGATCAATGCCAAAACACACATGAAATCCCCATGCTTCCACCAAAACTAGTTGAACCATATAGCCAAAAAGAAAAATACTACTAAACTCTCACATGGTTAGAAACCTACATGACCTAACTACAATTCAATCCAAGAAAAACTCAAGTACTAATTACATGTTCATCTACCTTGGCTTCCATTCCCAAGATTTTGTAAGAGTCTCCCCAAATCATAGTGCTTCTCAAACAAGCCAAAAATGACCGAAAGAAAACCTAATAACCATTTGGAAGATTCTCAACCCAATGACATCACATTACAAGCCAATGTCATAACCCTATAGTCAAATTTAAAATAAAATAACCAACACTAATGTTAAGTCTAAAGGTGGGTCATGTCCCTAACACACCTAAGCACAAAGCTAAGCAATGACTTAGTGATAGTAAATAATAAATACCATAAGACATCATGACCATAATGAATTCCTTCATTAAGCCACAAACTAGATAAAACCCATTTTTGAATGCCTTTAAATGTATCTAGGTTGATATAGTTCATCAAAACAAAAAATACCATGACAAATGTTTAAGAGACTAAAGAGTCAAATACCCAATAATTTGACTGACTACTCGATCAAATACAATGTTAAATTCAACAACTCATTAATCCAATTGAAAACATAATGAACAATAATGACTAAAAATGATGATATAAAATAGGGAATAATTATCATAAGAATAACACAACTCAATAAAGATGACATGTCCAATATTCAAAACAATCTAGTAAAGTAGTGATTGTATAAAAGTCAAACCAATTAAAAATCAATCAATAATGAAGTAGAACTAAAAATAATAAACACTCAATACTTTATTTAAGAAAATAAAGTGACTCTAGTAACAGTACTATCAAATTCAATTTACTAATAGAATTTACTATTTCAGTTCATCCATATTATTTTTCCACATTTCTCCACTACTTAGGTCTGAACATAACTTAGCTCAAGTGCGTGTCCCTATAGTCAACAAATAGGCCATTAATAGTATCTAGACATCTAAAAATAATAAATGTAATAACAACATTTAAATAATACATTTGAACTAAATAGTAAATCAATAACTCATTAAGCATATATATCCATTGCTATAATAAAAAGTATATTAATAATTAACTCAACAATAAATTATAATGGATCAACAAAGATCTCAAAATTATAACACCTTAGTAAAATAAATAAATGTCTTGAATATTTCACAACTAAACTATATCAATAAATGAAATAAATCTAGGTCAAACCAAGTCATGACATCCTCCCCCACGTAGAAAAGAGTAATCTCGGTGATCAAAATAGCCAAAGATAATGTTGATTAAAAACACTCTCATCTTCCCAAGTAGCACTTTTTTCTAATAAAATATCCCATTGAACTATCACTTGGGAAATCTCATGATTTTTTAATTTAATACTGTGATGGTCCAAGATATTTACCAAATATAACATCTTTTTCTCTTCTAAAACTTGAAGATGAGTCAAATCCAAAACATGAGATGGATCAGGAGTATACTTTCTCAATAGATAAACATGAAATACATTATGAATTCGAGAAAAAAGAGGAAGGGCTGGTTGATAGGCAACAAAACTATTTTTTTCTAAAATTTCAAAGTATCCTCCAAACTACAAATCTAATTTGGAAGACTTTCCAAATTTAATTGAAATTTTATACAGTCTAACACATAGAAAAACCTTATTTCCCACTTAGAATTCATGTGGTGACCTTTATAAATTAGTGTAACTTTTTGTCTATTAGAGGCAACCTTTAAATTTTGCCTTATAATTTCTATTTGTCTATCATATTTTTGCAAAACATTAGGACTAATAATAGCTCTATTTTCTAAACTTTCCCAACTAAGTGGAGTTCTACACTTGTGTCCATAAAAATATTCAAAATGATCCATTTTAATCATAGAATGTACATTTTATTATAATAAAACTCAATTAAGTGTAAATAATCCTCCCATTTACCTTTTTGATCCATCACATACATTCTAAACATATCTTCCATAATTTGATTTAATCTTTCCATCTGACCATTTTTTTCCATGTTGTAAGATGAACTAAAATTTAACCTTGTACCAAAAATGGTAATCAATTTTTTCTAAAACCTTGAAGTAAAACATTTATCTCTATCTAAAATAATAACTTCAATCATGTCGTGTAGTCATACTATTTCTTTCACAAACCATGAAGTAAACATATATGCATCATTAGTTAATTTTTCAACAATGAAATGACCAACTTTAGTAAATTTATCTATTAAAACTAGAATAGTATCATGTTTGCTTATAGATTTTGGTAAACCAACTATGCAATCAAAAGAGATCACAACCCACTTACCTCATGGTACATCATGAGGGCACAATAGTCCTTTTATATGGTAATGTTCACATTTTGACATTCTAAACATCTTGACACAAAGTCAGTGACTTCATGTTTCATTACAAGTCAATAGTATAGTCTTTTTAGCTCATGTATCATCTTCATCACACCTGGATGAGAAAAATGAGGTGTCACATGCACTTCATTCAGTAAAATGTTTCTTAAGTCAACAATCAGGTATATAAATATATTTTTATGTTTGATTAAACCATCATACTAAATAAAAATTTATAAAAAAAACTTTTCAATAAGCTTGTCAGTAAAATTTGCACTTACATCTTGGCAAAACTTATCAAAATGCTATTGTTCAAATATTTTAGTTCTAAAATTATTATGTAAAATAGATAAGGTAGTGAGATATGTTCATCAGCTGAGTGCATCAACAACATGATTCTATTTATCTTTCACATATGAAATTTTCATATCAAAATTAGTTAAAAAATCTATATATCTACACTAGCACGCATTCAAATCATCCTATAAAAACAAATATTATAGGTTGTGATGGTCAGACTTTACCTCAAAATGCTTACCTAGTAAAAAGTGTTTCCATTGCTTAAAATCATGAATAATGGCATTAATCTCAAGGTCATGAGTGGTGTAATTATTCTCATGGTTCTTCATTTTTCATGACTCATAAGACACAACTAAACCATCCTAAGTTAACATGACACCAAAGCCTTATTTGGATAAATCGGCCCATATTTCCAAAAAATTGTTTGGATCCAATACAAAAAGTACATGTACTCAATTCCAAATAATCTTTCAGCTTTATAAAATCTTGTTCACACATCAAAGTCCAAAAAAACTTCTTACCCTTGCACTGCAAGGAAGTTATTGGATTAGCTAATTTATAAAAAAATTAATAAATATTCTATAATAACTATCTAGTCCCATAAAATTATGTACTTCATGTATGATTTTCGTATTAGGACACTCTTGAATAAATTTAATCCTTTTTAGATCAATAACAATACCAACCTTAGATATAATATGACCCAAAAAATGTATCTCAATTTGAAAGAAAGCACATTTAGAAAGTTTATCAGATAATTTATGTTGCCTTAGCTTTTGTAGTACTAAACATATATGTTATTCATATTCAGTTGCATTATTAGAATATATTATTATATCATCAATAAATACTAGAACAAATTTGTTTATAAAATCTATAAATACACTATTTATTAAGTTCATAAATTCAGTAGGTGAATTAATTAAACCAAAAGTCATTACCATAAACTCATAATGTCCATACCTAGTTATGAAACTAGTTTTATGGATGTATTCCTCCTCGATCCTTAGATGATGATAGCTTGACCTCAAGTCTATCTTTAAAATAATAGTTTTATCCTTCATTTGATCAAATAGATCATCTTTCCTTGGTAAAGGATAATGATTCTTGATGGTAACCTTGTTAAGCATGTGATATTCAATACATAATTGTAAGGTTCTATCCTTATTTTTCACAAAGATCATTGGTGCACCCCAAAGTGACACACTTGGCCTAATACTATAATTTTATAACAATTATTTTAGTTGAGATTTTAGCTACTATAATTCTACTACATTCATATGACAATGTGCTTTAGATGTAGGGGTTACCCTTGGAATCACATCAATAGAAAAATCAAATTCACATTTAGGAGGTAAACCAAGGAAATTTTCTAGATTAGATAATTCTTGAAAACATGGATATTCTTTAAATGTTGATTCTATTATAGATGTAGTTTATTAAATCTGAATAACATATAATTTATAACCCTTATGCATTGATTTTTTTAGTTGGAAATCTAATAATAACGTTCATACTTTTGATTTTAGTAAACCTTGAAATATTACAAGTTTCCCCAATTTGTTATAGTAATATATCACTTTGCTATAGTATTCCAAATTTGCTTTATGTTATTGAAACCAATCCATGCCTAAAAGAATACAAAACATCCAAGAGGATATAAAAATAAGTTAACTTGGGTCTAAAAATTGCCTAATTCTAAGCATACACACTCAAGACACTTAGAAACTGGTACCCTTTTATCTGAGCTAAACTCAACATCCCAAACATCCTTCAAAATCACTAGATTCAACTTAAATCATGTTAATAGCCTAGGATTCACAAAACTATCAGTTACTCCTAAATCAAACAAAATTGAAATAAAAAAATCATTTATTTTACCTTTGATTTCAATAAGGGTTGTTTGGAAATATGTGTTTATATTATCCATAGATGCATACACTCTGTGATTAGTTGATTGTCTTCTTTTCATCTTAGATAAATCTTTGTGATAGTGGTTATCACCACATTCCTAGCATACTATAGTCCTTTGTGGTATTACCAGAATAGTATTTGCTCTAGTAGTAGGCACATTTTGACTACTTTGGATCAAGTTTTTAAAAAAAAATTACGAACTTAAAATAATTTAGATTCTTAAAAATTTTACTTCGACCTTAGATTCATTAAAACCACTCATAATCCTAGTAAACTTCTAGTTTAATTCAAATTTATTAAAATTCTTAGGCATAGGGGATAGATTTTTATTATTAAATTTCTACCTCTTCTATTTAAAATCTTGTCTACCTTTTGATGAGCCTTATATTTCTCTTTTTCTGTATGAGCATATTTTCTAATAGTAGTTAGAGTCTTAAGATTTGTCATATTAACATCATGCATCAATATCTCTTTCAAACCCATCTTAAACTTAATGACTTTAGTCTCTTCATCATGCATGTAGTTAACATGACACAGCAGATTTAAAAATTTATTTTCATACTCAATCATAGTCATATTCTCTTGTTTCAACAACTAAAAATTAGTTATTTTTTGCTCTTTGAAGTTGGAACTGAGACGCCTCTTCTTCAAATGCCTTTCAAAATTAGGCCAAGTAAGAATTATCATTTGGTAACCCTCTAGGGCATATAAATGGTTACACCAAAGAGATACATCTCTTACTAACTGATAAGAATCCATTCTTTCCTTCATATTATAGGACATGTCATGCAAATTAAATTACTTCTACATATATACTAACCATGCATCATTTACATCACCTAATTTCTCATCTAAAAAGATTGGTAGTGACATTTTCTTTAACTCCTTAATGATATGGTCAGCCACATTAATAGGGTTATTTTGAATTTCTTATTCACCAACTTGTCTTTATTTTCTAATTATAAGTTATTGAGTTATAAAACCTTCTATATTATTCAATCTTCATTTTTGGGTGTCCATTTTACTTTAAAGTGAATTAAATGCAATCAGAATTACATTCAAAACTATCTCTCAATTAATGTTGGGATTATTTTCCTCATGGATAGAGGCTTCAACATTATTACCAACATCATTGAGAGGTGGTTCTTCTCTTTCAAGAATATTGGCCCTACAACATTGACCTCTTATTCTACCAAGATTAACATTATTTGGGTTGTTGTCTACTATTCTAGATCTTTTTCTTATCATCATGTGGTGAAATAAACAACTCAGTAGGAAAATAACAATAAATATTCCCCAAAGTTCCCTAGAGTAGTAAATCATAATTTGATACCAATATGTAAAAACCACAAAATAATTATATACATTGAGATAACAACTACAGTACAAGGTGTCAACAAGAGTTTAACATGAAAACATGTAATAAGATCTATAACTATGTTGTAGCCAACACATGAACTAAACCAAGTACATAACTCATTAATGACTTCATTATGAAGCATTTTAACAACTTAGTATTTAGATAGAAGTGGGTTAGTTTAGTCATACCCATGCACTCCTATCTACTTACATCATTGTGGCATTTATATTGGATCCATCATTGACCTATGCCCTTAATCGATTACCTACACAAGCTATAAAATAGTCATTATCTCATTGAGTAATTCAATAAAGTTTAATAGATAGAGGTAGAGAGAAAATAGTTTTAATAGAAGAATCATCATACTAAGCTTGCTTCATGAAATTTTTCAGCAACCATGCTTATGTTCCATTTTAGAACATCTTACCAATCTACAAAGTAGGGTTATAAGCACATGTCAAGGCATGCCTAAGGATCTTGCTTAATTTATAACATTGGATCAAGGTTATCCTTTCATTTAAAACTATTACCATTATGAGTTCAATGGACTCAAAACCATTTAATAGTTCCAAGAACTAAGTGCACTTATATTAGATTTTACTTTTAAATTCATTATTAAATAATTAAAACTTTTTATCTTAGGTGCATGACCTTAGCCTATGCATATCATTATTGTTTTAACTTTAAGGTAGAATTTTTTTTATTTATTTTCCTAAGGAGAATTTTCAATTCTAACTCAATTAATCTTCCTTTTCATTATAAGGATATAGATTGACTTATTTAATATTCCAATGATCAATTCCAAATACGAAGCAATTGATCCTCTATCACAATATGACTTGATTTGGAATAACCATTTAATTTTTTTAGAGCCTTTAAGTACTTAAATTATTCAAATTACTTTCATCATATGTATAAGATTTACATAACCTTATTTGTAATTTAATTCCAAGAACTTATAAGGAGTTGTCTCAAAATAGTCTACTACACTTCAACATTACTTTATTAGTTTCTAATTGAAATGTTTGTCTTCTAATAATATTTATAAGATTTATATAACTTTATTCACTATGTAATTCTTATTTTTTAACCCTTAATAGAGATTCTAACAACTTCTACAACTTCATGGATAAGTATTATGATGGTTATAAATTTTTTAAGACACCATATTATAATAACAAGGATATCATCTTATTAATCCATATAAGGTTATTGATTTAACATCTTACTTAAAAGTTTCAACCAAATTCTCATTAATTAGTCCATCTATTGAATAAATATTTGAATAGATTAAGATAATTTGAAAAAAAATTATAGTCTTAAGGTTCCAAGTCACATCATAATAATTTATTTTAATGATTAACACAATTAACTTAGTTGATTAATAGCATTACTCAATTTTTATAAGCATAACGATAATCCCATAAGAATTATTTAATGTAAACCTAACTTTCTAGTTTACACTTGAGATGAAATATTAAACATACATATTAATCCCATTCTCTTATTGTCGTTAGCCTTAAAAGACTCAAGTAATATCAAAAGTAACTCTTAAAAATTATTTTAAAAAATAACTATTTACAACCTTACATATCAATTTAGTTTAATGTCATAAGCTCAATAATAATCAAGTGCAAATAAAGTTATGAGTACATATTCATTTATAAGACAAATAGATAACCAATGAAACATTACAATTTCAAGGCATCAACATTTTATAATTAAACAATTAAATTTATAATTTTCAGTATAAATCTACTTATTTTTAATATTAAAAGACTAGTTGTAAGTACATAATATCAAATGCCTCAATGAACTTGTAGAATACCATTTAAAAATAATAATACAAAGGATAAATTGATACTCTAATAATCAAATCCACTCATAACCATAGATCAATCTTGTATGTTTTATTTATATGAAAGATAAACATAACATTATCTTATATCAAGGTATAACTATAATGAATGAAATTAATTATATAAACAATTTAATTAATCTACAACCATCAAAACTCAAATATAAATAATAAGTGTATCAAAAATATTTCACATGAAATCCAATAAGTCAAACCCACCTCACCAATCCTAATGCGCTCAAACATAAGTGGCCCTAAACCACCTCAACCATCAGTTGGATATGAATCAAGGCAGTAGAGAAATGGTGGAAAAAGTTATATATATATATATATATATATATATATATATATATATATATGTATATGTATATGTATATATATATGTATATATATATATATGTATATGTATATGTATATATATATGTATATATATATATGTATATATATATGTATATATATACATATATATATATATATATATATATATATATACATATATATACATATATATATATACATACATATATATATATACATACATATATATATATACATACATATATATATATATATGTATGTATATATATATACATACATATATATATATACATACATATATATATATACATACATATATATATATATATACATATATATATATATATATGTATGTATGTATGTATGTATGTATGTATGTATTAAGCTTAACAAAACCAATCAATCAAAAAACATAAATAAATAAACCACACATCACTATTCCATCTCACCAAGATTCATTAACTTGGTACATGATTATGATTGCAGCTCATTCCTCTAAGTTTTTTGATTTATGGGTCATATTCTATTTTTAAAATATAATATGGCCCAAAAATATATCATGTAAATATATTTTAGTCATCCTCAAATACCATTTTAATAGGTATTAATGAGTTAAAAATAAAAACTCATAGAAATAGGACAACTTTGGCCAACCAAAAATGACCACTTAACACCCCACAAGAAGCTATGGGTCAAAGTTGACTGAAATAGACTTTACCAGAAATGGAATAAAATTCAAAAATAAATTTAATTATATAAACATAATCATAATAATAAAATCAATCAACTAACAATAATTTCCAAATCTAAGTTAACTTGTAATGATTTTAATCAATTCCAACATCATGACCAAAATCACACAAATAATCCAAATGAGATTTAATAAACCTGAGTCAACTAATAATGACCAAATTATGATTATAAATATGTCCAACATAATCATGTAGATAAAATAATAATAAAATATTATTTTTTCCAAAAACCCTAGTGATCATTTTGAAACTCATGGAGGCTCAAAAACATCATTGTCCCCAATCATGGTCATGGTTCATAATGTACGACAGGGTTAAATATAACAAAACAACATTACCCACTAAACCCAAATGACCCAATTAGGGTTTTAAAACTTTAAAACAAATTTACCAACTAAAAAATTATCGAAGAAAGCACAATCATGACCCTAATAAAATGGCATAATTAATAATAATAATAAAACTAGCCATATTATGAATATATCTAAATATATATGCACAGTTATATCAATAATCAATCAAAGCCAAGCCATATAATGGTCACCATATAAACAATATAAAAACTTAAATCCATTTTACTAGTTAGGGTTTTTTATCTATAAACACTATTTTCCCAGCAAGAATATAAATACCTATATTTATGGCTACAAATAAAAACTAGTTTGTACCATTAAATAAACTAAAGATTACAACTTAGAATTTAAAAAATATATTTAATCAGATTCCTAAAATCAACCAAAAAATAGGTATTCTATTTTTTCATAGGCTTTCAATTTTTTACCAAGATAAATTCTAAAGCTCACACGAAATCCCCATGCTTTCACCAAAACTAATTGAACCATATAGCCAAAATGAACCCCATAAAAACTCTACTAAACTCCCATATAGCCGATAAGATACATGACATAACTACAATTAATTTTTTAATAAAAACTCATGCTTTAACTTCATATTCATCTCCCTTGGCCATCATGCCCAAGATTTATGCAAAATCTCCCCAATGCATAGAGCTTCATAAACAAGTCAAATTTGACAAAAATAAAACTTAATAACTATTTGGAAGAGTCTCAACCTAATGGCATCATATTACATGTCAATGCCATGGCCCTAAATTTGAATGGCAAACAAACAACCAACACTAATTTCAAGTTTTAAGGTGGGTCATATCCCCAACACACCTAAGCACAAATCCAAGCAATGACTTGATGATAATAAAAAATGAATGCCACAAGACATCATAACCATAATGAAGTCCTTAATTAATCCATAGACTAGATAAAACTTGTTTTTTAATGCTCTCAACCATATCTAGGCTGATATAGTTCATAAAAACAAATAATACCATGAAAAATGTGTAAGAGACTAAAGAGTTAAACACTCAACAATTTGACTGTGAATACAAGAGCAAATGTAATGAAAAAGTTGACAAGTAATTAAGGTAGATGAAAACATAATGAATATGAATGACTAAAATCAATGATATTAAATAGCTAATCATTGTCATAAGATGAACATGACTCAACAAAGATGATAAGTCCAATATTTAAAAACATCTAATAAATTAGTGATTGTATAAAGTTGAAATTGACTAAAAATCAATCAATAATGAAATAGAACTTAAATGATATACACTCAACACTTTAATCAAGTAAACAAAATGACTCAAACTATAGTACCATCAAACTTAGTTTGATAATAGAATTTACTATTTTGATTCATCCATGTTATTTCTCCACATTTATCCACAGCTCAATTCTAAACACAATCTAGCTCAAATACATGTCCTTGCAGTCAATGAATAGACCATCAATAATATCTAGACATTTAAAAATAATAAATTCAATAACAACATTTAAATAATATATCTAAACTAAATATTAATTAGTAACTTATTAAACATAAAATTTCCAATGCTATAATGAAAAGTATATCAATAACTATCTCAACAATAAAATATAATGGATCAACATAGATCTCAGAACTATAACACCATAGTGAAACAAACAAATACATCTCGAATAGTTCACAACTAAACTATATCAGCAAATGAAATAAATGTAGGTCAAATAGGGTCATGACATAAAATGTGCTAAAAATTAATTTATAAAAGGGTTGGACTATTTAATTAATTGAAGTGGAATATTGTTGCACCATCACAATGCATAATATTTAATTATTCTTGGGAATATATTAGTTAATAACTTTTTATTATATGCATATCCTAAGCATGTTTCATAGAGTAATCATAGATGTTCAAGATCACCTTTACCTTCATAGAGTGGTATCTTAGGAGTTATTAAAACTATTGGTACTGGGTAATATTATATCTCTAGTGATAAAGGATTATGGATAAAAGTATGGTAGTCTAATGAATGAATAATTCTAGGGACACCTTGCTCTTATTACAATAACTTATCATGTAAGGTTATGACCATCTATTCCAAAGAGATTTTACATTAGGTGAGGTTGGTAGTTGACCATGCATAGTAATCAAGGGTCATTTTTATGATGTATGTGTAGAGATAGGCATATGGATATGTTTTAAACCTTAAGATACCCCCATATCTCATAATTATGGTATATATGTAACTGTAGGTGTTGATATAAGAAAAAAATAAATAATAATAATAACTAGAACACTTGAACTAGGAATATGAACAACTCTAAAGGAACCTTTTTATTTGTGTGTGTGAGATGATGAAATTTTAGATTTGTATGTAGTCTTAGATGTAGGGTCATTTAGATAATCATATCCAGTTGATTAGGACATTAACAATCCTTGGAAAGAATTATAAATTTTTTTGACTTGCTTAGGATCCCCATTAAGCTCATTTGGATCAAATCAATCAAGGCTATTAGGATTATATTGCATAGTTTTATTATATTTAATTCCATGTTCATCACCAACAGCATCTTCAATGTGTACATAACCTTGGATGGTTGCATTATCATATTGATCAAAAATATATATGTTATCCATTTTATAAGAGACCAAAGGAATATAAGTATACTTTATAGATATTTCACTTAATCTAACACTGCACCTAAGAGTCATAAAGGAGTTAACCTTCTTGAGTGGTATATAAATCAAGAAAAGGAAAATGAAAATGGGTGTAAATAGACAAGGTGTGTTTACTTTGAAAGCTCTTAGATATATTGATCCTAGCCATACAAAAGTGAACAAGGCCCAAAGGGCACTAAATAATAGGATTATAATGTCTCGTACCCACACTTCCCATCTCTAGGGTATGTTGATTTTAACTTCTCGAGGCTAACCACTTACTAATTCAATACAAAAACAAAGGATCAAAAAATTCTTATGGATAAAAAGTTAAGACCTAGGTGTTTTTTATATACCATGAGGTATGTGGAAACTAAAATATATATATAGTGATGTCTAATGGATTAAGAATTAGATAAATACCCCTCACACCATGACTCAAGTAAAATTGAATATTGCTTTGCCAAGAACAACACCTCCTATGAGTTTTAAAACTACTAGAACATAGTTTCTAAAAAGCAAGCAAAGAAAAAAATCAATTGAAAACAAATATTTTTTTTGTATTGGAAATCATGAATTTAATCTAAAACCCCTAGGTTAAAGACAAATTAAAGATCAGTGTTCAATCAAATCTAGTAAAGTATGACTACATTTATCTTTATTGTATGATAATCATGAATTCTAAAACCCTAGAATAAAATTTGAAAAATAAAGCAAGTATTGAAACAAATTTATGGGTTCACCAATATGTATTACCCTATGTTCTATTTTAAAATGAATATGTTTATTTAATAGGTGTAAAACTTGAGAAGGAATTATAATGTTAAATATATAAAATTATCAACAATTTTGATTTTAAAATTATTAAATATGGAAATATGATATTTCTATAAAATACTATGAAGAAATTAATTAGCTCAAATCTAAAAATTTGGTTGATTGTTTGAATATCTGATAGTTTGAACTAATAGAACTAGACTATGAAATTGTGTGGTCAGAGGAAAAATATGAATCAATTTCTATACAATTTCATGATTCATGGATAATAATGAACTATGGACTTATAGTAGTTTATTTTGACTTATGTTTGATAATAAAAACTATAGAAAGATATAATTTTGATAATACATACTCAAGAGTAGAATCTAAGAATATTCCTAGATGAAACTATTCTTTTTAGATAATGGCATAGGTCAGTTGTGTCCTTTAATTATGAAATTATTTATTGTGATTGTGATAAAATTGTACCTATTCCACTTTATACCCTTATGTTTCTTAATCAAGATGAGATAACTAGATTCATAATATGTCATAAGGTAGTCATTGTTTTCCTTAATTGGATGTGGAAACCAAAAGGGCCTTTATGCTAGCTTGAAACCTAAAAAAATAGAATGGGAGGGTAATGGGTTGAGTTGACCCAAATCACCCCTTTATTATTTACCTTTTCCTACATATCTAGATACTCTTAAGATGTAATCAAACCACACATAGTTTTTCCATCTAAAGTGATTGTGAAATTGTTTTCCTTGATAATATTTATGTGGCTATTTATATGGATTTGATACTTGATAATGATTTGATTTGATTTTAAATTATTTATACTTGGATTATGCCTCCTATTTATGAATGATCTTTAATTTGGGATAATAGGGAAGATTTTTTGAATGTGTAATAGTGTATAAGTGCTCAATAGATAGTGCCAAGCTAGGAATAAAGTGTCTTTGAAATGAGGTTATGATTTGCTTATATAGTGAAATTTACTTTAGCCTACCTTATTTTAGACACTATTTTAAGTATTATATATCACCTCAAACTTATATACTTGGTAAACTCAAACCTTGGTTGTTCCTCTCAGTTTTAGACCTTTCATGTTTTTTGTAGTCTTACTTTGATCTATCTTATGCCCCTTGGACTATCTCTGACTATCTCTTTATATGACTAGTCTTATGTTGATGACACAAACCTTCTATCTTGATCAAAATTATTAAAACTTTCTTATCTTCCACATATGTAATCTTTGATTATGTACTTACTTTATTACTTCCTAGATACTAGCATTTGGGACAAATATCTGCATTGATGCTAGTGTCTTGCTCTGATGCAAGTGCCTTAAAGTCATCTAATTTGAAAATAATACATATCCTAATGGTCATACTAAGTGATTTAATGTGAGTTATTTATCCAAAGGGATTGATATAAATATAACATCAACCCTCATTCTTTCCTCACCCAACAAACACTCAAAAATACCTAAGGTAACTTATCAAAGCACTTGATAAAGTAAAGCTTCCTTTTTTCTCCTATTTTCATATTATTCATAGGGATAGCACATACATAGGTCAAAATTAATACAGGATTAGCCTAAGAAAATGATTTTCCAAGTTATAGGCTAAGTCATTATTATACTTGATTTGCACATATTGCATGATTCACACACAACCCAACACATAAGGGAGAACTACATCATTTTGAGGCCCTCTTCAAAGTAATGGTTGTGTAAGTAGTTCTCATTGATAGAGGAGTATTTGGGGTCACATCAAAACTATGTGCCCACTAACCCTTTTTTCCCTAAGGTCACTATGAATATGAATAATTGGGGTTTTACAAAGTCATGAGGAGTGATAGTCTATGACCCAGATCTGAATGCAATAGAGTGAAGGTAAGTTAAACCCAAAAGCATTTAGGTAGTCACATCCTTTTCCATTAGGTATTCTATATAGGACTCTTGCATTAGGTTTGGATAGTTACATTGACATAACCATCCTAGGATGATGCTAGTGTTTGTAGATTTAGAAGCATCTAATCCAAAATCTAATGATTGTTTTTTAATATTATTCCAGTCTACTTTCGACCTATTCTAGATCTAGAACTATATTAGCATTAGAATAAGTTAATTACATTATTTATTTGTCATTTACATATCTAACATAGTTATCATTATTATTTTAAGACTAGCTCAGTTTAATGAATCCAGCATATGTGTATATCTAAGGTTAGCACCCAATTGGCATGCTTTAGAGATAGTTTATCATCCTTGTGCCTTAAGATATCTCTACTCCTTTAAACCTAGATAACCCCATCTATAAATTTTAGGGTTAAACATTTGGCAAAACTTATCTTTGAACATCCTTCTAACCTAAGTGTACCATTTAGGATGTTTCTCTCTAGATTTGTCCTAATATTTGTGTTCTTTATCCCTCTCATCATGGATGATATTATTTTATTTGATGACTATGATTATGAAACTCTCCAAATTTATATTAAGGATGGGGTGAAACTTGATTTCTCTTATATTCTTCAGAGTTTTAAAGCTAAAAATAGAAAATATATGAATTATGGAATCTATGATTCCTCTAATTAGGTTCATACTCTCACCATTTCAAGAAATTATTGGATACTTATTAGGGAAGATAAAGAGCCTTTACCCATATTTCTTACACCACCATTATATGATTTTATCCTTTGATATTTTTTAAAATATGGATACAATGACCAAGGATTGGGCAAACATGAGTAAGGTATAACCCACCCTGGATCTCTTTAAAATAATACAAATCATCAAGGCTTGAGATGTTCATAAAAATCCATGACTCACCAATAAGGATATTCATTTACTCAATCCTTTCATGTACATCATACCATAAAAATGATTGCATATGACTAAGATGTTCCTTCATATGATCATTAAAAGTTTCAAAAAATACATAGGGAAATTATGACTAATTTACAAACTCATTATAAATGGAATGAACCAAATTCTTCCAATGGTCCAAGATATTCAAATGATATACCAAAATTACCAAAATTCAAAGATCCAATAACACAACCAACATATCCTAAATTTAGTTATCATGAACTTGCTCTTTTTTTCCATGAGGATGATGATACTCATATACCTAGATTCAAAAAAGGTGGTGGATTAGAACCAATGATAACACCTATGAAAAACACCATTGTTCCCATGGAGTTTATTTTTTGTATGATGACTACTATTGGGGATCTTCAAAATCAGGTTTATATACTTTAAATGCAAATGGATTTCCAAAATATTAATTCAAATGTAACTTATTTTAATAATCAACCTCTTGCACAATGTATACTTGAACATCATTATCCACAAGATTTTGAACTACCAGATTTACCTCTCTTTTTGAGTCAAAAGGACCCATTCAACCACATGATTAACTATGTACACTATTTTTTTCAATGGTCAAAATATGACAAACTATTACTAAAACTATTCCACTCAAGCATTTCTGATGAGGCTAAAAATTGGATTTATAGCCTACCAAAAGTTTCCTTAACCATTTTTTCATAGTTACAAGATGTTCTCTTCATGGATTTCAATATCCAAAAGGTGTAAAAACTTACATTAGAACATTTTCAAAATTTAAAACAACATGATGATGAATCCCTTCAAGATTATACTATTTGATTCAAAAGTACATCATATGAACTAGCATTTAGACCCTCAGATTTGGATTTGAAATTTATTTTTAGTAGAGGTTTTTTTTTCTCATTAAAAGAAAGAGCATTTCATAAATAATGAGTCATTTACATATTGGTATTTATATTTTTATAGATACATTTCATTCATCCTTACTCATCCAAAGGAGCTTAACATATTTCCTTCGAAGTATCAAATTTTTATTCCTCACACAAAGGAGGGAGATGAATTACCAAATGAACATTATGAAAAAAATTGTGGTATTCCTAATCTTTATATAACCAATTTACAAATTTTACTTAACATGGGGCCAATCTATGATCCATATCCTATGAAAGAATCCCAAAGTGAAAAAATAAAAATCATCCACACCAACAAAACTTAACAATTACCTTATTTATGGGTGGTTCTTATTTTTGGTATACCATATTGATCCTATACAAGCAAAAACTATTTGTAATGTAATAAATTTACAACAAATTGGCTTTAATTTAAAAAAACTTAAAAAATAAAGAAATTTGGAAAGACTCTTTGAGAAACATAAATATACTAATTACTTGTGGTCCTAAACTAATTCAAACATGGGTTTGGGTAATGCCTACCATATATCCATATGCATTTACACTAGTAACTATTTGTCTATACCAAATGAAATAAAAAATTGATCTAAATCATCAAGGTATTTCCTTTCCTCATGAAGTAAAAATAATACATATTCCAAATGATAGCATTATTTCTTATATTACACATGTAAAGTGTGAGGAGAAACATGTTATGTACTTTTTCAACTTATCTAATCATGATACAAAAAAATTAAAAGATTTGACTTAAGGTTTTTAGGCACAAAGCGGGGAGATATCTATAATCACCCTTTGGATGGGATCATAGGATAGCCTTTCCCTTTCACATTCAAAAAATACCAAAAATATGAAAACATTCAAAAATACAAAAACCTTTTTGGCACATGCATGTTCTGTCGGCTCCTTCACATTTATGTATTAGTGCTATGTTGGTGGATGGAATATCAGTTACTCCTACATAAATGTTTATGTCACTCTTTTATTTGAGTGTGATATAGGCATACACAGATACATGATATATTCTTTTTTGGATGTTAGGCCTTTCCTCTACTCATGTCATATGGACATTAGTAGAATCCACCTATATGATCATAATACTCATAGGTTATATCATTCTATGGTCACTATAAATTATCATGTTTTGAACTCATATACATACTTACACATGCCTTTATCTATGACTATATCTTTCACATGGTACTTTATATGCTATGCACTTTACATTTTTTGCTAACACATTTGATCTATGAGTTACTATGATATGTTTATATTGGTTACTTCTAATTTCATGTATGCATTTCCTTGAGTGTCTTACCTTGTTATTGTTTTGCTTATTCAAGCATTTAAATATGCTCCTTTATTTGTTACTCTCATGTTTATGTATGCTTTCTTTGACATTTGAATATGTCATTATTTGTTGTACAGACATTTGGATATGTCATCCTTGCATTTATGGACATTTGACTAAGTTATATCCCTTTGATTATGTAGTATTTAAACATGCCCCTTTATTTATGGTATCCTTGGATTATTAACTTTTTATTTGATTTTGAGTGTTCTTGTGTGTGTGCTTGATTTTCTTGTTGATAGTTTACTATTACCATCTAGACATTTCCATGATCCTTATCATATTAGTCCTTCATGTGATCACATTATTCTATGCACTTTAATGTTATATTTATCTAGGCATGTTATTATATATGATACATGGTTACATTAACAAGATAAATAATTATATTATCCTTTTGAGCTAGGGCAACTAATGGTTTATATTCTTCCCTCAACTAAAATGGGGTATGTCATAGAGGCATGTTATCCATATTTGGTACAATTTTTAGATTCAGTGGGGGCATGCTTTGAAAGCATGTTCTCCACACTTATTTAGTATTTGGTACTTATATTAGTTTTATATTAAGTGGAGGCATGTCATATAGGCATGGATTCCACACATTCACATTTTTAGATTTAGTGGGGGCATGATTTTAAAGCATGTTCTCCACACTTATTCAATATTCAATACACATAAATTTAGTGGGGGCATGTTTTAGAAATATGTCATCCATATTGGTACTTATTCTCATTTTTATATTTCTCCATATATAGTGGGGGCATGCTTTGGAATCATGTTCTCCACACTTACATAGTTTCCAAATTGGCCAAAGCACATAGTTATATAATTTAAATTCATAGTTGTGGTAGAATTCTACACATTGGTATCATTATTATATGCACTTTCAACATGAGACATATCTAAGGTGAATATGTTATGCAATGTGCACCTAACATTCTAAAATCTGCATTAGTTTCATATTTCAAAACACTCCCAGATACTATTTCACCCACCAATATGTACTTTTATGTATTGATACCTAGGATGTAATTTTATAAACTATATTAAGCTAATCTACTATAGTAGTTGGTTCACTTTTGGTATGGTTAAGGTGATTAAATCAATCAATATTCCAAGTTTTTAGGTTAGACTTGATTATATCATCCAACCTTACCAATTTTATAGTATGAGTTGACTATGTTCACTCATTCTTATAGAGTTATAAGTATAAATGGGTTGCACAATTGAGCTAATCTTGATTTTTGAATGATAACTCACTTTTTCTCCAAGGTTGGGGGCATGTGCCTTATAATATCTCTCTCTATATCTCCTTAGATATATAAAATTTCTATATTTATACATATTTGTCCTAATCTTATTTTCAAATCCTTAAAATGATACATCTTTCAAATATAGTTGCCAATAGGCAAGATGATTACATTGATACACAGGTGTACTCCTAAACTTTACTTTTTCAATTTCAATCATTTCAATTACTTTAAATTCCATATTATATGCATTGATTGTGTATTATAACATGCTCTTGGCTTTAGGTCAATCACCATCAACACACTCGAGCTGGACTCAAACAAAGGTAATATGTGTTATACACACCCAGGTAAGCATTTCCTCCTTTAAACTAGAAATTTCAATACTAAATTAAATGGGGGTGGAGACACTATTTTATGGATTATACAGTACCTTGGTCTTGTACACTTAGAAAACTTAGACCTTGGAAATTCCTCTTATTTATAGACCTTTCCCATTTTTTAAAGTCTCATATTTGTTCTATCTTGTGCCCCTTGGCCTATTTTTTAGTCTAACCAATCTTATGTTGATGACCTAGATATTATATCTTGACCATAATTATTAAAACCTACTTAGCTTCCACCTCTACAAGATTTGAGTCTATATCTACTTTCTTACTTCTTGGACACTAACATATAGAATAGACATCTGTATTGATGTTAGTGTCATGCTCTGACACAAGTGTCAAGTGCCCTAAAGTTAACTAATTTGTAGATGAAACATATCCTAATGGTAAACCTAAGTTATTTAATGTGAGTCACTTCTCCAAAGGGATTAATATAAATACAAGATCAACCCTCATTCATTCCGCATCTATCAGCCACTCAAAAATATTTAAGGCAACTTATTAAATCACTCAATCAAGCACTTGATAAACAAAAGCTTCCATGTTTTCTCCCATTTTCATATCAATCATATGGATAGAAAATACATAGGTCTAAAGTATTGAATGATCATCCTAAGAGACTAATTTTATAGGTTATAATCTAGGTCATTATTGTACTTTCTTTACACATATCACATGATTCACACATAAGCCAGTACATAAAGGAGAACTACATTAGTTTAAGGCCTTCTTCAAAGTATTATATATGTAGGAATAACTCATTAGTAGATGGGATAGTTAGCTCAACACCATGTGCCCACTAATGCATTTTTCATCAAGGTCATTATGAATATGAAGAACTGGGGTTTTGTAAATTCATGAGGAGCAACAGTCATGACCTCAATCTGAATGCACCAGAGTGAAGGTGAAGTCAAACCTAAAAGCATCCAAGTGGTTGCATCCTTTTCTATAAGGTTATATACAATACACCTATGTTAATTTTAGATATAACATCGATTCAACCATCCCAAGATGATGATAGTGTAAATAGCTCCAAAAGCATCCAATCTAGAATATGATGATTGTTATAGAATCTTATTTTAATCTTCTCTCTGTATGTTTTAGATCTAGAACTACATTAGCACCATAACAAACTAAGTACATTAATTCTTTGTTATTTTCATATGTATCATAGTTGTACTTATTATTTTTAGCATATCTCAATTTAATGAATTTATCATATATGTATATATGAGTTTAGTACCCAATTGGCCTGCTTTAGAGATAGTTTATCATCCTCGTGCCCTAGGTTATCTATACTCTTTTAAGCCTAGATAATCTTAATATATAAATTTTAAGGTTAAACACTTATGAAACATGTGGAAAAACCCAAAATAATTTTTAAAAACTTGGAAACTAGCCTTTAATTGGTGTGGGATGTGGACAGTCTATGTAGATAAGACTATGACAATAGACCTATCCACTTAGCATAGACATATCTTGAAAGATCAAGTAATTTTTCCTGAGAATGGAAGTAGTATGAGGATGAATAAAATATATTTTAGTATTATCTTAAAATATCTATGTAATAGTGATAACCAATAGATGGTCGATCTCGTATATAGATAAATGGCTTTAACAAATTGTGAATAAGAGTCATGTATTTGGTTGAAATTCATGTGGTTAAGATATGTCAATAATTATCATTGGAAATTACCAATGACCATGTTTTTTTATACTCCCATAATAAAATCATCCTACCTTCCCAAAATGTGTTTTGCACTCCTTAGGACCCCTTATAGAGTTGTAAGTCTACTGAGAACATTAGGTACTATAATATAAAGAGATACATAATGATGTAATGAGACATCCTACCCTAGTTTATTAACCCACCACACCCAAATGGACCTTATATCTATTATGACTCCAATTATGGATTTTGATCTTTGACTAAAACAAGAGATGTGTCAAAAAGATCATGTTTTTTTATGTACTCTAACTGTTAATATTTTATTTTTCCTTTAACATTGTATTTTATTATGATATGGATTTTAACTCTTTTGATTTTTTATGTTTTCCTCATCCACATGGATTTATGAAAACCAATAATGGATGATAAATATGTCTATCACAAAAGATCTTGCACTTAGATATTAGAGGAGAAAACCTAAATACCATGGTCCCTAAAGACTCCTAGACTTGTAACTTAGGAAAAATTATAATCTTGAAACTAACCTCGGTGAGCCCAAATGGAAAGTTATTAATAGAGAAATCATGGAAATGGTCATAGAATGATTGAGTTTCCCAAATCAAAAAAAACATTATAAGGCAAGATGGTATAATGACAGTAGGTATGAATCATCATCATAAGAGAAGGTAAATTGTGGATGAACACATGAAGATAGACTATTATAATTTCACCATAAGAGAATATAACTAACTCTAATTGATAAAAACACTACTCTTGATCATTATTTTATATTTTTTAAAATACAACTAGTTAAGGTTTGAAATAAAAGAAATCAATGTATAAAAATAATGGGAATTAATGAGGAGGGTTTGGTTGATTCCCTAGGTCTTACCATGAAAATCATGAACTAAAAATTAAATATGTGTAAGTAATATAAAGCTATGAATCATAAAAAGGATATGAAAACCTTAAAGGGTGTACATAATGATAAAATAAACCATATAATTGTATAAGAAACAATGGTTGACTGAAGAAAGTAAATCACTCTAGAAATAAAGATAAAGAGGATGGGTATTTTTTAGAAGGGACTAGTTGATTCCCTAGGTCTTATCATGTAACTCACAAATTAAAAAACTAAGAGGTGTAAAAATGAAAAAAAAATGGAGACTAAGTATAGGTATTAGGGATAATGTGGAATAAACCTAGAGGTGTCTAGATATATAATGCTAAACTAAAATATAAGAGAGTCAAAGTAGGACCTACAATAAATTTTATCTCAAAATAATAGAAAATTACTATAATAATGCAAGTAATATGTAGTCTAATAACATGGTTATGATGTCACTAGAGAATCCATACAAATATATAAGAGGTCTAATGCAAGCACTAATATAAGGAATCATACCAAAAGATGAGGAAGTAAATAGATACCAAATAATCACAAGGAAACTAAGGCCAACAAAAATATGATATAAAATATGAAAATCAAACCCAAAGGTGCTACCTAACATCCACATGAGAAACTAAGACTGACTGTATAGTGATATAAAACCTAATGGTGCTACCAAATATCCATAATAGAAATTAAGGCCAACTGTAAAGGGATATAAAACCCAATGTGATACCTAAGATCTATAAGATAAACTAAGGTTAAGTTCAAAGTGATATAAATGTTAAATAAACCTAAAATTGTTACTTAAGATCCATAAGGAAAACTAAGGCTGATTGTAAAGTGATATAAAACCTAAAGGTGGTACTAAATATACATAGGGGAAATTATGGCCAATTAAGTGATATAAAACCCAAAGGTGTTATCTAAGATCCATAAGGAAAGCTAAGGTCAATCAAAAATTTATTCAAATTCTAAAAATAAACTTGAAAGTGCTACCTAAGATCTATGAGGGGAACTAAAGCCAATTGTAAGATACCAAAAAACCAAAAAAGAAGCAATGGTGTAATAAAAATGATGTTAAATAAATAAAATATAGGAAATTATAGAAACGTGATACAAAATAACAACAAATATCTATTCTAATGTTTAATATCAAATAAAATTATGTGAAATGTAATCATATTTGTCTTGGAAGATTTCTTGAAGTTGAATCTATTTGTTTTTAAGATGTGAACATTTCTTGATCATTGTCTCATGGTAAGGATGAGAGATACAGAATTTAAGAGAATGAGGATGGGAATCATACTATAACCCCAAAGAGTGCATAAGGATAAGGATGGGAATCACAAAATGCCCCAAAGGATCAAATAAGAAAAGGGTGAGTAATACAAGGTTCCCTAATATGTGTAGTAAGAAAAGGATGGGTATCATAAGATGTCACAACTTATGTAAGAAGAAGATGATAGGCATTACAAGATGCCAAAACCTATAGGATATAGGTGGATTAGAGTTAACCTTGGATCAACATGCCTAGTAATGATATCAAATTCTATGTAAATTTGTCTTACCATAGAGAATTTGGCATATAATTCAATCTCAAGATCTTTGGGAGGTGATAGTAAATTATGATGTATGATATCGATCAAGTTGATATAGTCTAGTGTATCAAGACTTAAATGAATATTATCAGCTAGGTTGATATAGTTTGGTGTGACAAGACTTAAATAAACTAGATCGACACATTTAGGATTTGACAAGACTTAAATAAACTATATCTACACATTTAGGATCATGGCTGGTGTAGTTGAATTAAATAGGAATAATTATATCAGTACATGTTATGGCATGACTAGTGTAGTTGGATAAAATAAGAATAATTTTATCAACATATTTTATGCCATGGATATTATAGTTGAATGAAATAAGAATAATTGTATCATTATGTCTATGTCATGGATATTATATATGATTTAAATAGGAATACTTATATCGACACATTTTGTGTCAAAGTTGGTGAAATTCATTGAAGGTAATTACAACTAAATGGTATGATGTTGATCAATAGAATTGGAAAGAAGTGATTTCAATAATTATTTGGGTGTGTTTTAATATGTTTAAGGTGAAATTAGATTGAAAAGATAGGTCTAAATATTCATATAAGTTCAGGGATCAAAAACACCTATGATGTGTTTTATGGTAGGCATTTAAATTAAGTGTTCTTCATAAGCTGATGAGTTGAAAAAAGTTAGTTAAAT
The DNA here is from genome assembly GCA_037957365.1 of Torreya grandis. NCBI lineage: Eukaryota > Viridiplantae > Streptophyta > Pinopsida > Cupressales > Taxaceae > Torreya > Torreya grandis. The sequence goes on from JARHVA010003648.1 coordinate 163,695, forward strand.
ATGAGCTAAGGTTTAATGGCCTATCTTTAAAATGCATTCTAAGGGAAGGGTAGAGGGTGGTTAGACATAAATTAAATAATGTTCACCATTACTTTATTTGCAGTGGGTATTGCTAAATATGGGGGGAAATCACTAAAGGTATTTTCATCCATTTAATAATAATCATTAATGTAAACATCTACTATCATGTTGGGGTTTTCCCCAATGTCAAATTCATCATCATAGATGGGAAAATCATGGTATTTCTTTTTAAACATGTAAGAAGTGGTGAACATGGGATCAGTATGATCCTCTTAGGGATCATCATAAATGGGAGTATCATATTGATAATTTTTAGTCCCACTATAGATATATGTATGCACCTAAATTATTCACATTATAATATTTATATAAAAATATGATGATGATGTAATGATCTCTACTAAAACATGTTTAGACCTTGTCCTCTCCCTTTTTACTAGCAATTTAGATGATATTTTTTTATTGTTTAGAACCTCATTCTTATACAGTTGGAAAAATTAGACCTTGGTTATTCCTCTTAGTTCTACACTCTCCTTTCTTAGGTAAGCCTTGAATCTATTCTATATTGTTCCCCTTGGCCCATATCTTAGTATGACCAGTCTTATATTGATGATAGAGACAGTCTATCTGGCCCAAAATACTTAAAATGTTCTTGTCTTACACCTCTGTAAGTTATGATCCTATACCTATTTTGTTACTCTCTAGACACTAACATCTAGGATAAACAGTAGCATCAATATTACTATCCTACCTAACATAAGTGTTTAGTGCCCTAAATTCATCCAATTTTCAAATGAAATGTATTCTAATGGTTGGCTGAAGTGTTTTAAAGTGAGTTACTACTCAAAAGGGATTGATATAAATGCAAGATCAATCCTCATTTATTCCTCACCTAAAAAATACCAAATATACTAAGGCACTTATCAAAAGACACTCTATCAAGCATTCAATTGATCAAAGCTTCCCTATTTCCATATTAGTGATAGGTACAACACATCTACAAGTTTGAAGTACTAAATGAGTATCCTAGCCCAATTATACAAGTTAAAAGTTAGGACACTATTGTACTTTATTTACACACATTACATGATTCACACACAAGCCAACACACAGGGGAGAACTACATGAGTCTAAGGCCCTATTCATAGTATTAGCTATGTATGACCATCTTTTGATAGTGGGGTCATTGGAGTCATCTCAACATTGTGTACCCAGTAACCCATTTTTTTCTAAGGTCACATTAAAAATGGAAAGCCTGGGTTTTACCATTTCATAAGGAGTGACCATCCATGACCCAAATCTAAATGCACTAGAGTGAAGGCAAAGCCAAACCTAGAACCATCTAGGTAGTTGCATATTATTTCACTAGATATTTCATAAAGTTTACTATCATTAAGCTCAAAAAGTAACATTAATATAGTTGTCTAGGGTTGATGCAACTATCTAGTAGCTAAAGACACCAGATCTAGAATCTAAAAACTATTCTAGAACTATCTTCTTGCCTGCTTTTAACTTATTCTAGATACAAAACTACATTAGCATCAAAATAAGAGAAGTACTCTCTTATTTTTCATTTCTATATCTATCCAAGTTATACTTTCCATATTTAGACTATCTCAACATAATAAATTTAGTTTATGCTTATATCCGATTTTAGCATTTAAATGGCATGCTATAGATATGATTATCACCTTTGTTCTATTTCATTTATATATTATTAACCCTAATATTATATTGAAAACATACCCACAACATTTCATTTTAGGGTTAAACTTTGGTGAACCTGATATTTAAACATCAAACCCTATGTCACTTAGTGTTTTCTAATTGTGTTATTATGTTGACCCCTCATTATCATAAAATATGTGCAAGATGCATCCATTATCCATTTTGGATTCCAATATGTCATATTTATTCTAGTTTGATACATTACTTACCTTTTCAAATCTTATAAGTAAACATGTACCAATAATGAGAAGGTTTTAACATAAACACAACAATTAATCTATTTTCAAAATTCATTTTACAATGTTTTATGACCATTATCTAGATGCCAACAAGCATGTTTTTGACCTTTTCACCTACCTATATCTTATTCAAATGATAGCTACCATTTTTCACCCATGACTTATATTGGATTCTAAAATCCATGTTGTTACTACTCGAAGAGGTAATTTTGCCCAACCTATATTTCCACATTTCAATACATAATAAATGCCATCTAAACCTAGGCTTGTAATAAAATCTAATGGATATGAAATTATTGACCAATTAAATAATACACATGCTTAGATTTCAATATTTGAGCTTCTAAAGTAATCTAATGTTTATAAAGATATCTTATATTAATCATTGCATGAAACACAAGTCCTAAGTAATATTAAGCCTACTTATTTTGTGAATATTATGAAATATATTAAGAATAATGATAAGAAAACCACCTTTGAGCCAACAGATTTACCATCAAAAGATATTATTAACCAAAATTTGTCTTTGTTCATATAATTAATAATATAAAATAAAGGTATCAAATGAGTGATCATTGATAATAGATCAAGCCTAAACATTTATAGTATGCAATTCCTAAAAACCATGGGTATCAACATTATTATTTTCCAAAACACTATTATGCATATAAAAGGGTTTAACAATCCACATATCCCTCTAATTGGATAAATTACATTGGATGTGACCTTAGGACCAAAAACAATTTCAACTAATTTTTAGGTCATGTCTCAATCTTTACATTATAATTTACTTTTGAATAGACCTTGGATACATTTAATGGAATTTATCTCCTCTACAATTCATCTATGTTTCAAATTCATATATGAGGGGACCTTATTTTCCATTCCTACCAATGATGAGCCTTTTAAATTATGTAAAATGATACATTCTTGAAACTAAAGGCATCCCTACAGTAGTATCATCTAAACAATCCACCCCTCTTGAACATATAGATATGTATGAAATAGGTGAGTCAAGTATCATATTTCCTTAATCTTGAGATATAAGTAAGGCACTAAACTCTAAGCTACACATATATATGCATAAGGAGAAAGTACCATTAATAAATGAGATAGAAAAACCTCAATAACCCCTAACATTTGAGCTTCCTTTATTAGTTAATACAAAGAAAAATGATGGGCATATTTTAGATTATTATGACAATGATGATGATACAACCTATAATATGATATATGTGAAAATTGGAAACTTAAAATTTGATCCACTTGATCACTTTTCACATTAATTATTTGAACCTATGGGTCTTAGCACATATAAACTAAACCCAAATGTATAAAATATAGAGATAAATCCAAATAAGGTCAAAACAAAATTAACTGACGAGAATGTAAATACTTGTTATTCCATACATCCCTCTTGGTTAAAATCATTGAGTCAACCTTATAAGAGCTAATTAAATTAAATCATGTAAATAATTTAGAGACTTTCGAAAAACCTTCACAACCAACTTTACAAATCAAGCCACAACAAGATACTACCAATATAATATTATCTTTATTACTTGAATATAATATTATTTATTTACCTTCTACCGACATAGATCTAGTAGTAGACTTATACCTACAAAGTGAGTACCATATTATACTTATCATCAGATCATTAGCCATACTACCAATCAATGGGTAACATTAAAAAACATTGTCTAGCAATATAAGAGTAAAAGATGCATACATGTTGCATCTATAATAGGCAATAGGCATCCAACATGATGGGCATGATAATTTACCTACACTATTAGTTTTAGGCAAACCATTACACATAAACAATGATGTATTGGCACTACATCGATATAAACAAATCATAAAATCCTTTTTAGGTAGCCCACTACCTTTTGAGGATGAATATCTACTTGATTATAACTACTCAAAAAACTCCAAAAATATACCAAAAAATCAAAAATATTAAAAAAATCCAAAACACTTTCAGTACTTACATGTTCTATTATCTCCTTGAAATCCATAAGTTATTTCCATATTGATGGACCACACAATCAATTAATTCTAAGTAAACATATGCATCACACTTCTACTTGAGTGTGATACAGGCATACATAGATACATGATGCATTCCTATTTTGTGTGTTTGGATTTCCCTCTATTCATGTCATATGGACATTGGAGGCATCCACTTCTTTGATATTGATACACATAGGCTATATGATTCAATGATCACTCTACACTATCATGTTTGATCTTACATATATACTTACAAATGCTTGTTATCCATGATTATATCTTATACAAGGTACTTCATATTCTATACACTTGATAATATTTTCTAACACATTGGCTCCATGGGCCACTATGACATGTTTATGTCAGTTTCTTATACTTTACTTTATACACTTACTTGAGTGTATTATCTTTCTTATTAGATCTTTTGAATATGATCTTTTTCATGTGGAACCTATGCTTATGTAATTTTTCTTTTAAATTTACATCATGTCATTTTTTTTTTGGTATGGACTTTTGAATATGTCACTCTTGCTTTCATGGAAATTTGACTAAGTCATGTTCCTTAGATTTTGATGCATTTGAACATGCCCCTTGTTTGTGGTCTCTTTAGACCATTCCTTGTTGACTTGATTTTACTCATGTCTATGCTTGTTTTCTTGTTGAGATTGTATTATTACTATCTAGATGTTACCATAATCTTTATCATTCATCTTAGGCCTACATGTGATCACATTGGTTATATGTGCATGAATGATACATTTACATATACATGTTACTTATATATGTTACATGATTACATTCATAGATTATATAGTTTCATACCATTTTAAGGTGAGGTAACTCCTAGTTCCCATATTTCCCTCACCTCAAAGGGGGGAATACTAGTGGTGGCATGTTGAGAAGCATATTCCCCACACTTGGCATAATTCTTAGATTCATTGGAGACATACATTGGAAGCATGTTCTACACACTCATTTAGTATTGAGTACTTATATTAGTTTATAAATTCAATGGGGTCATGTCATATGGGCATGGATTCCACACATTCATATTTTTTAGATTTAATGGGGGCATGCCTAGGAAACATGTTATCCACATTTATTTAGTATATAGTATTTATATCAGTTCATATATTTATTAGGGGCATGCTTTAGAAGCATGTTATCCACACTTATTTAGTATTCAACATCTCTATTTTAAAATGAGGGCATGTTTTGGAAACATGTCCTCCACATTGGTATGTATATCAGTTTTAGATTTCTCCATATAAAGTGGGGGCATGCTTTGGAAGCATGTCCTCCACTCTTATATAGTTATTCAAATTGGCCAAAACACATAGTTATATGATTCATATTTATAGTTATGGTAGAATTATATATATATATTGGTACCATTATTATACATAATTTTAGCATGAGACATATCTAAAGTGCATATGATATGAAACATGTTTCTAGTATTGTAAAATCCAATTCAATTTTAGATTCCAAAACTATTGAACGTACTAATACCCATGGGCTTTTACAAACCTTATTGAGCAATAAAAATATAGTAGTTGTTTCACCTTCTGGTATGGTTGAGGTGATAAAATCAATAAATTTTTCAAAGTTTTTATTTTAGACTTGATCATCCAACCTTAGTAGGTTATAAGTATCATTGGGTTTCATGGTTAAGATAATCTCAACTGCCAAGTAGTATCTCACTTTTGCTCCAAATTTTGGGGCATGTGTATTATACTCTCTTTTTCTCTCTATCTCCTTGGATATATGCACTTTAAATATTTATCTATATTTATCCTAATCTCAATTTTAGAGCCTTATAATGATACATCTTTTGTAAAATAACTTACCAATAGGCAAGGCAGTTACATCAACACATATGTTTACTCTTAAATCTTGTTCTTTCAGTTTCAATTTATTTCAAATACTTTTAAACCAAATTATATGCACTAAATTTAAATTTAACATGCTTTTGGTTATAATTCAGCCACTATCAAATCACTCAAATTTAACTCAAGCAAAGATAAGGTGTACATGCACACCCAATTACTTATTTCTTTCTTACTAGATTAAAGGGGGGGGGGAATATAGATGATATTTTGTGATTATGTAGCACATCAGTACTGTACACTTGGTAAACTTATATCTTGGTTAATCCTCTTAGTTCTACACTCTCCTTGCTTCCACAAGCCTCATATTTGCTCTATCTTATGCCCTTTAGCCCATCTCTTAGACTAACCAGTCTTATATTGATGGAACAAACATTATATCTTGCCTAGAATATTTAAAATTTACTTATATTAAACCTTTACAAGTTCTAATCCTATATCTATTTTGCTACTCCTTGGGCACTAACATCTAAGATAGATAGTAGCATCAATGTTAATTTACTACCTTGACATAAGTGTCCAATACCCTAAAGTTATCCAATTTGTAAATGAAACATATCCTAACATATATCCTAAGTGATTTAATGTGAGTTATTACTCAAAATATATTGATATAAATACAAGATCAACCCTCACTCATTACTCACTTAGAAGATACTAAAAATACCAAGGCACTTATCAAAAATCACTCTATCAAGCATTTAATTGATCAAAGCTTCCCTATTTCCATACCAATCATAGGTATATCACATCTATACATCTAAAATACTAAAGGATTATCCCAAGAGCCTAATTTTCTAAGTTAAAAGATAGGTCAATGTTGTACTTGTTTAACACACATTACATGATTCACACACAAGCCAACACATAGGGGATAACTATGAGTCTGAGGCCCTCTTAGGAGTATTGGATATATACGAAGCATCCTTTAATAGCATGATCATTGGGTTTAGCTCGACACCATGTGCCCACTAACCCATTTTTCCCCAAGGTCACATTAAAGATGAAAATCTATTATTTTATCATTTCAGAAGGAATGACATTCCATACCCAAATCTAAACACACCAAAGTGAAGGTGAATCCAAACCTAGAAGCATCTAGGTGGTTGTATCTAATTTCACTAGATGTTCTATACAAGACACTATTTTTGGACTCAAATAGTAGAATTGACATAACCATCTAGGGCTAATGTAATTGTCTAGATAGCCAAACACCAGATTTAGAATATGAAAACTATTCTAGAATTATCTTCCTACCTACTTTCAACTTGTTTCAGGTCTAGAATTTCATTAGCATTAGAACAAGATAAGTACTCTTTTATTTGTCATTTTCATATCTATCCTAGTTGTAGTTTCCATATTTAGACTATCTAATCATAATAAATTTAGTGTATGCTTATATTTGAGTTTAGCATTTAATTTGCCTAATATATATTTGATTATCACCCTTGTGCCATTTCATTTCTATATTGTTAACCCTAAGCTTAAAGTGAAAATATACCCACAACATTTCAATTTAAGGTTAAATAAACTTTTTATCTCTTTTTTAGCCTTTGCAAACTTTTTTTTTCATTTTAAGTCCTTTCCTCTTCATGTTTTGAAAAAATATCTTTCCTTGGATAAACTATCATGGCATTTCGTAGAGTCATTATGATAATTTATTAAACCATCATGGTGGTTTCATAATTATTTCCTACATAAGGTGATGGTTTCATCATTATGATAATATTTTTTAAATTGGTCATTGAGACTTGAGTTTTCACACTTTTTCTTGCTTTTAGTTGTGTTTTTTAGTTTTTTATCTTGAGTTCAACTTATTAATTTCCAAGTTCACCCTTAGTCTTAATTATGTCAATATCATCACTTCCAAGTTAAATTGACCAAGCTCGCAATTAGCCTTCAGTTAACTCCAAGTCACAAGATTCCTCATTATGGTTATTTTACTTTTCTCAAAATTATAGATATATATTTTTCATCATTAATTGAAACTTATAATTTTTCATAGAGAAATAACTAGCCTAATTTTTTTTGAAAAAAAATTGCTTAGTTTTTGGTCATCTTTGGGTCATTTTTGTAGGTGGGAGAAGGAATTTCATGGTTTTGCAACCATTATATTATTGTTTATGATCAATAAATTATTATTAATGGTGAACAAGCATTCAAACCTAAGATTAAAAAGTGATAACACCAAAAATATCACACAATAAAGCTACAAATAATTGATTACAAAACAATACAAGTCAAGTATTATTCATAAATAAGATATAATAGTACAAATAAAAGTTCTTGCATAAATAGTCAATGCAAAACATAAAACTAGCCTAATTACCTAATGTGGGATAAATCCTCACATAAGACAAACTCACAAAAGGATGAAATAACTAGCTAATACACTAAAAATGTGATAAATACATACACTAACACCCCCCCTTCAAGTGAAGTTAGGGGCTGAAAAAAAGCCAAAAAAATAGTGGCATATCCACAATATGAGTCCCAGTAGCTAGGCCTGATATGGTACTCATGCACAATATGTATCCATGAAATTAATAAGTAAAATGTCCTCATAAACACCCCCAAGGAAATGAGGTGATGCAAAAGGCTTTATGAATATGTTTATAAATTATTGCTAAGTCAGAATATATACCAAGCTAAGAACTCCATCCTAAATGTGTTGATGAATGAAGTGCATATGTACCTCAATATGTTTGGTCTACTGGTTCTCAACTAGATTTTGAGATATGTGTATTGCACTCTAGTTATCACACCAAAGTATAATGGGTAATAACTAAAGAAGCAAAAGAATCGATTTGACTCATTATAACTGCTACCTTGTACTCAGTATATGTAGGTGGAAGTGAAATAGCCTACTACTTTTTGCACAACTAAGAAATAGGTGAAGAACTAAGATAAAATATGTATCTATAAGTTGGACATCTATCATCAAGATAACCTGCCCAATCTAAATCATTATATCTAACCAACTAAGTTGAACTTTTAGTGTAATGTAATCCAAAATGAGTAGTGCCTCATAAATATCATAAAATCATCTTGGCAACCTACCAATGAATATCATGAGGGTCATGTACAAACTTAGATATAATCCCAACTATAAATGAAATGTTAGGGCGAGTATGGGTCAAACACATAAGACTCTTAACCATCTACCTATATAATATAGGATCACAAAGTGGAGTAGTAAAAGAGGTAATGAGAGTCACTCCAAACTGAAAAGGAAGACTTGACTTGTAATCATCCATGCCAAAACACTAAATAATATTAAGGTTATACTTCTAATGACATAAATAAATCCCTATATCTAACTATGAAATCTCTAAACCAAGGAAGAAATGTAAAAGACCAAGATCTGTTATGTAAAACTATGTTGAAAGTGCCTATTAAATAGTACACATCTGAGATAAGGAGCTACCTATCAACATACAAGACCAATATAAAAATGTCCTCCCTAATACATTGAATATGCACTATTAGATCAAAGTGTTATAAAACAAAGCTAGTGGAGAGAAAAAATGAATCCATCTTCTCATACCAAGCCTAAGGGGCCTATTTAAGACCATAAAGAGATCTCTTAAGTTGAAAAACAAGAGAAGAATCATGAAAAAACCCAATAGGATACTCCATATAAATTTCCTTATGCAATTATCTATGAAAGAAAGCACTCTTAATGTCCATTTAATATAATGACCAGCCATATGATGTAGTAATAGAAATTACAAGGTGAATAGAATCCATCTTGGTAATGATTGAAAAAGTCTTAGAGTAGTCAATACCTTTGACCTGTGAGAACCCCTTTTCAATAAGATGTGTCTTATACTTATCAATAGACCCATTAGCTTCATACATGGTACAATAAATCCACTTGCACCTAACCAACTTACTTCCCTTAGGAAGAGTGACAAAATCCCATGTGTGATTCTTCATCAATTAAGAATACTCATATGTCATTGTATCATCCTACTCTTGTATCCCATGAGCCTATGAAAAAGATAGTGTATCCCTAATTATTACCTAGCACAAAATTCTAGTACCTATAAAATGTGTATGACAATGTTGAGTAAGTGGATGATCCTGTATGAAAGGTGATGTCTCAAAAATAGTAGTATGATCCCACCTAGGCATAGTGGGAACATCAATGTGAATAGGATCCTCATCATCTATAACCTCCTCAAGAATCTCCTAAACTAACTCCTTAAATAATGAATCCTAGAGTGAAGGTGTATCATCAAAATAAGAATAAGGCATAGAAGAAGATGAAGAGTCATGAGATGTGAAATTCTCATCAAACTGTACATGTGATTAAAATGAAAATCATAGTATCGGGATGTAAAATATGATAATCTCTCATGTCTTCACAATACCCTACAAAATTCAAAGGTTTACAAGCTTGGTTCCAGACCAAGCCTCCACCAGAGTCATATACTCAAATGATTGATGTGGTATGTGGTTCTAAATGTAATTCACATAATTAACTACCTATACCTAATAGATAGGAATTAAATCCTATATATACATCATGTAGTGAGCCATCTCCTTCAAATTTTGGTTATTCCTTATTGATAAGCCATTTTTTTATGGATTATGTGTAATAGAATGCTGGTGAAAAATACCATGGGATGCTAAAAAATTAGAGAAATCTCAACTAAATTACTCCCCACCCCCCATTATCTAATATTGATGTAACTTGAAGACTATTTATTGACCAAAGCCTTAAAGACTTTGAAGTGAGCAAATAAATCACTCTTATACTTGAGGAGATAAACCCAAGTAAGCTTTGAGAAATTATCAATAAAGGTAAGTGCATACTTAGCTCCATTGAAAAGAGTAGTAAATACCATCAAATCATTTTGCACAAGCTCAAGTGAGGAAGAAGCTCTCATGGACATACCCTTAGGAAATAGATCCTTGTTTTGTTTCCTTGATGCATAACCAAGGAAAAATCCATCAAGACATGAAACTATAGGAAGACCCTCTACCATAATGTGAGTTCTCAAATCTTTCAAATATCTATAGTTTAGTATCTAAATCTCTCATGCCAAAGCTGACTTTCAAAATTTGCATGAGAAACTAAACACATCTAAAAGAAGAGTAATATCAAAACCCTTAAACTAATAGAGTCAATAACTATGATCAACAAAACCCTATGCAATAAGTGTATGTGGCTATAACAAAGCTCAAACTTTATCACCCTATGGTGTGAAATTTATTATCTTTCCCTAACCAAAATGGCAAATCTGATAAATTGAGAGTAGATTGGTGTTAATGTCTATAACATATAATGCATCATTGATGTAGCCCCCATATAGCTTTATATTACCCTTCCCCTTAACATAAATGAAGGAATAATATCTAACCTCAATGTTGGAAGTAGAACTCAAACCAAGAGATATAAAGGAGTCCTTGGAAGAAGTCATATGGTTTGAAGCACTAAAATCTAGAACCCAATTATCTGAAATAGGTAACTATGATTTATCAACAACATTAAATGCTTTCCCATGCTCATGAGATGGAGAAGTGGAGATATAATTATTATGTTTCCTAATGACATCCTATAATTCTTGTACTCTCTTAAAATCTTAAACTCTTCATGACCAGTCCCCCCATAATAAGAACAAGATAGGTTAGACTTATTCTTAGATTTGGAAGATGATTTTGGTTTAGATGTGTTAGTGTTGGTCTTAGGTGAATTTTGAGATGGAGAGGGAGTGTTATTCTTCTTACTCTTATTTTTTACCTTATTCTTAGGATGTGATGCTACTAATTTTTTTTTAGAGGTGGAAGACTCAAGGTGAGACAATTTATATTCCTCCCTGGTAAGTCTCTCATAAAACAACTCTAGATCTAGAATTTTGAATATGGCACTAAAACCATCCATATTAGAGAAAAAGGTAGAAGCAAATATTTGGAATGGGCCACTCAACTTAGATAAAATTAAGTACACACACTCTTCATCCTTATTATCTTATCCACTCCCCTTCAATTATGTCAAAAAATACTTAAACTTAGGGAGGTAGTCTACAATAGAGGTTAAGTCATCCATATTTAGTGAAGTAAGCTCGACTTCAAGCTACATAACTTGCAAGTGATCTACTTTCCCAAATAAACCCTTTAGCTTAGCCCATATTTTGAATGGAGAATCACAATAATTCAAATTAAAAAAAATACTATCACTCACACAACCCCCAATCAAACCCATACACTCTTCAAACTTACTTTGGTGCTAAAAATTTTTAAATTCACGTATAAATTGTGGTTGAGTTTCATTCATTAGAAACCATAATCCTTTGCACTTTATGATTATTTTTATTCAAGGCATCCATGTATGGTGATTATGTGTATTCAAAGTTTCATAATGTTTAATACCATAAGTATAATCCATACTTACAAATCACCAAAGAGTAGAAAGAATGCAAAAGGGTGCACAAAATCATAACAGAGACAACCCCTCAAAAGATTGTATTAAGGACACCCCCCAAATTTGGCACTTTATAAAATTAGTGAATTTTTACAAATTAATAACATCAATGGATAGAAATTAAAAACCATACACTTTTGGAAAAACATAACTCAAATCTGAGTTACGGTTCAAAAGTTATAAGTGTTATGATTACTCAAAAAATGGGTCAAAACATTAAAAAAGACACTAAAAATTGATTTGTGTGACCAATTCAAAAAAGAATATAGTCATACAACTACTCATTATAACTAGAATTGAAATAAGAAAATATAAATTATAAGCAAAGTGAAAAAATATCCTTCTAGTTACCTCGGTATGTGTGTAAGTGAAGTTTGCTTCCTCTTGAGTCAATAATTCAGCTTATAAAAGTAAAAATGAATAAAACTAGGTGTGTTTGTGAGAGGAAAAATTACCATTTGCCTTTATCTCTAGATCTAACTCTTATTCAAAAAATTAATCCAAAGTAAAGGATTGCAGATCTTTATGCACTAGAAGAAATTCAAAAGTTCATTTAAGATAAAGGTTCAGTGCCACTATCCTTGCTTCAGACAACAGATGAATGTCAACACAAAATTTTGGAAATTTATTTGTATATATGAAAACTAAATAAAACATAGTATTTATGCATCAAAGAGGACAAAAAAAAGTGTTTTTTCCAAAATAAGGATGCCACACTCATCAATCCTCAACGTAGAAAAAAATTTAGGATGCCTATGTCTAAATAGTCTTCCTATACCTCTTCAATGCCATCAGCCAAATAAGCAGTAATTTCAATTTTCAGATCTAGGAAATCAATGTTGGAGATATCTAAAGAATAAAAAGGAAAAGAAACACCTTCCTCCATGAAAGTAGATCTAAAACAAAAAAGATAGAATTTCAATGTATTAAGAAAAAAAGTGCCACCTTCTTCTTCCTACTTCAATGCCTCTTCTCCCAATGCCACTCTTAATCTATCTTCAACCCCTCTAATCTTACGATATTCCAACACCTCTCCTAAGCAGATATAACCTCTTCTAATGCCTAGCTAAATAAAATGTTCCAATTCTTAGCTAATATCCATAATGCATTAACACCTCTCTCTCCTCAACTCAAATCAAATTTCTCCTTCTTCAATGCACATATCCTTAGATATAAAATAAGGCCTAACTGAATAAAATCACCTAGCATGGAAATTTCTAATGCCCAATAGATAATTCTAACACCTAGCTAATAGGAATGCTAAGCCTCTCTATAAACTTTCTTTTGTCACCTCCCAATGCCTTCTCTCTCTTCAACTCAGAACTATAACACCACTCTCAAACATTTCAAATCAACAAAAGCTTCAAAAGAAACAAAATTTTCAAAAGCAATAAAAGCTTCAAAAATTCTTTAAGGAATGGCACCACAAGTATATATCTATGCACAGCTCTCTCCTATGATTCCTCTCTACCTTTTGATAAGGGAAAAAACAACGGTAAGGGAAATTTTTGAAGTGACAAGAGAAAAAATAGCAAAAATGGAAATTTTTTAAGTAAAATGTAGCAATGTAGATGGAAGCAACACCTCATAACTCTGATACCATGTTAGGAATGGTGAACAAACAATCAAACCCAAGATTCAGAAGTGATAATGCCAAGAACATCACATAATGAAGCTGCAGACAACTAATTGCAAAATAATACAAGTCAAGTGTTATTCAAATTTAATATATGCTAGTATAAATAAAAACTCTTACATAAATAGGCAAGTCAAAATATATAACTAGTCAAACTAGCCAATGTGAGATAAATCCTCAAATAGGACAAACTCACAAAAAGATGAAATAACTAGCTAATACACTAGCAAACTTGAGAAATACATGAAATATATACTCTAACATCAACCACATTTTAGCTACTTTCATTCCTCTAAATTGATTTTGTGCTCCTATTTTTTATCATCCTTATTTTCAGAGAGCTCCAAGGTCATCATTGAGCAAAGAAGTTAGCTACTATAGGATTCTACATTTTCACCAACTACTTCTTCACCTTCACTTGATCTCAACATTGGCCAAGTTAGAGTATTTTATTTCTATTTTATTTCATTTATTTGTCCATTAAATTATTATTCTTAGTTTTAAAATAGATTTGTATTTTAAAAAGATTCTAGAATTTTCCAAAAGAAAGAAATCATCTTCTCTCTTTTTCTCTTGCATTGAGAAAATAGTTTCACTTTCTTGGTTGCATTCAATCATTATAAATCTAAAAGAATATAATTATTTTCATCACATCTAATACAAATTAAGTGAATCTCATCATTATCTATAGCCAAACAAAACCATCTGAGTTTTAGTTTCTATTTACACTAGATTAATTAGAATAAATAATTAACTCTAATTGGAAATGTAAATTATTGAAATATGATCTAAGAAATTAAATATTACATACTGTAATAAATATAGATATCTATAAAATTTATAAATTAATAAAAATATAAATTAGGGTTAGGTTTAGAGAGATATCCTTACAAACTAATTTATTTCAAATAGTGTTATTCATTTATTGATTGTGACTATTTGTAACTATTTATAAGAACCTAAAATCATATAGTTAATTGAAAATAATGATCTATTATATACATGGACAATGATGTAGAAGAAAAACAAGGTTGTAGTGCACCATTATCTAATACTATGATTTCGTCCAAGCAGACTATTCATTAGATCTAATAATTTGGGTTTGTTCTCCTATGTCATTATATTGTATGATTATGTGAAAAGTTTATTTGAATGCATGGATTACCTAAAAAATTGAAACCCTAATCTATAAAAGTACAAAAAACAAGATCACATTCAAAAGATGGAATTTTTTTGGGAAATAGGATATGGTTGAGTTATCCTTATAAATCCCCTTGTTGATTAAGTGTTGCCTACATAGTCTAAGTGCACCTCAAGATGATGTACTTCTACCTTTGGGGAAGATCATATGGATGCAACTAGAAATTTTGATTAGAATGTTTGACAAGAAGAATGTCCTTAACCTATAATAAAATAATGTTGACTTATCCAATGATTGAAATAGTGTAGTAGAATTACATTAGGTCTCTTTGCTAAATAAATAGATGTTTTTAAATTTGTATTTTTAAGAGCATTAGATATAGTAGCCATGGGTCTCAGGTGTGAACCTTGATGTTATTTTTATAGGTTAATCTTTCAATTTTTTCCAATGACAAACATATTGGTTTATATGAGATATTTTTTATGAAGTGTTTCATTTTAAAAATATGATCATTACAACACTATAGACAAGGACACACTACAAAACAAGGACATAATGCATCCTTGTCAAGTAGTGTGTTCATATCCAAAATGGACAAAGGCTTTTGAAATCATAATGATAGTGAATTACATGTTGAATAGGGATGAATATGGAAAAAATAGGGAAGTCTTGGAGATATCTATAGTAATTATGAGACTTTAAAAGATTCATTAGAGGTTATGGGCTATCAAAATGGTGAATTGACAAAATAATATAAGAATGTCAAGGAAAATGATTTCCAATCAGTTATTGATTAAATTTTAATGTCTAAATTTTCCATTTTTTTATTATAGTTATGCATAAAATTACAAGGATATAGTAAATGCATCACTTGAGTGTGTAAACACACTTTATCTTGTCATAGAGATGTTCATGCCCCCTTGTTGAGGTATGTAGAGAAATTTTGAACCTATGGGGAATTAAGAGTGAACAAGTCTCAATTTTAAGAATCAGTGAATATTTTTGAGTTGGGAATATTAAATGCTCCAATAATCATAGAGTAATTTGTAATGGTTTTGAAGAAGTAGGAACCAACTAAACGGTTTGCTAAAGTGCAACCAATATGTGGAACATCACTAAGCTCAAACATGGCTCACTTTTTGAATTGAAAAGAAGAGGTGTAAACCAATACATGGTTTACTAAAGTGTAACCAAAACATGGACTGTCACTAAGCTCAAATGTGTCACTTTCAAAATATGAATCACACTATTACAGATATATCTAGGTTTGAACTATAAATTTATGAAACTTTGACTACTTAAAAAATATTTATCTAAATTTTGTGTAGTATCTCAGACATGAATGCATACCATGCCCCATGTATTATATAGAGTGTTGATTTGATATTTTTTTTTTAAATGAAATCTCAAAAATCTCTTCACACAAGTTTATTTATGATCAAGTTTTTGTAATAATGGAGTGCATAAGCAAACTGAATGCCCCCAAAATCTAAAAATTCTGATTTTTACATATTGTAAATTATCAAATTTAAAATTTATTACTTGTGAAAACTTGTAGATAAGCCCATTATAATGCCCCATTTTAAGATGAGGCAAATTAACTATAAATCACTTGTTTCAAAATAAAAAGTGAGAGAATTTGTGAAAAATGTAATTGAGTAATAGCCAATAAATCTTTGAATTGCATTAGAATCCAAAAATATGTAACAGTGAAGCATATGAAAATTTTGGATATATTACATTGCATCATGTAATTTAATATCGTATTGAATTAATGTATTAATCATGATAAGGAACTTTCAAGTCTCGTACATGTATTATAAACATTGTGTTAAATATATAAATCATTGAAACACATAATTATGATGTGCAAGATATTTATAATGGAACTATAAAAATATGTAATTATATACTTAATAGTGCATGATAGGCATCATGGAACCATAGTAGTAAGTTAAAAAAAGGTAATCAAAGTCACATAAATTCATGAAAGTAGGCATGAATGCCACATATAAGGGATATGTAATATGTTTCATAGAGTTATAAATTATGTAAAAATGTCACACATAAGGCCCAAAGGATAAATATAAGGGACTTTATGTGCACAAACATAGGATGCCAAGGTCCAACATAATCCATGATGAAGCCATTTAAGCAAGTGTATATGTTTAATATACGCAAGGTAAATGGCCACATACAAGAAGAAAATATATTTAATAATGTTATGTAAGGAAACAACCACCTAAAAAAAGCATATGAAAACTAAAAAGGAAAAAATTTGAGCACAGTTATCTATGTTCATGTTTAGCAAATAACATATTCAATATGGTACGTGTAAATTATGAGTGAAATAAGAGATGTATTTTTTTTATAACTCAATCATGGAAAAAGAGGTTTTGGATAAATAAAACTCATAAATCAGACTTTATATAGTAATGAGATACCCCCAACTAAGCAATGTTGTTGAGTATAAGCCTAGCCCAACATCAAGACCATAGAAAAGTATGTCTTAATATTTAAATCTAAATGACATTTGAGTATTATTTCTTATCTATGATAAAAATCTGTAAATTAAGTCACTGTGACTATGTTTTAGTTGGAATCATAGTATTAACATACACAAGGATAAGAACATAATAGAGGACAAAGATGTAGTATGTTATTGTCTAAATAGTTCATTGTTATCATGATTGATTGTATGCAAAAAAAAATGATCAAGACCACTTCTATATATGAATATTAATTGTCTTTGTATAATTTTGTATTGTTTCACACTCAGATACATTATGAGAAGCATTACCTATTGAAAATATAACGAAATATGTTGTAAACTAAATAATAATATAGATTGACATATGCAAAGATGTATTTTAGAAATATGAAAACATGTCTACTAGTCATGGATTTTATTTTTTCATAAATATTTTATTTTTCACTTTTTAGCATATATGAATGTTTTTTAACTTATGCCATATTTATATAGTATATCATGCATAAATTCAATTTTAAAAAGTCATAAAAATTAAGATAGCAAGATGTTGACTAGGAAGAAAAAGAGGGGGGTTAGATTAACCCTCAACAAAATATGAATTCAAAGCAAGACAAGGATGAAGATAAGTGAGATGCCCCCAAAATTAAAATAGAACCAATTATTAAAATAAGGATTATGGTAGGTGCATAGGAATAAACAATAAAATTAAAGAGAAAATAAGTTATGTATAAGTAGGTACTAGGTAAGGAATCTAATTAAGGTCCTATTGGCCATTTTGGCCCACATATGAAGCTTTTAAAAAGAGGAATGTCTAAGCATATTTTCATGGTACTTGAGCATTTAGAAGCATAGAATTAATTGCATAAATTTGAGGAATTAATAAAAACCTTGAAAGAATGACCAAAGGATGAATTATGCAAGTTTAAGGGCTAGACAGTCATCAAGATGTCATGCAAAACCAGAATGGACCAATCTATTTGTGTATTTTGTATTTCACTTAGGAATCCTCACATGAGTAGCAGATCAAGTGTAAATGTAGATTTACATACCAGGATCATCTTCAAGAATTTTTAGACCCACACAATATTTTTGGTTTGATTTATAAGCTTTCAAAGTCAGACCTGTGTAGTGAGATGTTCCTGTTAACGTCAAGTTTAAGCTCAAAAATAATAATTATAACTTAAATTTGATGATCGTACGAATGTCAAATGACATCCTAACAAACTAGTCATTATATTTCAAGTAATGGGTCCCATCAAGATCAACGATCCTTGCTCAATCATACATCTCAATACAATGATGTGAAATAAGTCCAATAGTTAAAGATCTCAAGGGGTCAACACATGGCATAAGCATATGAAGCTACAGACTAATAGTAAGATCTTGAGGATTAATAAATATTTTCCAAGTGGCACTAATAGGGATAAGGTTGATAATTCAAAGGTGGATTAGAGGGTTTGTGCTTGTTCATATCTAGAACATCAAATGGAGTGAGGTACAGGTCAAAGGGTCAACAAATTTTAAGGATGATGGTGTGCATGATAGGTGTCAAGAATGCATTCAGATGATAAAGGATCGATGGTTCTCAGGCATTTGTACTAATCAAAATCAACATAGTGAAATGAGTCAACATGTCAATGTGTTGAGTTGATTTTTGGTAGCCAATTAGAATGAAGGTGAGCCCAAGGTTTTTGATGGAGGTTGAGAACCCATTTTTTACCATGGAAATTAGGTTCTTGTAGGGTTTTCCCAATGCTATTAAATCTCATTCAAATTCCATATAATGGCCTATCTAATATATTTAAGCATAGAGAATATTTATGGATTGCCATTGAAACTAAATATGGACCTTTGGTTTAATATTTTGTATCATGTAGGGTCTATTCTAAGACTATGTTCACCCTTCAAAAAAAGGAAAGGCCCATGTAGAATGAATTATTGATCCTTATAGAGATATAATGGGTTTATTTAAACTTATTATAGTATATAAAAGTCATTATATGTTCTATGGGTCTTTATTAATATAAGGACTATAAGAAAACCAATATCCTTGGATTGGTTTTACATCGATAAATGGGACCTATGATCTAGATATGAAAATGAGTGAATATGTAATAAATGTAAGGGTTCCCATTATCAAAAAAGTAGGCACTCCATCATTCATGAAATGGCTTTGTTAGTTCCATGATTTAAGGATTTGATCCTCATAAACACATCAAGTGGACTTAGGGTCCCAAGGAAGAAAATAGGTAGTTGGAAAATTAGTTAATAATTTTATCATCATGTAGAACAAACTTTTATCTTCTAGTAGCATCTCTCAGCCAATGAAAGGAGCCTAAGGACTATTATTTAAAACACATGTTAGTTGTTGATGATGGATTGATATTTTTAGAAGGAAGCATATGCAAGAAAAATAATTAATGAACTACCACGTAACCTCTTGATGATGGTGGACTTTTCTCCACTCTCCCACACATGGTTTCCATCTATTTCTCTCTTATTTTGCTATATATAGAGGCTTTCAAGCCAAAAACTAATTCATATTTATATGTTCTCTACTCCCTCTTTTAGACATGACCAAAACTCTACCAATATGGAGCTTGTAACCTTTTGAGATGAATGGAAGACTATGTTTAGATTTCAATTTTCTAGTTTATTATGTGCATATCAAATTTGTGTATTGGTAGAATTTTGTCTCTCATCAAATTATGATCTCACCTATTTACTAGTTCATCTAGTTATGAAGGTCATGTTTAGTGTCCTACATCTCTTTATTGAAGCCTACATGTGGATACTGTGACTGGTTAGTGTCTGACTTTAGACCTCTCCTTTCATTTCCCTCAGCTTAGATCATTTGGTGAACCTCTTCATGAAACATTGATGTATGACATATCTTGGGATCCTAAATCTGGTCTTTTACTTATCTCATTAGTGTTCTAAGAGTCAATTAGGATGGATCACCCATAAATTAGGTGCATCACCACTATTATCTTGGTTTTCCCTTTTCATGTTTCTCTCTCTATCCCTCTCTCTCCCTTTTCCTTGGTCATTAGTAGGTTTTAGTAGTGGTAAGGAGCTAAATGATGCATTATAGGAGCTACCCTCATTAAAAATTCTAGAGTTCTAACCCCATTATTGGATACCCATAGCTTGGGGTCATTCCAATGTTGTACTAGAGTTGAGTAAGGTGGCCTAAACAATATCCTTGCTTAGCTAGGATGCGATTTGAGTCCTTAATAGTTTTTGGCATGCTTGATGGGTAAAGTCCAAGAAAGTGGAAAGATCTTGGTATGTCTTTCCTTTGATTAGCCTTTGGAATCAAGCAATTTGGAATTAATGGTGACTCCAAGTCAAAGCTTCTAGTTATGAGTAGAACAGGTATGTCTCAATGAAGTTTCTAATAATTTTTTTGCATCTCATTTGACATATGAGGTCAATATGAGTATTTTTGGTGAATATTCCTATTATCCACCTCCTTTTCAGTAGCCCCAATATGATCTTCATGATCCATATGAGCCTAATCATCCCTACCAAGATTTTTGTCAAATTTATGAGGACCTATTTCAAACATATATACAAGAGTATTTCCCTAATCATCCATATGAACAACAAGCCCATCATAATACTACTCCTCATCAACCCTATCATGAGCCATCTATAACATCACTTAGGTTAAATTTAGTGATCCTTGACAAGCATGAACTAGAGTTTTGATCAAAAAATTATTATGGCTAAAATGTCCCTACTGACCAAATCCATTATGTGAAGGACTTAATGTAGAAAATGAAAGCAAAATGGACACATATTGAGAGAGCAAATTGGAACAATCTCATAGGTGAGATGATGGATGTATGGGGTTACATTAAAAAAATTAAATGTAATCTAAAAGTCATTAAAGAATGATAGGTCCAACCTCACCAATCTCATGTGCCTACATACACACCACCTCAACCTTCTTATGTGCCATCCATTCCTCCTCAAGAGACCATTCCAAGTACTCTTTTGAAGCTTTCAAGTTCTTCATATGTTCCTTAGACCTTTCCTTCTTATAAATTCATCTAAGGGAGCTATCAAATAAATGAATATATTTTTGTGTATTAACCCACTTTTTAGTTTCAAGACTCCATCCTTCCTTAAGAACCCCTTATGAATTCCTTCAAGGTTCCAAGATGGAATCAAGTCAAAAATTCATGGGGTGGGCAAAGTAAGATAGATATATAATTGAGATCCCAAGATAAATAGGGATATGAACCTCTAAAAACATCCCTAATCCCTATTTAAGATCCCTCTTGTGTCCCTGCCCACCTTAAAGAGGAGTTATTTCAAGAGAATATTGATAACCAAATTAGAGAGTTGGATCTAAAAGTAAGGAAAGAGGAGGAGAACTAAGATCAAAAGGTCAAAGCATAACCTTTACCTTTCCCATCTTAGATCCAAGTCATGTATTCAAGTAAATCTAAGGTCATTCAACCCCCATCCCTCCCTCCTCAATAACCTAGGTCATTTCCATCTTGGAAATCCATTCAAAGTAGTGGGTAGACGAACGAAGAGGTGGTGATTGATGAATTCAGATGGGATACCTTGCAGCCTTCATTACTTTCCCCTTAAAATCCTAGAGCCTTTCCTTCATAGAGATCTATTCAAGAGGCAAAGAATCGGGAAGAGGAATTGAAGGTGATACAAGAAGAGCGACTTCAAGAGCAAAATTAGGTACCTATGGTAACTTCTTTGGACCTCTCTCACCTTGATAAATATTTTCAAAGATATATTATGCCACTCCTTGAAAAAGAGTCTCTCCTTTATGAGTCAAACCAAGAAGATGCATCTAAAGAAGCACAAAGTGAAGGTGACTTGAGTGAAAAAGAAGAAAAAATCATGATTGTAACACCACTTGGTGAGATCAAGCATGTCTCAGTCTTTTATGATGACAAGGAGGATAAATAAGATGAGTAGTTGTAGATGAAGCTCCTTTAATAACTTTAATATTTGTTCAAGTTAAGGATCAAGTACTTGATAAGGTGGACAAAAAAATTCCCATGGAGGAAAATGATCAAAATTGGGTAGAATATGCATACCTCCTTAATGATCCTGAGGACCTTGGATCAAAGAAGAAGTCTAGTCTTATTGAGGAGGCCATATAAATAAAAGAGGTATGCCTTGTTAAACCACCATTAGAGGTTGTAGTTAAAGAACCACATGAAGAAATTAAGACTATCTAGACACACATAGCTGACCTATTTGGAGTTACCTGGTTCTCTTTAAACATCATGCAAATGAAGTTGGCAAATATGAAAAAGAAGGAGGCATTAGGACCAAGAGTCAAGGAGATGTGTGTCTCCTTCAAACCCACATCCCATGAGGTAAAAAAATTGTCAAACTTTCCTTTTTATCCAAGAACAAATGTACACATAATTTTAGGATGTATATTTTAGGTTAGTTTTGTTCAAATTCTTCTAAGTGTTGCTTTAGCACATTTGTTTGTTGTCCCTATTTTAGGTTAGTTTCCTTTTCAATAAGTGCCTTTATCACTCTATTCCTTTTATCCCCTTTTTCTCTATGTTTATTTCAAAAAGAGGTTAGAATAGGATTGGCACCAGGTCATTATGTTGGATCCAAGAAGAGACTCCATACCCCATGGGCTAGACAAGGTAGCATGGTCTAGGTCCTTTTACATATATAGGCATGAAACCCCTATGAGTTTTCAAAGATGTTGGCAATTTTGGCCAACATATGAAGCTTTTGTAAAGAGGAAGGTCTAAGTAGATTTTCATGGTACCTAAACATTCAGAAGCATAAACCTAGTTACACAAATTTGAAGAATTCATTATCACCTTGAAAGAATGACCAAAGGTTGAATTGTGCAAGTTTAAGGGATAAACCATCATCAATATGTCATTTATAACTAAAATTGGCCAATATATTTATTCATTTTGTATCTCACTTAGGAATCCTCATATGACTAGTAGATCAAGTGTAAATGTAGATTTACATGAAAAGATCATCTTTAGTAATTTTTAGACCCACACAATCTTTTTGGTTTGAGTTAAAAGATTTTAAAGTCATACATGTGCAGTGAGATCTTCTTGCTAATTTCAAGTTTAATCTTGAACAAAATAATTCTATCTTAAATTTCATAGTTGTTAAAATGTCAATGATGGTCATGTGAACGTCAAATAATCTCCCATAGACTATCAATTTTAACCTCACAAACTAGTTGTTGGCTTTCAAACAATGGGTCTCAATAAGATCAATGGTCCTTTCCTGATCATACATCTTGATCTAATGGCATAAAATAGGTCTAATAGTCCAAGATCTTGAGGGGTCGACACATGGTACAAGCACATGAAACTATAGAGTGATAATAAGATATTGAAGATTAATGTGCATTTGCCAAGTGGCACCAGTAGGGACAAGGTTGACAATTCAAAAGTGGATCTAAGGGCTCACATTTGCTTTTATCTATAAGATTAGATAGAGTGAGGCAAAGGTCAAAGGGTCATCAAATCTCAAGGATGATAGTGTGCATGACAAGTGCCAAGGATGCATTCAATTGATATAAGATCAATTTTTCTTGGGCATTTATACCAATAAAAATCAATAGAGTCATATGAGTCAACATTTTAATGAGTCAAGTTAGTTTTTGTCAGCTAATTAGAGTAAAGATGAGCCCAAGCTTTTTGATGAAGGTCAATAACCCATTCTTGACCATGAAAAGCAAGGTCTTACAAGGTTTTCTTGATGCTGTTAAACCTTGTTCAAATACCACAAAGTAGTCTAACTAATGCAATCAATCATGGAGAATATTTTTTGACTACCATTGAAATTAAATATGGACCTCTGGTTTGATATTTTGTATCATGCAAGGTCCATTTTGATATTGTGTTTTCCCTTTTAAAAAAGGAAGGGCCCATGCATAATGAATTTTTGATCCCTATAGAGATATAATGAGTTTATTTGAACCTATTTTAGTAAAAAAAGGCATTATATGGTCTATGGTTCTATTTTAATATAAGTACTATAGGAAAACCAATGTCCTTAGATTGGTTTTCCATCTATAGATGGGACCTATGATCCAGATATGGAAATGGGTGCATATGTAATAAATTCAAGGGTGCCCATTATCAACAAAATAGGTATTCCATCATTCATGACATGGATTTTTTAGTTGCATGATTCAAGGATTTGATCCTCATAAACACGTTAAGTGGGCTTAGGGTCCCAAGGAAGAAAATAGGTAGTTGGAAAAGTAGTTAAGAACTTTGTCATCATTTAAAAAAAACTTTTGTCTTCTACTAGAATCTCTTAGCCAATAAAAGTAGCTTAAGGACTATTGTTCAAATAAACATTATATGTTGATGATGGATTGATATTTTGGAAGGAGGCATGTGCAAGGAAAATAATTAATGAAATGCCACCTATCCTCTTGATCATGGTGGACTTTTCTCCACTCTCCCACACATGGTTCCCATCTCTTTCTCTCCCATTATACTATAGCTTTCAAGCCAAAAAATGAATCCTCTTTATATTTTTTCTACTCCCTCTCTTAGACATGACCAAAACTCTACCAAGATGGAGCTTGTAACCTCTTGAGATGAATGGAAGATTATGTTTAGATTTCATTGTTATGGTATAGTGTGTACATTTCAGATTTGTATATGTGGTAGAAGTTTCTCCCCTTTCAAATTATGATCTCACCTAGTTACTAGTTCATCAGGTTATGCAATTCATGTTTAGTGTTCTACATCTCTTGATTGAAGCCTACATATGGATACTTTGATTGGTTAGTGTCTTACTTTAGACCTCTCCCTTCATTTCCCTTAGCTTAGATCATTTGGTGAACCTCTTCGTGAAACATTTATGTATGATAGATATCTTGGGATCCTGAATCCAATATTTTACTTGTTTCATTAGTGTTATAAGAGTCAAGAAGGATGGATCACCCTAAAAATTTAGTGCATCACCATTGTTATCTTAGGTTTCCTTTTTCATGTTTCTCTCTCTCTCCCTTTCTCTCCCTTTTTTCTGGTCATTAGTAGGTTTTAGTAGTGGGAAGGAGCTCAATAATGCATCAAAGGAGCTAGCCTCATTAAAAATCTAAGAGGTCTGACCTCATTATAAGATACCCATAGCTTGGGGTCATTCCAATGTTGAACTAGAGTTTGAGTAAGGAGGCCTGAACAATCTCCTTACTTATCTAGGGTACAATCTAAGTCCTTAACAAGTCCTCATACGAACTATGGGTCTAACCAATTATCTCATTAATAATATTATCATATGTGTATTAAACTTTTTGATAGGAAGGAATAATATCTTGTGTTTAAGTGTTTGAATCTTAAAAATAACCATGTGTTGTAAAATAACCCTTTGAATCTGAACAAGAACCATGTGTTATAAAATAACACTCAAAATCACTGCCCATATATGTCTAATCCTTTATCATCATGCATGGGAGGAGATGATGCAACAACTTATACCTATGAAGGAGATTTCTAAATAACCTATGAAGTTATGTTAGGTAAAAACCCTATAATATGTGCCATTGTATGCTTAGGAGTAACTATATTTATCTTTCTATAGAAATCATCATGCTCATATGTAATAGTATTATGCTCAAGAATAGATAGAGAAACTGAAATATCTTCATGATCCTAATTTTTTGAAGAAACTAAAATATGTTAATGATCATAAGTAGGTGAAAAAACTAATTTTGCAATATAGTTTTTTGAATTTAAATCATGGCCTTGAATAATTGTATAAAATAATTAACTACCAATTTGCTTAATAACTATTTCAACCAAATATTTTTGAATAGGATTAGGTACACATAGTTCCTTAGGATATTTATATTAAATGTCTAAAATTCTAACTACTTGATTATCATAAATCTATTTT
Source organism: Torreya grandis (assembly GCA_037957365.1). Lineage (NCBI taxonomy): Eukaryota > Viridiplantae > Streptophyta > Pinopsida > Cupressales > Taxaceae > Torreya > Torreya grandis. Next base: position 190,178 of record JARHVA010003648.1, read on the forward strand.
ACACATTTATGAATTGTAGAAGGAACTACTTTGATTTTATGTAACCAAGGTCTCCCTAATAACATATCAAAGACAAATGTGATAGTTAATACTAATAAATTAGTGGGAAATATTAAATATCCCACTTGTAAATGAAATAATATATGTCCAATAGTATATTTTTTATGGGCATCAAATCCTTTCACAACTCTACATGTATGTTGCATATCTTGATCTTTATATCAAAGATAATGTAGAAGTGTTATGGTGTACACATTTTAACTTGATCTAGTTTCTATCATGACACTATTAATTGTTTACACATAAACATATGTTCTAATGAATAATTCATGTATATCATAACCATCATTAATAATTTCATAATCATCAAGTATAATATATGGATGTGATGTTAGCTTGCTTGTAAATTTACCAATGATATTATGAAGTGGATGCCCATATGACAATGGAAGAAGATGACCATTATAGACATAATGTACTTAATAATTATTCTTGTTAGCTTAGGCTTCATGATTTTTAAAAGGTTCCTTATACAATTATATCTTGGCATTTTCATTTGCTTATGGCCTAGCTTCTTCATTAGGTGTACCAATGTAAATAATATTCTAACAATGAGATATTGAATTTTGTGCTTGAGCTTTATGTGTGTGTGTGTGTGTGTGTGTGTGTGTGTGTGTGTGTGTGTGTGTGTGTGTGTGTGTGTGTGTGTGTGTGTGTGTGTGTGTGTGTGTGTGTGTGTGTGTGTGTGTGTGTGTGTGTGTGTGTGTTAGTAGAATATCCAACACATATATGATAATCAAAAAATGCATTCCCATTAAAACTTATAGATTGAGGTATAGATGGATCTCTATAATCGTGGAGGAAGTGTAATAACATGATGTTCAACTAGATTTTAAAGTAACACATGAGGAGGTGAAGGTAGCCTTGAGAATTGCCTCCTTGGTGGGGCTTGTAGTTGAAGCTTAGGTGGTGGTTATGATATAGAATTTACTATAACTTTAACCTCATTATTTATATCAGTATCTTTACTCTTGTAATTAGGCTTTCCTTGAAATTTAATTGTTGAGGTAGAAGGAACATTAGATCTATACTTAATAATATTCAATGTAATCAGTTTTACCTCATTCTCTTTATGTGTGTGGCATAGTTCATCAAAGAATTTGAACTTATCAAACACGATAGACTCTTAAATAGGAGTGAGTAGGATTTGAGTAAAAATATATTGAAGATCATTATTAACCATTTGATTTGACATTTTAGAAAGAATAGTATTATATCTTATAACATACTCACTAAGTATCTCATGTGGCCCTTATTTTATTTTTGAAATTTGAACATAGGATAATTTTTCACCAATATTTAAATAAAAATGTGCCAAAACTAAATTTTGAAAGCATTAAAAGTTGTAATTGATTGAAGAGGATGATCATAGAACCATCTAAGAGCATAATATTTTATATTGTGTGGAATGAGCTTAGTTAATAATTTTTTATTATCCACATAATCTAGATAAGCTACATGGAAAGCATGTAAATTCTATTCAGGATCACCTTTTCATTCATAAAGAGGAAGGTTAGGAGCCATAAATCCATTTTGAATAGGATAGGATGAAATTTAAGGAGCCAAAGAGGTATGTAATAAGGTTATAGAATATAAGAGATGGTTATCCTTAAAAATTCTTTTCTCAATAGTAATTAGCTTGCCTTTTAAGAGGAGAAGGGCTTGCTCAAGGGAAGCATTATTTGTATTAGTGGGTGTAGTTTAGGTAGTATGGGTAGGCATAGGCATGGATAATTAATGTAAATTTAAGTATGTTCTTAGGTAAAGGGATAAAGGTGTAGAAGTGACTAAGGGTATAGAAATATTTATTAATTTGAAAGGGAAAAACTTGAGAGGAGGAAGCTAAATCATCTTGATGATCAGATTTTGATTCAATAAGTATGCATATAATTTTATCCACCTCATGAGGGTATTTTGGAAACCTTGATGAGATATAGATAAATATTTAATTTTCTCTTGATATAATTCATTAATATCATTGGTGTCAAGGTGTGTTTATTTATCATTATCATATTCCTCATCATTAATATCATTATCATTTTCAATGTAAATTTCATTTTCATCATGACTTACCATTACAGAATAAACTAGAGGGAGATCCATATAATAAAAAGTAGTACCACTTAATATAACACTATGCCTTAGAAGTGTGAAATATAATTCAAAGTAATTAAATGAATGACTAAAATAGAATGAAATGGAAAAGGGAAAGATTTTTGTGTATAGGAGACAAAAAAATTCAACTTGTAGTTGAAATAAAGATCCTCTATGTTGGTATTTATCCAAGGTGACAAGGCAAAAAAAATTTACTGTTAGATTACTCCCAGGTCAAAAAAAAATTAATCATTATATTATAGATAATATCCAATATTGAGGACTATATTATTTTAGTGTAGTAATTTATAAAATTAAACTAAACCCTAGGACAAATATCAACAAATAATAAGCAATATTCAAAATGAAATGTGGGTTCACCAAAATGTTTACACTAAAATTCATTATAATAATAAATTAACTCTAATTAAAATTATAAACTATTGCAATCTGATCTAGGAAATCAAATAATGAGACAACAAAATTCAACTTAGAGTCATAATAAAGAGCCTTTGTGTTGGTATTTATCCAAGATGACAAGGCAACCTGTTTCTGTGTCAAATTACTCCAAGGTCAAAAAATTTAAATCGTTACATTGTAGATAATATCCAATATTGAGGACCATATTATTTCAATGTTATGAATTTATAGAAATAAATTAAACCTTAGGATAAATATCAACAAACAAAAAGTAGTGTTCAAAATGAAATATGGGTTCACCAAAATGTTTACATTGGAATTAATTAAAATAAACAATTAACTCTGATTATTTATGTAAACTATTGAAATTTTATTTAGGAAATTAAATAATACATAATGCAGTAAATTTAGAGATCTATAAAATTTATAGAGGTTATAAATTGCTAGTAATAGAAACTAGGGTTAGGGTTAGAGAGATGTCCTTGAAAATTAATTTATTTAAAATTGTGTTATTCATTCACTAACTGTGATTATCTATAACTATCTATAAGAACCTAAAAAACTAAAAAATAGTCTTTTTGTATGGATTATATGGATTCATATGGTAAAGGTAAGAACTACAAAAATCTTTAATTAAATTTCACTTTTTTATAACACAAGGATGTTGAAAATCAAAACAACCCCTGTCAAAAACATTCCTACTAAGTACATGTAAAATTAATGAAATTTGTAAGCAAATAAGATCCTATGGCTTTGATACCATACCATAGTTTCCAAGAGGCAAAAATGATCCTCAAGATCAATTACTAAAATATAACCACAACAAAAAATCTTTTACAACCACAAAATACACTCAATAATGGAAAAAATACAAAGGAAAATTATTATTGCTTCAAAAAATGCAAATATAAGCTCCCTATTATCACTCCACAATTTTCTCCATCAATCTATTTATCTACCATACCAATTCTATGGGGTCTTAAATAAATATGTGATATAGTTTGTTGCAAGAACAAAATATAATTGTATAACAACTAGTATAGGGAGATAGGGAATGATATTATTTCCCTATATTTATGCACACAACTAAATGATGTGTACTAAATATTTTTTCATAAAATGACTATATCTAATTATTAACTAGCTTATAAACTTCCTATGTGATCTTACAATCTAGGTGTGAACACTAAGCAAACTATTTAAACTAGACAAGGTGTGAACACATTACTCTAACAACCTCCCTTAAGTGAAACTTAGGGAGTGAAAAAACAATTCAAATATAGTTCATGGATACTATGCCTAATAAGTTACCCATGTACAATCCAAAAAATCAAAAATGAGGAAGGACATGTGAATTCACCCCCAAGTACAAATTCCTTCACCATAATTAATGCTCATAAGTAAAGATAATGAAGATAAGTTAAGGGATTCGTGAATATATTAGCAACCTACTCAATTATAGACATGAAATCCAAGGAAATGAATCCATCTTGAATAATTTTTTGAATTAAGTGCATATGAATCTCAATGTGCTTGGGTCATTGATGTTCAATATTATTTCATGAAATCATAATCGCACTTTGGCTATCACACCAAAGAATAATAGGACTCTATTGTATGAATCTAAACTCTCTTAACAACTATCAAATCTAGAATGTCTCTTAACTAGATTGAAAAACACCATGATACTTTGCCTCAGTGGAGGATAATGCAATATTATTTTGCTTTCAACAAGCCCATCTAATTGGACCATAACCAAGGTTGTATACAAATATTCAAGTGGACCTACAAGTATTGACATTGCTAGCCAAATCTAAATCTATATATCCCATAAGATGTGGAGATACCTCTGGTGTGTACTAAATCCAAAATCATGTGGTACCCCAAATTTGTCATAAAACATCCATAGTTGCTTACTAGTTACTCTAATTAGGATCACGTGAAAACTAAGAAACAAGATTCATAAAAAAAGTGATATTAGGATGAATGTGTGTCAAGTATAGAATGCTACCTAAAAATTTCAATATAAATTCAGATCAACTAGAAGATTCATATAAGTAGAAGACAAAGTTACACCTAGATGAAATGGAGTGGGGGTAGGATTAAAATCAGCCATGTCTAACCTATGAAGAAGATATGTATCATACTTATGTTGCCTAATAAATATCCCCTTAGAAGATGATGAAATTTTATAATAATTAAATAATGTGAAATTCCTAGATCTATCATGTCAGACCTATATTTCAACTTTTTGTTAATGTATTGAATTAATGATGTTGAGCTACCTTTGTGGATAAGGTCATCAACAAACAAAACTAATATCAAGGTGTCCTCACCTTATTTTAGGATATACACATTATGGTCTAACTCACAATGATAGAAACCAAAACTCAGTAGAAAATTTTCCATCTTCTCATACCAATCTCTTGGATCTTGTTTGAGGCCATAAATAGAATGATGGATTATACAAAATAATGATGAGTTATGCATAAAACCCTAAGTTTTTTCTATAAATATCTCCTCTTGGAGATCACCATGCAATAATTCACTCTTCACATCCATTTAATATGCCAACCAATGATGTGAATCATAAAGATAAAGTATAAGATTAAATAAATCATTTTAGTAACATGATCAAAGGTTTCAAGGTAATCAACCCCTTTAACCTATGAAAATCTCTTTGGTATTAGTCATGCTTTGTACTTATCAACTAATCCATCTAAAGCATATTTTTCCTTATAGACCCATTTAAATTTTACAATTTTTATTCCCTTAGGAAGAGGTATAATATCCCATGTATTATTATTCATTAATTAATAATATTATTCTTGAATTGTATCATCCCATTCATGTTTTCCTATTACCTCAAAAAACAACACTAGATTATTTGTAATGGCATGACCCATAAGAGCAACTCTAAAATTTTATGAGTGAGTGAAATGAGTATTATGATGATAATCAACTGAAGAACCAACTACTTGTAGAGTGATTTGGGCCCACTTAGGCATGGACTTCGAAGGAGTTAGTTATGATGGTTGAATAGGACCAGTATCAAAAACATTCTCATCTTCATTTAGAAGTATGTCCTCACTATCAAATGTAGTAGGAGGAATAGAATGCCTATATGTAAACTCTTTTAGATTGGGTTTCTCATCAAATCTAACATCTCATTTAAAAATACACATTTTAAATAGGATTAATAATTTAGTAAGCTTTTACATCTTCACAATAACCAAAAAAAATAAGTTGTTAGATCTTCTTCTCCAAATATTTGTGTTTATCATCAGGAATACATGCCCATGCAATACTTTATAAAATAAAATAATTAGAAATGACATGATTAATGCCTAACCATGATTCTTTAGGTGTCATGTTATGCATATTATTATGTGGCGTGTAGTTCTAGATTTAATTTTCATAATTAATTACCTCAGCCCAGTATTCTAGATCCAAATTTTTAGAATGGATCAAAAAAAATTCCATCACTTTGAAATTCCTATTCTTACTCTTAGCTATGCCATTTTTTTTGGATTTTATGTCACATTGAATTACTGTTATATATCATGCTCAATACAAAATTCTTATAAAGCATTATTATCATATCCCCCCATTATCAGTACGTATATTTTTGAGTGAAAGAGAAAATTGTTTTTCTACAAAGGCTTTGAAAGACTTGAAGGCCTCAAAAACTTCAATTTTCAAATTGAGAAAATATACCCAAGTTCTTCTAATGTATAAATCAATTAAATTGAGTACATACTTCTCCTAAAAATAAATGAATTTGAAATGTCATAAAATCAATATGTACCAAATCTTGTGGTTCTTGTGAATGTGTGGCATTTCCTTTTGAAAATGGATCTTGATGTTTTTTCCAAGTAGACATCTGAGACACACTCTATCAAAACAAGAGACCTTAGGAAAATTATTTAAAACATTTTTAGCACTCATTTGTTGCATCTATAGTTTAGATGTCATAATATCTCATGCCATAATTTTATCACTAAATCACCATGAGCAATAAGTGATGTACCATAATAATCAGGAGATTCAAACTATCAAAAGTAGAGAGACTCAAATTATAATCCACTATACTTGTAGCTACTATATCTTTAGGATATCTACATTCTCTTATTAATTTATTATGTGGATCAAACTACATAATTTTTCTAATACCATAATTGAAAATTTGATACATATAAATAAGATTATAAGAGATTTTGGGTATAATCAATACATTATTAATTCATCCATCCTACATCTCAACTATACCATAGCCTAAAAATTCAACTTGTGAGTAATTTCCTATAAAATTTTGTGATGTATTTCAATCAAAAATAAAATAAATAATATCTTGAGAGTGATTGATATGGTATAAAGAATTTGAATCCAAGATCCAATCATCATGTGATATAGATAAAGACCTAGCATAAAATGTTTTCCCTTTCCCTATCGAATAGGCTAAATAAGGACTAAATATCTTATGTTTTTTAAAGTTTGATTCAAAATATTCCATTTTTTAAAACAATAATTTTAAGGTTGATTTCCCTCATAAAAACACAAGTATCATACTTCTTATTTCATTTAAAGGTTTGTATAGGCTTAGTCGACTTAGAAGGCTTAGGAGAATAGGACGTAAATTTTACAAGTTTTGAAAGTGTTTTTTTGACTTAAACTTAGGTGGAGCTTTGAATTTAGAGTAATTATAAAATAGTGCATGACTAGGATGAGTAAGAGCATCTAGAGATGCCAGCTTAATTTTCTCTCTAGTAAGTCTTTCATAAAAAACTAAAAGGTAGGCCACTTATACTCATCACTTCATGCATCCATTGTGGTATAAAAATCAAAAGTAAAGACACTATATGGGCCTTTCAATCTTGATAAAATCCAAAAAATACACTCTTTGTCATCCTTATCTCTATCGCTATATTTCAATTGTGACCTAAACATTTTGAGTTTAGACAGAAATTTTTTTATAGAGGGAAAGTCAAATGGCAAAAGAGAGCATAATTCTACATCAAATTAAAACATTTTAAATTCATTTACTTCACCAAATATATGTTTAAACTTATCCCATACCTATTTTGGTCTTTTGGCATCTACAATGTGGAATTGGAAGTTATTTTAAATGTTGAGATTGATTATTCCAATATCTTCATCATGTTTGCATGCATAGGCATATTCATCCTTATCTGAGGTGAAAGTCAAAACCATGTCATCAAATATTCTCCAAAATCCTTTAGATGAGATATGTTATGACATTTTGGGTTTCCATACATGGTTATTTGAGGTGTTAAGGTGTTTGAAAAAAAAGGAATCCATTTGTAAAGAAGAAGAGGATGTGAAGATAAAAAAACCTAGATTTTACCCTCCTAAAATAAAATCTCCTCTATACAAATATTCAACACAAATTTTTTCCCTATTTTTACAATTTTTCATCTCTCGACAAAAAAAAACTACATAGAAAAATAACCTCCTCCTTAGTTTCTATAATAGTCCTTATATGTCATTACAATTTTTTCTATTTATGGATTAAAAAAACCTCTTTCTAAAATAATAGGGGTTTACAAAACAAACCACTTATAAGAAATTTGACACCACAAATGAATACTCCCCCATTTTACAACTTTAACCACTTTTTAGTGTAGGAGTTTTAACCCCTAGCCACTATCTAAATAATATTTTGACAAAAATGTAAATAATCAAATTGAAAATCAATAATTACAAGTGTATATATATGGCTTACTATTTATGTCTTAAAACTTTTGGTTGAAAAAACCACACCTTTATTAAAGGTTGATGATTGTCAACATGGGTAGCCAATTTAAATTTGTAGTAAGGATCATAGAATTAAGACTAGTATTTGGCATCTAACAATTGATGTGGCCCAAATATAATTTAATAGAGTATATAGGTTAGAGGGTTGGTTTTGATGTGTAAAACTAACCTCTATTTTGGTGAATTCAATAGATATGAGCTAGCTATCAAATATTTGAGGACACCACGATGGGGTATGTGGTTATATGATTTCAAACTATTCAAAAATTATTTTGAGACTTTAGGATTCAGTGATGGTGTGGAAAGAGCTTAGAGTTCATTTGAATGGCAAGGCTTGTGAATGCAGTCTGGCCACAAACTAAACACTGATCCTAGGACAAATGATATTCAATAAATCAAGTGTGATAAAAAAATAGAAATTACTACCAAGGAGATAACCTTTGATATTTGAAAAAATATCCCAGACTATATGTAATATATGAATATTTTATTTGTTTTTCAAAATAATATTGTTGTATGGACTATATGGATTCATACAGTTATGGAAAACACTAGAAAATTTTCAAGTAAATTGCACTTTTCTAAAACACAAGGATGTTGAATGTCAAAAAAACCCATCAAAAATTTCCTATGGAGTGAATGTAAAAGTAGTGGAATATGAAATCAGATAAGATCATATGGATTTGATAACATATCATATTTTCTAAGAGGAATAAGTGATCCTCAAGATTAATTCATAAAATAAAACCACAACAACAAATCTTTTACAACATAAAAAATACACTCAATAATGGAAAAAACACAAAGGAAAATGATTATTAATTTTATAAATTCAAATCAAAGCTCCATATTATCACTCCAAAATTTTCTCCATCAATTTCTCATTATCCTATACCTATTCTATGGGAATGTCAAATAAAAAGGTGAGATATTTTGTTGTAAGAACAAACTATAGTTGTAAAACACTTGATGTAGGGAGATAGGGAATAATATTATTTATCTATATTCATGCACATAAATAAATTACATTCACTTAATATTTCTTCATAAATTAACTATATATAATTATTGACTAGCCCATAAACTTCCTATGTGAGCTTACAAGCTAGGTCTGAACACTAAGTAAACTAGATAAACTAGACTAGGTGTGAATAGATTACTCCAACATGTTAGAATAAAATATAAATTATGTTTTTTAATATGTCACCAAGAATATATAAATATTAACATAAAAATTATCCAACCATAGGTGTGATAAGCTTCACATCGGGTTCACTAGAATGTATTCACATACTAGGATGACCTACAACTATCTTCTTTCTCTCAATAGACTATTACTCAAATAACATCAATTAATAAATTATATTTATACTTGTATGATCAAGTAAGGAACTATAATATCCATATCCATAGTAGAGGATAATTTACACTCAAATTTCAAGAAAAAATGGTTCCAAATCTTAAGCCTATGACATGGGGAATATCTCTCACTAAGGCTCAATGTAGATAAGTGATTGTAAAAATGATTGTAGAAGTGAAAGTAAAGTAAGTGATAGGTAAGAGGTAAAAGTAAATTATATTATTGATAATTGGTTGTATATAAGGTAGTATGCAATGGTCAACTAGATGGGGGTCTATGAAACCAAATATGATAAATGGAAAACCTAAGCAACCCTATATCTATACTAATTTATTTTGTATAAGGAAGAGCATAAACAAGGATGCATAGATATAACCACAAATTAATAAATCAAGTAATTTATAATCTAATAAGTAAATTAAATAATATAGAGATAGATATACTTACCTTTGGTTGGACCCATCGATGCTTTAATCTTCATTTATGGCTCAAGTGTCCTTTTTCAAGGGATTTTTTAGGTTGAAGACCTAAAATGGTAAGGTGAAGACCTAGATATCCTTAGTTAAGAACTCAAAATACCTCTCCTATGTAGCTTAAATGACACCACAATAGAATAACTCCAAGCTAAGGTTATTAACCTCTAGCTCCTTAACATAATACTTAGGGGTAGAAATGTGAGCATAACTAGAGTGTATGAATGTGATATATCTTTTAGAAATGAAATATGACCTCTATATATATATATATATATATATATATATATATGGCTCTTATAAAAAAAATAACCCTAAACTCTTGGTTGGTGATATTGCCCATGCTAATACATTTACAAGGTGTCAGATACCATAGTATGGTATCAGCAAGGTCTTTATAGTAAAAATGACAAAAGATAAACTCAAAATTATATTAGGCTAGCCCAAATCATCAAAATATATATAATCTAATAAAATTTATTATTTATTTTGAAAACTGGATGTTTCACCCTTTGATTTTTTCTCTAATGATCATATAGAAATACCATAACAAGTACTTTGGGTTGGGCTGATCCTAACCACTCCCCATTGAATGGATTATAAATGCATATGTTCTAATACTCTAAAAAGGACTAAAACCACATATATTTCTCCCACTTATATGTGTGTGTGTAAAATAATGAACAATCTATAATGCAAATCTATTTTTTGATCCTTAATATTTGGCACCATATAATTTTAGCATTCTATATTTAGATTTTGCTCTATGCCTACTCCTTATAGATTTGAGATGTGTATATGCATTTTGAATAATATTACAATAGAGTAATGTATTTCCAAAGTGATGCTCAAGTGTATAATAACCTTAGGGGTGATATGTATGCATACATTACTCTTCATTAATTTCATGATATAATTAACCCAGGAAACATGTCTAGGCAAACCTAGTAGAGACATTACAATTTAAAATAAATTGTTTAGGGCCCATAGACACAAAAAAAATGGATACACATATGGTAACTAACACTATTTTGGATTACCATTATTATCTTAGAAGTGAAAATTAAGGATATAGGTTTTTAACCCTAATTTAGATTGATAAATCCTACTTGGGTAAAAAGGGTTAAGGGTATAGAAATGATAGGGCACAAGGGTGAATATTATATCTATAGTAGGACAATTAATGTTTTATACTCAAATGTAACATGTGCTACATTTATAAAATTAATATAGGTTATTAATGGAAAGTACAAGTATGCTAGATATATAAACGACATAAAATAAAGAACTTAGATATTTTTTATGACAATAACATTGAATGCGACTATCCTAGGCCAACGTAAGTGTCAAGAGAGTAAGAGGAAATAGATCTAAAATATGATGATCACCTAGATTCTTTTGATTTTGGCTTCACCTTCACTCTAGTGATTCAAATATTAATCATGGACTATCACTCTTGGTGAAATTTTAAAACCCTAGCTTTTCATCTTCAATGTGACCTTGGATTAAAATGGGTTAGTGGGCACATGGTAAGTTGACTCGTAATGACCCATTGTCAAAGGGTGTATACCCAATACTCTATAAGAGGGCCTTAGACTCATGTAGTTCTCCCCTATGTGTTATCTTGTGTGTGAATCATGTAATGTGTGTAAATTAAGTACAATAGTGACATAGCTTATAACTTGGAAAATAAGACTTTATGATTTCTCTTTTATTACTTTAGACATGTAGCTAGGTCGTTATTTTGACTAATATTAGAATAGTGTAGAATAGGAAAGCTTTTGGTAACTTGAGTACTTCTTGAGTGTTATTTTGATCTGATTTCTAGGTGTTTCCCAAGTGAGGAATGAATGAGGGGTGATATTGTATTTATACTAATCCTATTAGGAGATAACTTAGATTAAATCACTTAGGCCAGCCATTGTGATATGTTTCATTTACAATTTGTATGACTTTAGGGCACTAGACACTTGCATCAGGTCAAGATAAAAATGTTAACATTACTATCTATCTTGAATGTTAGTGTCTAGGGAGAAGGATAACATACACAGGATTAGAACTTGTATAGGTATAATATAAGTATATTTTAAGCATTTTGGGTAAGATGGGATGTCTATGTCATCAATATAAAGTTTATCAAACTAAGAGATAGGCCAATGGGCACAAGATAGAGAAGATGCAAGGCTTGCATAAGCAAGGCATGTGTATAACTAATAGGAACAATGAGGGTATGAGTTTTCTAAGTGTACAAGACTGAGGTGATACATAATCACAAAATATCATCTACATTTTCCCCCCTTTAATCTAGTAATGATATTTCTAATTTAAAGGAAAGAAATAAGTACCTAGGTGTGTATATATGCTTTGTCTTTACTTGAGTTGAATTTGAGTTCTTTTCCAGAGTTGGATTTGAGTGATTTTCTAGTGACTAGCTTGTAACCAAGAGCATGTTATAGTGTATAATTGATCAAAAGTACTTTAAATATATTAAAATTGAAGAGGCAAGGTTTAGGAGTACACATATGTCTTGATTTAACCACTTTATTTATTGGAAAGTTGTTTTTGAAAAATATGTATCATTATAAGTCTCTAAAGTTGATATTGATATTATGATAAATTAAAGTACATATATCCAAGGAGAGAGAGGTTGGAAGGCACATGCCCCAATTTTGGAGCAAAAGTGATTTGCCACTTGATAATTGAAATTAGCTCAACCATGCAACCCAATAATACTCATAACCTAGTGAGTTTAAATGATCAATTCCAAATTTAGAACTTGGAAAGATTGACTAATTTAATCACCTCAACAATTCCAAAAGGTTAACCAACTATTACAATGGATTGAATTACTAAAGTTCTTAAAAAAAATTAGGGTATCAGTACATGCAATAGTTTTTAAATTTAAATTTGATTTAGATTTTGAAATATTAATCATATATTACATAGAATATGCACCTTAGATTTGTCTCATTCTAAAATATATAAAAATGGTACCATGTATATAATTCTACCACAATTGTGTATTAAAATCATATAATTATGTGCTTTTCAAATTCATAAAAATATGTAAGTACTAATGTGGAGGACATGTTTCCAAAACAAGCCTCCACTGTAAACTAGAGATGTTTAATACCAGGTAAGTGTGGAGAACATGATTCCAAAGCATGCCCCCATTGAATCTATGAATTGATACAAGTACCATACTAAATGAATGTGGAGAACATGATTCCAAAGCATGCCCCCACTGAATCTAAAAACTATGAATGTGTGGAAGCCATGTCATCATGACATGCCTCCACTAAATTTGTAAACTAATATAAGTTCATAATAGATCTATCTAGAGTAGTTTCAGGGAACATACCTTGAAACACATAATTAATTCCCCCATTATATGTATTTATTTTAGTGTGGGATGATTTATGTTACCTTTTATGTATTCACCATTACTAAGTGAGGCAAGCTTAGTTTTATCTTATTTGCTTATTTCATTTCTTGTAACATATAAAAAATGCATCTATTAATCCCTTGTTATTATTGAGATGAGTAATCAATGATTCTTTGTCCTCCATTTTAATCTAGGTTTTTTCACTAACATTTTATATTGCTTCACAAATGAAAGGTTTAAAATTTGAAACAGAGTAAAACAATTAGAAAAAAAATTAGAAAACCCTAAGTGGCCTAGGGTTTGATGTTTAAAGTTTGGGTTCACCAAAATTTTAACCCTATTTGTATTGAGGAATCCTACTTAAGTAAAAAAGGTTAAGGGTATATAAATTATAGGGCATAAGGGTGAATATCATATCTATAGTAGGCCAATTAAAGTCTTAAACTCATATGTACCATATGCTAAATTTATAAAATTAAGATAAGCTATTAATAGAAAGTACAACTATGATAGTTATATAAATGACATAAAATAAAGTACTTAGTTATATCTAATGTTAACAAAGTGTTGGATCTAGTACAAGTATGAAGCATGTAGGAATATGGTTCTACATCAGTCATCAAATTTTGGATATGGTGCCTCTATGTCTTTGACACTTGCATCATCCTGGGATAGTTGTGTTAATTCTAGTGTCTAAGTTTGATGATAGTGTCTTGTATATAATATCTACTCAAATAATATGCAACCATCTAGATGATTTCAATTTTGGGTTCACGTTCACTTTGGTGTATTTAGATCTAGGTCATGGACTATCACTCTTAGTTAAATGTCAAAACCTTAGATTTTCATCTATAATGTGACCTTAGGGGGAATGGGTTAGTGGGCACATGGTGTTAAGCTGACCCATAATGACCCCTCTATCAAAAGGCACTAACTACATAGGAAATAATCTATAATATGACCTCAAACTCATGTATTTATCCCCTACATATTTTATTATGTGTGAATCATGCAATGTGTGTAAACTAAGTACAACAGTGACCTAGCTTGTAACTTGACAAACAAGACCTTATGACTATTCCTTTTGTACTTTATACATGTAATTGGGTTATTCTTTTGAATAAATAAGGTAAAATAAGAAAGCTCATTCAATCTGATTACTAGGTATTCCCCATGGGAGGAATGAATGAGGGTTGATATTGTATTTATACCAATCCTAATAAGAGATAGCTCACATTAAAGCACTTATGCCAACCATTGTGATATGTTTATATTTTAACCATTTTTGAATTAACAAGTGTAAATCTTATATTTGTTAAAATTTTGAGTAGACTAAATTAGGGAAGTAATATGTAATAAACACAACTACTAACTTGTTATATAATTGACTAGCTTTAAATTTTCTAAAAATAGTAATAAATAGTACAAGAACTTAGCTAGAAAATAATTGAGATGGATGATCTAGGTGCTAGAAACTGAGGTGCAAGCTAGTTTGAGTGTCACAAACTAGATCCTAGTATAAGAACCCCACATGGATAGTAGCACCATAATTGGATAGTAGAATTATTATTTGAAATATGGTGATAGTGTCATGATATTTTTAGTAGTGTCCTCTATGCAGGATTGTCCTGAGCTTTTGGGTGCACCTATGTCTAGATCCTTGGGGTCTGCTCCTACATACATGAGTCCTAAAACCTTGTGTTTTGTCTATTATGATATATTTCATGAGTAAATTTTAATCCTCCAAGTAACTATGGAATTTGGTTGATATGATATTTAAAGTGTGTTTGTTATTATGGTAGGCTATACATCCTCAACACCTCATTATGAACAAATTTGCCTACGTACCAATACTCCAAGGAGGGATCAAGCTTGATATAGTTCTCCCCATATAAGTGTTGGTGCAAGTGCAAGTGAATCTAGTATGATAGTGTCCTTGAGTGCCTTCAATGTGCAATTTGGGTAATTTGAGCTTAGGACTATTGTAATGATAGTATGTATAAGTAAGGTAGAATAGGGATTGATAACCATATTTGTGCACAACTTGTTTTGAGTTTGAATGTGTATTTTACATTTTATTTCCATCTAATGGTTATAGGGTTATAAGTCATGTATTTATATTATTTTGATGCTTATGTAGATGTTAAAAGAGGTCTAGGCCAACCCTAGGAGGCTCTTGTTTTGAAAATATATCTATTTAGGGAAAAGAGAGGGAAAGTACATTAGCACCATTTTTGGGACATGTCCAACTAGCATAACACTAGGCATGAAGGGTCAGGATTAGGAAATGAGGGTTTGGGACTAATTTAGGTCTAACAAGGGATGCCTATGGTCCACATGAAGGTTGGATAAGTGTGATAATAGGCTCTAGGATAGGTCTAGGTTTAAGTTAGTGATTAGTGGTCTCAAGTAGCACTCTTAGCACTCAAGTACCACTTTTAGATGATTACATTTCCCCCACCCCCTCTTTATTTTATAAATTCAACAAAATGAAATGACTAGGATAAAATAAAAATAAACATACATGGACATACCTAAGAAGTGAATCCCATGAAGTTGGGTCTAAATGTGTGAATCTAAAACTTAGTATGTAAAGTTGGGACTAAGTATGTGAAACATGCTCCAATGCATGTCTTGTAAGTGAAACATGCATAAATTATTCCTTATAATATATCAAAAGTAAAGACTAAATTGAGTAAAGAAGTAAAATTAAGTCTTGATAGTCTGAACTAGCTCACTTGAGCTAGAGTAGATAGTACCACATGATCATCCATTTTAGCAGGGTCATATGGCATCAGTGCCTCATCCAAGATCTCATGGATTATTCCCCTCACTATGGATCCCCATCTGGTCTCCTCTATAATATCTACAAAATTTAAACTAAATAGATATTATATCATAGATATATATCAAAATTTATCTATCTATAATCTATCTCAAAAAACTTAAGCAAATTTCAACCATTTATTACCTATTTGAATGTTTCATACCACCATCTCCCCATCTACATGATAACCAATAATGGTCTCTCCATTATCTCATCTTCTGATAACCTCATCTATAGGATGTTTCCCAACCAATGTAAACCCTAGGGTCACCACCCATGCCCATCTCAAACCTCACCTTAGTAGTGCCTCTATAAAATAGCTCTACCCTAAGCTAACTAATGGGTCATCTAAGATAACCACCCTCTATGCTCTCTCTCATCACTGACAACTCCATGAATGATGTGATTAAGGTATTCACCACTCCTAATATGGTGCTAGTTTTGGTACCTCTAGCTTGCCTACACCCACATCCATTTACTCTCTAGTTGTTATCTATCATGTTTGACCTATCTATGGTCTTTCACACCATGGTATAATATTTGGTATATCAACTAGTGTCCTACTCCTCTCCCCCTTGGTTCTCTTGTATGTCTAACCCAAAATGTGGTCACCACTATCAAAGCCACTAGGTGTGGGAGTCCAAACTATCTTGGTATGTGTACTATTAGATGTGGCTCTACCCACTAGGTATAGTGGCCTATAATCTATGTTTGTGTCAATGCTAGTGCCACCATCCTCCAATTTAGCCATACTATCATAATGTTCCCATATAGTTTCTGCATGATATATATTCATATGACTATCTATAGTGTTGACATGGGGGCATATCCCATGCCACCTAATCCTATCAACATCTCTACACCCAAGGTAACCAATCATCAACCATATGAGGTAACCCAACTAGTCAATGCATCAAAAACCTCTTGTATATCCAAGCACTTAATAATATCACTGGTACCATAGTCTTCTACCCTCTAGACAACATCCCATACATATCATGCATGAGCCAAACCCTGATGATATAACCTATATCATATAGTACCCCTTACTCTAAAATGGACTAGCATCAGGCTATCACATATAGTTGTACCTTGATGACCAACTTATGACACAATACCCATGTTATCACAAGTCTTATCACTACCTTCTAGATATCTAAAATTTGAGCTCTATACATATCAAATAGGCTCACTCTTAGCCCAAGATATATCCTATCCAAGCACATCTCCCATCAGGATAATGCTCATCTCTCTTCCTACCCATTTGATACCCCCATGATCACTAGTGTCCCTTCTATCAAAAGTCCATGAATAGCATGGACATCCTCTAGGGTGATACCCACCTTGATGGTATCCCCATCTACCAACCATATAAAGGTATTAGTTAATCATTCTTAGGTTCCCAATAGCATGAATACAAGATCCATGCTCAGTGACACTTGGCACATCTCCATGATACCTCTTAGGCCTAGTGTGACTAACCTAGCTTAGTTTTCCACTATCAACCACTCTAAAAGGTTTATTATCCATGTTGAATCCATTAATCACTATAATCTTAGATTCCCCTACAACCATCAAACAATAGAAGATGTATTAGACCTCCATGTCACTTATAATCAAATACATTCTTTTTAAATTTTAATAAAAACAAAACTTAATTTACCTTAATTTGTCCATTTTTGACCAATTTGACCTATTTTTAGCCTACTTGGCCATTTTAGTACTCAGTCAAGCATTATAGGCCTTTCAAGTATTATTTCAGCCTATTTCATGCATTTTTGTATTATTATGGCCACTTAATTAAACATTAAGTAGACCAAATGGTCCTTAGTTGACCATGTTTACTTAACAAACTAAGTCAACCCTTTCATTTCCCCCCTTAATACTAAGTCGATAATCTGGTTCAAACAACTAAGTTGGTAGTGAGGTATTAAGTTAGCAATTTACTAAAAATAACTAAGCCATCACACACCAACTAAGTCGGTAGTATGGAATCAAGATTTTTAACCTACTAGGTCAATTGGGTTGACCTAGTTGGCTCAAATTACTGACTCTTTCCCTTGCTTGTAATAAATGCCTTTGGTAGTTATTTCTCTAATTTCTTTCAATTCATTTCCACTTTTAGCCTCTAATTTACTTAGCAACTTCTTGGGCTTCATTCTGGTATCTAGAATTGGCCTAATTTACAAATTTCTATAAAACACTTAATTTTCAATAAAATTTTCAAAATAAGTTTAAAATTCTTAGTTGCCTACCTATGTTTCACCCACTACGGCCACTGGGCATCCTTCTCATCTTATCTATCATCTTCATGCCATCTTAGCTCTATTGCCTTCAATTTTGTCTCTTTAATCTCTATTTTTTCCTCCAAATAAGTTAAACAATAAGCAAATGACTTTCTTTTCACCCTATTTAAATTTATTATTTACAATTCTTTACGTTTCAAATATTTACCATCAGATTCCTTGTTTTGCTCATATATTTTTTTTACTCACTCATTTTTTAAAATGTAAAAAATTCTAGAATCATGATTTTGTAGAGAATATTTTCCACTACTATATGCCTACATTCCAAAAAATATATATTTTTTGTTCTTTTTTACACTAATCTCTATAGTTTCACCTAATGTTCCTTACATTAGATTCCTTCACTTCTTTCACAGTCTCCTTCTTTATCTATAGCATTAAGATAAGTAAAGGTATTTATTTTTCAATTATGTCATTTCATTTATCTTATTTTCTCCTTACTTCATTTTACTTAGTATCAGTGTTATATGTCATCATGTTTTATTCTTGAAGCACCATCATGTGTCACACTTATGCAACATGTGATGAGCTTTGAGTGGGGCATATGTATACACATAATATTTTCAAACTCTTATCAATTATTCAGACTCTTTATCTTTAAGTAACCCATCAAATCTTAATCTCTCTGAGTATATGCCTTAAAAGGTGCACTAAAAAAAGAGTGGATAGAACATTGGTGCTTCACAATACTATTGTCCCTTTTTCCACTTATTATTTACACACTTGTCTCCTCAAAACCATTCCCCTAAGCTTATTCTTCTCAATTATACACTCCTTAGTCATTTCCCACCATTTTCCATCCTTTTCTTATCCTAAATCCCCTTTCAACTATTTATAGTACTAGGTCAATTGGATCAACCTTTTACTCTTATTGCTAAATTTCATTTAGCGTCTAGGTTGGCTCTTGTCTAACCTTAACCCATGACCTAGTGAAATTTTATCAATTTTAATACTAGGTCGATTAATTCAACCCTATCGAATGAAACTTTTGAAAGGGATTAGGGTTAAATTGACCTATATATATAAGATCATTTTTCCATTATTTAGAGAAGATAAGAAGTAAGAGCTATTCCACATATGCTTATCCACCATTCTACTAGAGGAGTAAGTTTAAGGTTTCATACTTTATTTGGAGATACGGATCTTGTCTTGTGGAGAAGTATTTTGGATGCATTGATAGGTTGTATAACCTAGAGTTGATTCATCATTGTCATCCTTACATACCATAATAACCTCTTACAAATCACCTTGGCCAAGGGAGAGATTGAGGCTTAGTGGGTTCATCTTCAAAGGTAAGTATTCGTAAAGTTATTCCTCCTTTGTAAGAGTAGATAGATATGCATTTATACTTCTCTTCCATACATTAGGATTTTTTATGCATTTATGTGAGTATATGCCTTCTCTACATGCTTACTTTTGTTGTTTCTTACCCCTACTTTATGCCACAAGTTTTGGTGAGAAGTAGATTATACTTTACTTTACTTGTTATTAGTTTAGTGAATATGAAAACTTTAGGCTTATTTATGGTTATTGTATTATTATGCTTGACTGGAGACATTGGAACCCTCTCTAGTATTGTTTATTATGATAAGAGATCCCCTATTTAGATCTAGTAGATCCACATGTTGGTCATGTTCCTAGTTATCTAATTTATCTCCAATCTAAAGTGTAAGTATGATCTATCTTCTCTGAGTTAAGATTGATTTATAGACATGATGTATTTTTGATTACATAAACATGGGTTTCTAGCCTTTCTCTCTATCATCCCCCAATGCATCCATCTTGTCCACCCTCTCTAATGATGCCCTCCCTCTACCACACTCTAAGGAATAGATATGTCCTTCATCCACCTCATAATAATGAAGTTAGTTAGCCTAAAATATATATAATCTATCAAATATTATTGTAATAAACTATACAACATGATCATCATGTACATAATATAAAAGTATAGCTAACTCTATAGCTAAATCAATCATGTAAATTAAACAACATATAATTATTCTATAATTAATATATAAAATCAATCTTAACTAATAGTAACTAACCAAACAATAACCATAAAAATCCATGAATAAATAGGTTATTAAGCTTAGAGGGAAATCAAGATGTGGCATCCTCCCCCCCTGAAATAGCTCATCATCTTGATGAGACTTATTCAAACATAAGTTATGAATTTAAAACATTTTTTGGTAGAAAATAAATTATATCCAACAATATATCAAGCAAATAAAAGTGGAAACATCTTGTAAAAATCATCATAATCCTCCCAAGTGGCATTATCCTCAAAATAGTTATCCCATTAGACCTTACACTATAACACTTCTTTACTATGCAAACTGAGTTTACGATTGTTAATTATTTTGATTGGTTCTATCATGACCACCCTAGGATCCAAAACCTACAAATCATTCTAATCTAACACATGTGAAATATTAGCAACATAATTTTTAAGATAAAACATATGGAAGACATTCTATAAAAGAGCTAGAGTTGGTGGTAATATAAGCCTATATGGTATAGGATTGACCACTTCTATAATCTTTAAGGGTCTCGCATATCTAGGTGAAAGTTTCACTGATTTCCCAAACTTAGTGGATATTTTCTAAGGCTTAACCCATAGAAATACTTTATATCCTATAGAAAACTACCTTATTATTCTCTTCAGATTTGCATAACTTTTTTGTCTATCATTGGCCTCTATCAACCTCTGCCTTATTATTTTGAGTTGTTCTTCCATTTCCATAAGCATATTAGGTATAAAGACTACCTTGTCCTATAACCTATCCCAATTGATTATTTTTCTACACCTCCTTCCATAAAATGCCTCAAATAGATCCATCTTCAATGTTGATTGGTATGAGTTGTTGTATGCAAACTCAACTAATGAAAGGTACTCCTCCCACTTGTATTATTGATCCATGCAATACATATGAAGAATATCTTATAAAATCTAGTTAACTCTCTCTATTTTCCCATTAGTTTTTAGGTGATAAGCAATGCTAAAATTTAACTATGTACCTAGAGTTGAATTCAAAGTCAACCAAAATCTAAAAGTCATTCTTGAGTCTCAATCTAAAATTATATTTTTTATAAATCCATGCAATAAATACATCCCTTTCATGAATCTCTTTACAATCATAAGTGTATCATCTATAAATTTGCCTAGAATGAAGTGGGCTACCTTGGTTAGTTTGTCAACTACAACTAAGATCATATCATGTTAGTTCTATGATAACAATAACCCTTATGCAAAGTCCATGTTAATCACCTACCACTTCCATTCATATATATCATGAGGATGTAAAAATATTTTCAGATGGACATGTTCAAATTTTACATGTTGACATTCCAAACAATGAAACACAAAATTATGTTGTATCCTTCTTGATTCTTTTTCAGAAATAGAGTTGTCTTAGCTCAATGATGAGATTTTACACCTGAATGTCTTGAATATGGGGAATTGTCCAGTCACTTTAGCATCATGTTCCTCATATCATATCTATCAAACACATACATCCTACTATTGTACCTCAAAATTCCATCACTCTCTATCTTGAATCCTTTATACCTAAGATTCTTAGCATTCTTTGATAATGCTTTCTTAACCTGATCATAGAATTCATCTTCTGATAAGAATTTAATTACTTGATCATGGAAATTAACCTTGATAGAAGTCACAAATATTATGTACCTTATACGACTTAGATCATCAATAACTCTATTCTCCTTGACCTTGATATATTTACTATTAAAATCATAATCAAATAAGAATTCTAACCAACATCTCTAATGAGCATTTAGTTTTAGTTGGATGAAGATATAAATTAATCCCAAGTTATTAGTCTTAAGCTAAAATGGTTTTCCCAATAGATAATGCCTCTAAACTTGCAAGGCATGCACTATTACAACAAGTTCCATATCATGATTGGCATAATACACCTCATATGACTTCAATTTTCTAGAATTGTATGCTACAACTACACCATCCTACATAAGAACTCCTCCAAGTCCATCCCCAAATGTATTTGTGATAATTGAGAATTAACCATTAGGATCGGTAACTCTTAGCATTGGTGTTGAAGTAAGCCTCCTTTTTATCTCTTTAAAGACTTCCTCACAGTTGCATGACCAAACAAAACTTTGATTCTTCTATTGAAGAAAGGTAATTTTATTAGGTATCTTAGAGAAATTCAGAATAAATTTCTTGTAATATCCCACTAATCCCATGAAACTCCTTAACTCATGTACATTCTTAGGCACTATCATTCTATTGTAGCTCTTATCTTTACTATATTTACTAAAATTCCATTTGTGGAGATAATATTTCCTAGATATTGCATTTCCTTTTTGAAAAATGCACACTTAGACAACTTGTCATACAACCTGAGCTTTTACAAATGTTGCAAAACTAATTCTAAATGTTAATTATGTTTTTCCTCATCTTTGGAATATATGAGGATGTCATCTATAAATACCAACATAAATTTGATCTAGATAATCTCTAAACACACTATTCATGAGATTCATAAATTTTTTTACAGCATTTGTCAACCCAAAATGTAACAGTATGAACTTATAGTGCCCATATCAAGTTTTGAATGTTATTTTCAAAATATCCTCATCACTGATTCTCAACTGATGATACCCTACTCTAATATTAATCTTGGAAAAGACTCTTTCCCCTCACATTTGGTCAAATAGATCATCAATACGAGGCAACAAATATATGTCCTTAATTTTCACCTTGTTCAACATCCTATAATTAATACATAGGTGAAGAGTACCATTCTTCTTCTTCATGAAAACTACAGGTACACCCCATGGTGACACACTTAAATTAACCATTTTGATAACGACTCCTAAGTTGAGCCTTCAACTCAACCAATTCATTAGTTTTCATTATGTAAGATGATTTAGACTATGGTTTTAATCCAAGTATGATGATGATCTAGAAATCAAACTCATGTTTGGGTGGTAATCTAGGTAATTCCTTTATAAACACATCTTGAAAGTTCCTTAGAAAAGGATAATCCTTGATGGATGGTTCCTTAGATTCCTCCATCTCATTTATATTAACAATAAATGCTTAGCATCCCTTTCTCTAAGCTTTATTGAGTTAAACTATATAAATCCACCTAAGCTTCAACTCTCTTTTCTCACCATGGAGTTGTGTCTTATTTCTAAAATCATCTTAACACTCAACCTTATTCAAGTAGTAGTCAACCGTATATTTATGCTTTGCAATCTAATTGACTTTTAAGATCACATCATATGACCCTAATGGTGTAGCATATAGATCCACTACTATAGTGAATTTATGCAACCTAATCTTAGCTTTGACTAAAAACTTATCAACCTCAACTTTTGACTCTAACAACTCCTAAGTTGAGCCTTCAACTTAGCCAATTCATTAGTTTTCATTATGTATGATGATTTAGACTATGGTTTTAATCCAGATATGATGGTGATCTAGAAATCAAACTCATGTTTGGGTGGTAATCTAGGTAATTCCTTTAGAAACACATCTTGAAAGTTCCTTAGAAAAGGATAATCCTTGATGGATGGTTCCTTAGATTCCTCCATCTCATTTATCTTAACAATAAATGCTTAGCATCCCTTTCTCTAAGCTTTATTGAGTTAAACTATATAAATCTACCTAAGCTTCAACTCTCTTTTCTCACCATGGAGTTGTGTCTTATTTCTAAAATCATCTTAACACTCAACCTTATTCAAGTAGTAGTCAACCGTATATTTATGCTTTTCAATCTAATTGAATTTTAAGATCACATCATATGACCCTAATGGTGTAGCATATAGATCCACTACTATAGTGAATTCAGGCAACCTAATCTTAGTTTTGACTAAAAACTTATCAACCTTAACCTTTGACTCATTAATATACTGTGTTGACCATGAATTTGACATAACTCCAAATTTTCTAGACAATTTACTAAGCATTTTAGGAGAAATAAAACTTTATGTAACCTCTATGTCAATCAAAATAGAAATTAGATCATCAAAAAAAAACTTGACAATTCAATGGGTGAATCTTGATACTCAACCTGATGGTTGTTAATAGATACATAAATTTGATGCTAAAATATTCTTGATTGAGAAGTAAAACCTGTGTTCTTTAACTTGTCTTGAGTACACTTTTGAGCATAATGGTCACCAACATAAATGAATCAACCTCTAGGTGGTCTTGTCCTGTTAGACTATTGGTTTCCCTTGAAACCATTACCAAGTTTCATATCCTCTAAGCCACTATTGAACTTAGCATTCTATTTCTTCAACTGACTCTTGGAGTCTCCACTCTACTTATATTTCATATTTTTTAAAGTTAGTTTAGAAATTCTAAACCTTTTCTTGAACTTATCTCTAACTTGGGAAAGAGATTTCAATTTCTGCTCCTGCTTGGCTACCTTCACAAATACCTAGTCCATAGTATATGTCCTATGCATATCCATTTAACATAAAATTTTGGGTTTTAATCCCATAATGAACTTCCTAATTTTGAACTTCTTATCTATATGATATTGAGGTACATACTTTAGGATCTTGGTGAATTGTTCCCAATATTCATTTATAGAAAGGTATCCTTAAGATTCTAAAAATATGTAAGATTATAATTTAAATATAGTTTTGGTAGATATCGTGACCTAAAAAATGTCATGAATTATTTCTAAGTGGTAGTGGTATATTCAAAGTTCATCTAGAGCTTCTTGTTTGCCCACCAAGTTATTGTTTCACCAGTAAGCTGATATGCTCCCAAAACTACTTTTGTGACTTCAAATTAATTTTGTGTCTTAAAATATTTATTTGTCTCTATCATCCATACTTCAGCTCCATCTCAAAGAATAGTTCCATTTAACGTAGGTGGATTTACCTTTTTCATATCTCATGTCAACTCTGTAGCTACTCAATCTCTTGCATCTTGTGGCACTTTCATGTGCCTTCTCAATTAAAGATTTTATTACTTAGTAAGATGATCATCAATTTATTTTTTAGAATTCTCCTCTACATGCCCATGCACTTCCTACTCTATGGCCATGATTCAATCCCTAGTTTCTTGCATGGTTATGAGGATGTAATCCAACTTCACAACTAGTTTTTTGGTGAAAGAATTTGGATCAATAAGGGGATTGGTATTTGAGGTACCCTCACCTCCTATTCTAGTGTGTACCATTCTTATTCCTAATTAATAAGAGAATAATTTTGTGTTATTTGACACATTAAGTTCTAGATTTTGAGCCTCGACTCTGATATCACAATTAATAACCCCACTAATTTTTACTAGAAAAGGGTAAAAAAATTAAATTAATTACACAAATTCATCTAGTAGGTTTCATCATGATGAATCATATAAAATTAATATTTAACTAAATATATTATTTTTAGTTAATCTTATAAATTTCTATATCTAATCCATTTAGCTAATGATCACCATAAAGTAATATATCAAAATGTGTACAATGTTGAATATAAAAATAAAGACTACATTTATTTCATAGAAATAGTATTACAATGTTAGCCATGATTGATACAACATTATAGCCTATAAATGTAAATAGGAATAAAAAGTATTTCTTCAACAATAATAATAATAATAATAATACAACTATACAAAGCTCCATGGAGTACAAGTCTCAATAAACTCAAAGTATCCATCGATAATCTCATGTGTAGTATTAGTGCGGGGAGGGAGAGCATCATCTGAGTGTTTTTTCATACCAACCAGAGACCATCAATACCCTACACTATCTCTCAATAAGAGAATGGACCTCCTTTCGTGGATGGGTAGACAATGATGGTATGAGAATCTAGAGTGACATACTAGAACTCGTGTTGTAAGATAACTAATACATGATGTATACCATAAATAAATATGTTCTAACATAATATGGTATAAACATTTAAACTATATCAAACACATAAAATGACAATGTTTAACTATAAAAATTACTTTGGCCAAAGTTTTTGTATAGTTATTGATTTTTAAGATCAATCAGTTTCATACACACCACTTAATCAAATTACACCTCATTTTGAATTAATAGCACTAATTAAGTGAGTGGAATTCATCACACTACTTATTTAGGGTCATTAATGTGAGATTTTATTATTTATATAATAATATAAAAACTAATAGATTCAAACAAAATATTCCTTAGTATCAAATATATAATATGCTAAGTACAAAAATATCAATACATACATATAGTCCAAATTTAATGTAATTAATCTTCAATTAAATAATTTATTATAGAATACTAAATATATTTAATAAACAGTCCTCAATATAATCATACCATTCAAGTAAGAAACCTAGATAGACATCATGTTACTGAATAATGTCATGTAACTCTAAATGTTTTTTCATCCATCTAGTAACATTAATTAATAGCTTAATGTTCAATACTAAAAGTACATTAAAAAGGCTCATTTTAATATAACATTAAAATGACTAGTATTCAATCCAAATACCTCATGTTGAAATGTTTATTCATAAATAGTCAAACACACTTAGAACTCAGCCAAGATAACAAAATACACCCATATATATTTATTATACTATGTTATATTTTTAAGTATTAATTGAATGTGAATCTATATATATATGGTATACACATAGATTTAAACTAAATCAATAATCTACATGTATCCTATATATTTATATATCATCCATATAATCAATTGTGTATATTTAAAATAAGTGAACAGTTAATATAAACAAGATTGGTATGCATTATACTCTAGTTAGACAAAACTATGTCTATTAACTAGAGCACTGTGTATATCCTATTAATCCATTAACCATTACCATTTATTATTCACAAATAAAATAAACTCAAAACTAAAAATGCATGACTTGGTATTATGTCATTATGCAAAGATTATATTTTTTTATAAAAAAGTATACTATCATACTCTCTACCTTAACCGATTACATTTATATAGTCTTCATTAAATTGTTAAACATATTTCAACCAATCTATAGATCTAGTTGATGCCTTAATATTCTCAATCATAACATAAATAAATCTGTGTGTGTGTGTGTGTGTGTGTGTGTGTGTGTGTGTGTGTGTGTGTGTGTGTGTGTGTGTGTGTGTGTGTGTGTGTGTGTGTGTGTGTGTGTGTGTGTGTGTGTGTGTTTAAATAATAAGACATACAAATCCTAAAATCTATCCAATATTCACATAAAAATTTATGCATAGATATGTATACAACCTAGCTAATTAATTTCCTTAAACTTATATCATAAATAGTCTTATATCAAACTCAGCCAATAGTCCTATAGCCAACTATGTTTTTTATGGTTGTTTATTAGTGTACAATTTTATTTATCCAAGACATAATATTATTATATTAGAGTCTATTCATAATCAAACGCATAGTCATTTAGGTTTATGTGTGTGTGTGTGTGTGTAAATAATAAGACATAAGAATCCCAAAACCTATCCAATATTCACATAACAATTTATGCATAGATATGTATACAACCTAGCCAATTAATTTCCTTAAACTTATAGCATAAACAGTCTTATATCAAACTCAACCAATAGTCCTACAGTGAACTATATTTTTTATGGTTGTTTATTAGTGTACATTATTATCTATCCAAGATATAATATTATTATATCAGAGTCTATTCCTAATCAAACACATAGTATTTCAGGTTTATACTAAATATTTTCTTATCCAAGTAAAATATTTTAACCCAATAAAGGCTCATAGTTAAACTATAATGAGATCCTACAGCCATATTCTTACTGATCAAATTGATTAGTACATAGTGATTTTTATAAGTGTAGTAATATAGCCTAAGTTTATTATTTATGTTAATATACATTGGTATATTCATACCCTTGAGTCACCTATAGAGACCTATATAATGTATGAGTATACCCTTGTATATTCATGTTTTTAAGGTTATGTTTAAATTGATAACATATGAGACACATTTAACTATTTAAATTAATCCATTTTCATTAAACAATTCATATCAAGTCTATTATAGACTCTGTTACTATATCTATACAAATATATAGTTGAATACTATGAGTATAATATTATGCCTTCAAATCTTACAACTACCTCAAATAAATATGTGTATCTAATCGAATACACAGGTGTTTCAATATATATATATTTCCTATCACCATTATTCATAATATAAAATAATTCCCAAATTGTAGTAATTTGACTAAAATTCTTGTCATCCTTACTAGATTAATTACTTATTACCTAGTTTCAAATAAATAACCCAGTTCATTGAAATTCATTCAAACACACAGGTAGTATATATGCAAAACTTCTAAATATAAAATGACAAGTGTTCATGTATATTTGTATGTTCATATCAACTAGGGTAAGGGGACATATATCTGATTTTTTGGATGGCTGAGCCATCTACAGTGCCAGGTATATGTAATTCATGGTTATTTTCCCAAAACAATTGAGAAAAATAAAACCCTAAATAAAGTTACAAGATTTTGGCATTATAATACATACACCAACAAGTATGAATGTTAATAGTAGACCAACTTGGTTGTTATTCTCCAAAATTCATTTTTTCCCTTCTAAAATAGCTTGAACCTTCTCTTTATTCCTCTGTCAATCGGGCATGTCTTCCTCAGACTCCATTCTCCTCATTATATATAGCTTCATGTTTAATTCATGAAACTATTTCCTCTATTTTCTCTACCAAATCCCAATGATATTTAAGACTATGTTAATGCATGAAATAAATAGTAACAATCATCATGCCAAAAATCCCTAATACTCTGACATTATCTTGCATAATGGTCTATTATCTCAAGTCAATGACTATTTTAACCCTAATATCCTAAATGTTCCAATAATTAAATAATAAAATGACAATTATAATATCCATTTAAACTTATACACATGTCATATTGACTTCAAAAATTCATTGAAACATTATAATTCACTGATATGTTGACTAGGTCAATAAATATACCATCGACTACATAATAGTATTTAATCAATACAATGATATTTTCTAAATATCATTTAAACAATGAAACTCCAAAGGTTCATTAAATAATTTAATCATTTTAATCAACTTAAAATAGGGTTAATACCACCCAAGAATGTCATGACTTCTATAATTCATTAAATCATTTTCACTTTTATAATAATACTAACGATAATTAAGCACCAAGATCCTGCCAATAACCATTAGTCAAAACACCATCACTTATAGAAAAATGATAATTCCAAACTATAATAACATGAATTTATTGAAATATTAATGTTTAGTTACCAGTAAAATAACACTTTAACTATCATGGAGACTAAGTTGAGTCTACATAACACACATGTAATTACATTCCTTAGCAAGGTATTATAAATAAGATGTTATCTCGTAAGCATTCCTTTATATACAAAGACATCATAAATTAATGTTAAAGACATAAATATATTCTAATCACATGATATAGAAACATCATAATTGAGGAAATCTAAGTATGATAACCATAAGTGAAATCACACAACTAGTTCAACATGAACATTGTGCAGGAAATCTAAGTATGACAACCATAAATGAAATCACACTATTTCAACATGAACATCATGAAAAAAACAAGATCATATTATAAATATATATCGGCAATCAAAGACATACTAAACTATCTAAAATAAATATTAAACAAAACATAGTAATCTACTTGTGGTGTGTGCATGGGTTTCTAGCCTTTCTCTCTACCATCCCCTAACACCTCTATCAACACCACCCTCTTCAATGATTCCCTCCCTCCATCACACACTAAGGGATGGATATATATTATATTAACCTCAAAATAATGAAGGTAGTTAGCCTAAAATATATATAATCCATCAAATAATATTGTAATAAACTATACAACATAATCCTCATGTATACAATATAAAAGTATAGCTAACTCCATAACTAAATCAATCATGTAAATTAAGCAACATATAATTATCCTATAATCAACATATGAAATCAAGCTTAACTAATAGTAATTAACCAAACAATAACCATAAAAATCCATGAATCAATAGGTTATTAAGCTTAAAGAAAAATGGGGATGTGATATAATGTATTTCCATGTTAACTCATGTGAATTGAAAAAACCCATAGTATCTATATATTTTCTTTTCTTTCTCATCTAAGACAAATATATCTAATACAACATAATTGTATTAATATATTTTAATAAAAAAAAATTATTATAATTATATTGTAATAGATATATTTTTATTAGATGAGAAAGCAAAAAAAATACATAGATACTATGACTTTTCATCTCATTTTATATTGTAATAGACTGGACCTCTCATTGTATCCTATAACTAGTTTTGGCTCTGATCAAAAGTTGATATCAAGCTTTAAAAAAAAGTCAAACTAAATCATTTACTAATAAATACAATGTATATGAGACACTATCAATATAGTTAGTATCTATAAAGTAACAATAAAATAATTTTACCAAAGCAAATGAAATGCTATGAGAATACATGTATTTTGATATAGAAATATTAAAATATTAACTAGGGATTATATTCATAATATTTACAATATCACTCAAGACTTCATCCCATTAAAACTAGGAGGAACATTTACATAATACAACATTGTTCTAAACATCTCAATAATGGTTTGAATTTTCCTTTTAGTAATACAATTTTAATGAGGAGAATAGGGTTTTTTTAAGTTCCTTTGAATACCATAACTTATGTAAAAAGAATCAAACTCTTTATTATTATATTCACCTCCATTATCATTTCTTAATCTCTTGATAGAAAATTCAGATGTATTCTTAACACGAGCTTTAAATTATATAAATCTAGATAATACATCAGATTTATTTTTAATGAAATATGATCAAATCATTCTAGTGTAATCATAAATAAATGTAACATAATATACATAACCAATAAGAGATACAATTTCAATAGGTCATATAACATCACTATGAATCAATTCTAAAAGATGTGAGAAATTTATATCATGATTCTTGTGAAAGGGGTTAGTATTTTGCTTACCACATAATTAATCCTCATAAGTTTCATGATAAGAGGGGATAGAAGGAATTATAACAAAAATATTATTTGTATACATATCATGTAAACTTATAAAATTAACATGTCCTAAACTTTCATTCCATAATTGAGATTCATTCTTACTATGTGATGAAAGAAAACATGCAGAAAGAAAGAAAATATATAAACTATTCTTTTGAACACATCTAAAAATTAAAAAAGTAGATTGATTTATAATGTATCAACTATATTTAAGTAATTTTATAATTAAATTATCATTTTTAAGTTGATAACACGATATCAAATTCTTTTTTAAGCTTAGGTACATAGAAAATATCATTAATAACAACATTTGAAAACTTTGTTTTTCCCTGTTTAGTTGCTCTAAAAATGAATTATCTCCTAAGTAAATTATTTTAGAGATATCTCTAAAAACATATATAATATTAAATAATAAATTCATATGGTGCGATGCACCACTATCTAAAATCCACTTATTTTCATTTTAAGCAAATAAAGTAGCATATAAAGTAATAACATTTTGATCCTGATTGTTATTATGATTAGGGTTTTGATTATTCTTGTTTTCATTAGGGTTTTTTCCTTTATTATTTTTAAAATATTTATTGTTAATTATATCTTTATTTTTATAATAGGTTTCAATTATATGACTAAATTTACCACACAGATTGTAACTTTCATTAAACTTGGGTTTATGATTCTTATTACCAAATTTCTTGTTCCCATTTTTATATTTAGTAGAATTAGGGTTATATTTTTGGTTTTTATTTTTATCAAAAATATTATTGAAGTTGAAATGTATATGAGTGGCATAATATTTATAATTAAAATTGATCATAACTTTTTCTTCTTGAATCAAGAAAGCAGACAAGGTAGTAAGATCAGGCATATCTTGCTCAGTTTGATACTTATAATTCAAAATTGAAATGAAATTTCTAAAATTTTCATAAATATTTAAATGAATGATAAAATAAATTAATTTATCCTACATCAAATTAAAAATACATCCATCTTATTGAGCTTTAATATTCTTAACTTGCAAGAAAATTAACAACTTTTTCATCACCTTTCATAGGTGTAGTCAGCAATTCAAAGATCAATTTAATAATTTTTGAGAGGTAAGTTCCCTCATGCATGGATTTAAGTATTTTCTAAGCATCACTAGAAAACTCTTGATTACATATGTGGAGAAGGAATTCATCCTTAACACTTCACAAGATAATGGAAATAGCTTATTATGATTTCTATTAAAATGTATTAGTAAGCTCAGGGATCACATGTCATCCAAAAGAGGAATTTTTAGTCCCAAAGACAATATTTCATAACTTTTATGCTATAAATCTATCTTTAATATTAATTTTTTATATATTATAGTTATTTCTATTAAGCATTTAATATTTATCTAAATAAAAATGAGGTGAAGCCATAACTTCCCTTTAAACAAAATAATAAACAAATGATTAAAATAAACCCTTTTAGTATGAATTTTTAACTTCATTTTAAATTAAAAACAAATTACAAGTGTAAACACATGATATTTTTTTAATTTAATGTTAGAAAAAGCAAGAAAATTGCAAAAGATTATGACAAAACAAGGTTTTACAAGTGTCGTAAAAATATACTAAAGCACAACTATTTAAAAATCAATGATTTTTTGAACTATTTTCCAAAATAAAGTGAATCACACATTTAAATATACTTGATTACATAATTTAGATGCTAAATAATGTAAAAAAATTAAATTCGAATTACTCTAATCTAGGTGTTGAAAGAGTCACACTCAGAACAACCACCTAGATATTATTATTAAAAATAGTTATAAAAATAATAAAATGAGGCTTTAAAACACAAAATGGACCATGTATATGTATTCAAAATATTCTAGAACCTAAAGATTGACTGGTTACATGACTATGTTTATCTAGGTTTTGACTAAGTTAAATGTCGAAACAAGGTCGATAGGTTAACTAAGGTTTTGAACATGTGAATCTTGGCATACAAACAAGGAATGAAATTAAAAATAGTTTAATTTGAATTTAATTTTACCAAGTAAACAAAAATATCAAAAAAAAAAAAAATTGAAGGGTTTTGAACTTGAGATCTTCTTGGTTGTAAGTTTTAACAAAATTATAACAACTAACTCATTTATGAGGCTATTCAAAAATTTGTATGCACAATATTATATTTATATTTTTTATTTTATTTTTAATAATAAATAGATATATACATAAATATTTATTGTGCATGTTAAAAAGAGTAAATAAAAATTACTATTTTTTGTATTGAAATATCTTTATTTTGAAAAATGATAACTCATCAAGAGGGTCCCACCCCAACTTATTTAAAATAAAGGTAATTAATAATTATTGTATTTAATAAATACTTTTCACAATTATTACTAACCTTTTATTTTAATGTTATAGGCAAGTTGGAGATTAATGACACTTCTGTGGATCTTCAATAGCTCATATCTCCTTCAACAAGCCTTTGTTTGCCCTAAAAAATTTCCAAGCCTCCTAATTTTACAAGATAAAGCCATTACTACCTTAAAAATATATTATTTGGCTAAAAATTTGACTATATAAATCTTCTTGACTGTACATGGCACTTATGGGAGAGATAAAAATTCTATAACCTATAAGAATGTTCCACATGCTCTTATAGAGGCCCAAATAGGCCAAAAATAAGAAGATTTAACCTTTTAAGTAAGCGAACAAACTGAAAAGATTGAGAGATGAAGTTTTGACTAATTTTCAGCCCAAAAAAATCATATAAAAGTGGTATAATGGCACATATGAGGAGAAATAAAAAATGGAATGAGCCAAATAGGTCCTTCTCAGGGTTTGATCTACCTAATTTCTCCCTTCTAAATCATAAAGAGTCAAATAAATATGTAGGAAATATTTTTTTAACATTTTTTACCTCTCATAGGCTATACCAAGCTAGTTAAGGTGTAAAAATATAATTAATTAAAAAAAATTATAAATCAATTAATAATGGCTTGCTTGAATAATTACTCTCCCTTATGCTCTAACACCATGATAAGTTTCATATAAACATATGAACACGGTAAATCTAGAGTAAATTGATAAAGCAAAGCACAATGATCATATCAACATATTACATAGTATTTTAAAGTGGAAAAACCTTCAAGAAGTAAAAAACCCATGAGTGATATTCAATTATTGATAAACTAATTATAACCCCAATGCAAAACTTCTCATTCCCACTTCCTCTCTGAATGCCTTCACAAAACCTTACACTCGAATAAGTTTGAATGCATCAAGTATTCATATTCATTCATAATTCATGATATTTAAACATGTTTCACAATAGAGGTAAAACCCTATTTATATTGAAATGTGAAGAGAGGTGACCATTGTAAATAATGGGTCCAACCAAACATTTTATATCACCAATAATAATAAATAATTGTGTTTTATTTTTATTGATAAGTAATAAATAATTTATGTTTTATTATTTATTTACATGAGGTTGTTAACCCCTATTAATAAATAATAAATCATTATTATTTAATTACTTATAATGTACTAAGGGTCTTATAATTGCACCACTTAGACATTAAATATTCTAACAATCTATAGTGTCTGACAAATATAAGAAATTTAAACATAGCAATACATACAATCTATAAATTTGTGCTTTTTGTGTAATTATTTGAATGTTTTCAATTTTTTTAAATATTGTATTGTTTTTTTATTTTTTTAGATATAAGCTATGTACAGGTAACATGAAAATGAAACTATATACAAGGATCAAGAGAGAATGAAAGTATGTACAATAAGGGAGGAACAATACTAATCGATGAGTTTCATAGGAGACTCATTGTCACTATAGCCTATGTCAAAAATAGGAATGGTAATATCTCATGTAGTGTGATTGATATGTTGGATTTGAATGGTGTTGTAGTATAAATATAATTATTATTTACCATCAAAATTAGAATAATCTATAATGCTAGAGGGAATTGCCTCATACTATGGAGTTGACATTTCTTAATTGTGCTTTTGAATATTGATTGTGATTTTGCCCTTTGAAACTATGCTTATTATAGACATATGGTTTGTGGAGGATATTTTGATAGAAAGCCTATTTTTAGAATGCTTGTTGGCTTAGTGTGATTTTTAATTTACAACTAAAATTATTTCTATTCTTATAACATGTCCTATGTATATGGATATTTTGTCTTCATAAACTATATCTGTGAATGATTTGCCGTAGGATGTTCAATAAATCTCAAACCTTGTTGACCTACATTATTAACTACTAGAATAGGAGTCATGATATCTTGGGCCTACTTTCCCAAACCTTGACCATGATAGTTAAATTGTTATATATATTTTTTACCAAACCCATATTGCTTTGAAAGTTGAGCCTCATTTTGGAGAGGTAGATTTGTATTGTTTTCTTATTTTACATGTGCTTGTTATACTATTTCTTGTTGTAATTGTGTTGTGTAAACCTTTTTCTATTATGAGTTATGCTTTGGTAACCATTTTTTATACTATTTTTGAATTTAACCATTTTTGAATTTGTATATGTGCCATTGTATTTTGTTTGGATGATGTATCACTATTTGAGTCATTTGTATCCATTATTTGTTGTATTTTCCTTTTCAATGCTAAACATGAATTGGTGTGGTACCCATGCATTCTATGATATGCACAATAATATATATATATATATGTCCTCATTGGGTGTAGAGGATTAGGTTCACATCTAAATAAATAGTTAGTGCCATGTTAATGGAGTGATGAAATTTTACACAAAAGGTGTATTTTTTTTTAACTGAACCCATAGTTGATTTTTTAATTCTCATATGTCTTTTATTTTTAATATGCCTTCTATGCTCATGGTGTTTTCATGTGTTTTCACATTTGATTTAATGTTTACTAGTATTTTCATGGTGGTCATCAAGGTATTCATTCACATATCAGTAAATGTTATTATTTTTGTATCAACCCATATCATTTTTTGAATTTTATGGCCGTATTGGAAGATGCTTATGTCATTAATATGTAATGAAGTTCCATGTTTGAATATGATATTATTCTTAATATGCAACAACAATTTTCAATGACCACTATCAATATTTTTTCCATTAATGTGGCTTATTAATGTTTTTATGCATGTCATATTCAACTTGTTCACCTATTAGAGGGATGAAATATTACCCATAGTGTTGGCATGTTTTAATTCACATCTAACTCCAAGTTTATTGGTATTTTAATGGAATCCCTAGAATTTTTATAAATTCATGTCATTGTGTGCTTTATACCTATGTCACATTTCTATTTTCATGTACAAAATGGGTTGAAAGACTTAACATTTATTAGAATGTGGATAGAATCCCTAAAAAATTTCATTCACATACTAGTAACTGTTATTACATTTGTATAAAAATTAAATATTTCATTCACATAATAGTAAATTTAATTATTTGTATCAAAATAAATTATTTTTTGAATTCATATTATTGTGTGCTTTATATCTGTGGCATGTTATTATTTTCCTACATTAACATTAGAGGGATGAAATTTTGTCTGCCTTGAATAATCTAAAAATGTTTGAGATATTACAAAACATTTATAGCTATGTGGATGGAATTTCTATAGGTTTTCATTCACATATGAGTAAACTTTATTGTCTTTAATTAAAATTTTACTTTCATTCATATTCCAGTAAATGTTGACTTGACTGTATCAAACCAAAACATTTTTTGAATTATTTTTGTTGTGTTATTGATATGTTATTGCTAATAAATCTTGTTTTATTCATTTTAGATATCAAAATTACAAATATTATATCCCATAATTATTGTCGATAAATTATTAACATTTTTTGCTATGGAAGGAAACCCTAAAAGTTACTTCATATGTTCTTGTGAACTAATGTTGTGTTATTTATTCACAATTTAAAAATTACAAATATTCTTTTTCATAAGCTTTTTTAATATGTTTCCATTCAATTTTATATGTTATTTATATTTGAAACACATTTCTATATCCATGCCTCTAACTTTCGATGGCTTCTGCAAGCACCCATTATGTGTTCCCACATATAAATGTGTGTTTAGATGGAAATGGATTTGAACTTGGGATGGAAGACTAGACACTTACTAATATACACACAAATACATGTTTTGATGGAAATGGATTTGAAATTGGGATGGAAAACTTAACATTTACTGGTATGCAGATGTAAGTTTTAAATATTTTTCATTCACATACCAATAAATATTAGTGTTATTGTCTTTGTATAGAATGCAGACTTAAACCACTTAGTTTTAAATTTTAACCAATAATAATTTTTAAACTAACACATTATATTATCATTGGATTTTAAAAAATTGAAGGCACAACTTAAAATGAATATGGTTAATTAATATAAAATGAAGGGCCATGTTGAAAGATGAGTGTGTTTGAAAGACTTAATATTTACCAGTATGTAGATAGAATCCATAAAGGTTTTCATTCTTATCCCTGTAAATGTTAATGCATTTCTATCAAAAATAATAATTTCATTAATATCCAATAAATTTTGAATTAGATGTATAAATCAAAATCATACTATGAAATCATGTTGTTGTGTTACTGGTATGTTTTTATGATATTCAATCACATTTGCCATTATGTTATTGTGTTATTGATATGTTTTTTTTATTATTGATATGTTATCGTGATGTGTTGTTGATATGTTTTCCATTTTATTATCAATGTTGTTATAGGTTTTTCATGTATTTTCAATAACTATATTCATGTATTCTTGTTTTAGATAGAATTTGAATTATTATAAAGGGAGAATATTAGTAGGGTTGGCCAATTTGTCAAATTTTTACAATTTTTTTTTACACCTGTTATGTTTGTGAAAATTTTACTACTTTTACTTTTTTTACATTATGCTTATTAACACATTATATGTTTATGAAGTTTGGAATGCTCTTATAATTTTTTTTCTAAGTTTATGAAGTTTATAATGCTCAACTTTTTATTGCATCTACTGTTTATCTATGATATTGATGTTTGTTATCTATGGGTAATGATGACATATTTAAAATTCAAGAGTGGAAAATAACAATGGGGAACTCACTTTTAGGTTAATTTTTTAACTTTAATTAATCTTATGATCCATTTTTAGGTTGAATGGTAGATAAAAACTAAATGTAATTGCATTACATAATCAAACTAAATATGTGTACTTTCATTACATTTATTAATACACTTCATTACACTAGATTAAAAAACTAAATACATTTCATTATAGTATTTGTTGTATAATGTCCAATAATTAAACATAATAATTACATAATATACTTTAGTTTTAATAATACATGTAAAAACAATGGATTTCCTTAAGGTAAAAATATACTTACACCATCCAAGGTGAAAAATTTGAGTTTTGACCTTCATTCCTTATATTCAGATAAAGTGGAGTTATTTTTGGTCATTCAAAGGATGTGTCCTTAGTAGGATTTGTTGTTATGTTAACAAAAATAGGAGGTCTAACAAATGAACCAACTGGGTATATAATTTTTATCATGTCATTAAATATGTGATGTTGTTTAGGTAGAGGGTTGAATTCACTGCTTAAATACATTCACCTCTCCAATTCTCTTTTGGCATTCTCAAATTTCATATCCCCTCTATCATGTTCTTTATTTTACTCCTTTCCTTACCTTTAATGTATCTTCTCCTGCTCTTATTTTTCCTTTTGATTTCATTTACAATTAATTAATGTTCCCTTCTTTCCCTTTAAACCTACCTAAGGGATTTCTTGTCATCATCTTGTTTTTTCTTCCTTAAATTATTCAATATCTTTCTTGTGGGTCTTATGTTCTATAAACATTATCAATAGTCATTTGATGTGAGAATTTGTGATTATTGGCTTAGCTTGAGTACATTTTTCCCTGATTTCTTTGTAACCCTTTCTACTAAAAATTTCATAAATGCTAATATTAAAGTTTGTTGTTCGTTAATTTATTCTTAGCTACAATATAGATCCTAGACTAAATTTTTTATTATTTCCTCATTGGCATCTAAATCACTTATTTCATCTTATATGGTCCATTATCCCCCTATTGCATAGTGATAAACTATTTTCAATGGGATAAAAGGTGTTGTGATGGCATTAACATATACTTTTATTAATTCACAATTGAGTTTAAGATTTGTTTCTCCCTCCTCAGCCATTTTAGTGGGCTTACTTTCATCATCAAAGTTAAATTGACTTGTTTGAGACTGAATGTTGCATCCATTTCATTGAAAGTTACATTCAATGCATCTTCACATTCAACATTTTTTACATTTGTATTTACATTTTTTATTTGATCTTCAACACTTTTTGCATTTATTGTATTTTCCACATTTTATCTCACAACCACAATTTATATTCATCTATGGCATCCTCTCACTCCTTAAGTAGGCCTTAAATGGACCAAACACACTTGCATCCAATTGATGAAATTTGTGGCTAGTGTGTGTGGGCAATGTAATCAAGTTTATCCCCAAAACTCTAACCTCATCATTCATTTAAAGTGCAACATGATTGTGGTGCCCATAAAATATGAGAAGATGTCTACTACCAAGTGAATTTATTCTTGGTATAGATGTCAAGAAATGATGTATCTAGTTCATAATAGTTATTTTGTCATATATGCATGGGTTAACGTAACCATACATGCACTTAATTCATAGCCTGAAATAGAATCATGAAATTTCCTTTTTACTTTGAAGAGGTAAAACCTTGAGATAATCTAGCCAGTTGCATTCACACATGTTAAAATAGTGATCCATTCTCTACTCTTAGACATTATCTATGGCACACTCCTTACCCCTTTTTTGGTGATAACTCACATGCCACAATTTCTTCCAATTTGCACCCATGTCTCCTCAAATTTCCATATTTTTTTGGCCCATTATTTTTTTGGCATACAAATTTATCAATTTATCATAAAAAAATTATCACTATAGATAGCCTTAACATTATAACCCTATCTTTGTGTAGTCCTATTATTCTCATAGATAAATTAGGGTGCCTATTTTTGAAGCCTTTCCACCATGACTTTTTAGGGGCCCCATCATCAAAAGTGTTGATCCTATTTTCACATATTTGGGAAATATGTGCCTTCAAATGTGATATTTAAAACCCATGA
This sequence comes from Torreya grandis, assembly GCA_037957365.1. Classification (NCBI taxonomy): domain Eukaryota; kingdom Viridiplantae; phylum Streptophyta; class Pinopsida; order Cupressales; family Taxaceae; genus Torreya; species Torreya grandis. The sequence goes on from JARHVA010003648.1 coordinate 231,106, forward strand.
TCTATGCCAAATAATACCTTACACCACTACACTATCTCACTTTCTTTGTATATTTGATAAAATAGTGGTAGCCCCCTCTTGTTAATAGTTGTAATTCCTTTCAACCAATTGGACAAAGTATTGGGTTTCATGCCCCAATTTAATATTGTGATGTTATTTGAGTAATCACTATCATCCACATATCTCATCTCAATTTATATATCTTTATTTATCCACTCAGACTATAATGACTTATGCATAGTGGTAGTAACATTAATGTCAGCTTCCTTATGTACCTAGTTGTAAGGGGTTTAGTTTGTAACAAGTTCATTCTCTACCTATTTTATAGTGGATTTCTCATCTTTTTTAACCTCTTCATCAAAAAATTCATGAAATTTTACTCCTTTATTATTCATTGTTGCACATGGTCATAGTCTAATATTTTGCATCTTATTTTTTACATTCCTCATGTTGAACTATAATAGTCAAAAAATAATATAAGTAACTGATAATAGAATGGAAAACATATCAAAAATAGTTATAGAAAAGAATATTTTTAATGTTTAAAATGTGAATGAATAATATAACAACATGAAATCACAATAAAATATGAAAATAACAACATGGTTTGACAAAAGGATTTTATTTGATACATATGACTCGACATTTACTAGTATGTTAATGAAATTCTTAATTTTGATATAAATACATCAAAATTTATTGGTATGTGAATGAAAACTTTCATGGATTCCATACACATACTAGTATATTTTTATGCTTTTGAACACACTCATATTTCAATATGACCCTTGATTTTATATTAATGGCCCATATTAATTTCACATTCTGCCTTCAAAAAATGTTAAGCCAACAATAATATAATTTATTATTTGAAAATAATTATTGGTCAAAATTTTTAATTGGATAGTTTAGGTTTGCATTCTCAAGTGAGCCCACCAGATTGGCTGAAGGAAGGAGCAACAAACCTTGACCTCAATTGTCAAATAATTCTATAATATAAATTTTACAAGTAGGGAAATATAAATGTGTTGCATATATAAAAAACATAGAAACATTACTTCATAAAAGTCTAAATTTCAATACAAAAACAATGATTTTCATTTGTATGTGACTGAAAATTTTCATGGCTTCCATCTACATAGAATAAAATGTTTAGTAATATATCAACAACACTTATGGTAAAGAGTATTTCTAATTTTAAAAATGTGAATGAATAACACAACAATAGTAATTAATAAGAACATATCAAATAACACAATTATAAAAACTCAAAAATGGTTTGGTTTGATACATTTGAGTCAAAATTTACTAGAATGGGAATGAAAGTATAAATTTTGATTAAAAAAATAATATTTTTTACTTGTATGAGAATGAAAGTCATCAGGGCTTCCATCGATGTAGTTGTAAATGTTAAGTAACACATTAATTTTTTTCAAGTTGTTCAAGGAAGGTAATGTTTCATCCATCTAACATTAAATATAAGTAAACAATAATGCATCACATATATAAAACACACAGTAACATGAATTTAGATAAATAATTTACTGGTAAGAACATATGGTTATTGACTAAAATGAGCATTGAAATTAAACCTGTAATAAATGATTTTGTAAAATTTATCCACTATTATAGGGTGACTTTCAATGCTCATTATAGTCAATAAATATATTCAAGGCTTCCATCCACATACCAATGACTATTCCAACCCATGTTGTGCAGGTAAATAGAAATGTGACATAGATATAAATCACATAGCAACATGAATTTATAAAACCTCCAAGGCTTCCATTAAAATACCATAAAATGTTGAGTTAGATGTGAATGAAAACATGTCGATATTGTGGGTTCAGTTGTGGGTAATGTTTCATCCCTCAAACATGGTGAATAGTTTGAATATGACATGTAAGTTAGAATTAGCATACCAAATTAATGAAATAAAGGCCACCAAGGGTATTCAAAATGGTCATTGCATATTAAGGACACTACTATCTTTCCGCATGGAACTTCCTTGCATATTAATGATATAATTATCTTCCAACATGGCCATATAATTTATAAAATGATATGGTTTGATACAAAAACAATAAAATTTATTGGTATGTGAATTAATACCTTGATAGTCACCAAGAACTTACCAATAAACATTGAATGAGATTTGAAGGTAAGCAAAAACACCATGAGCATAGAAGGCATAATAAAAATATTAGACATGTGAAAAGAAAAAGAACATAATTATGGGTTTAGTTACAAGCAACACACCTGTGTGTAATGTTTCATCACTCCATTAACATACCATTAAATGTTTAGTTAGATGTGAAGGCATGCAAAAAACCATGAATATAGAAGGAAAAATAATAATATTTTTTATCCCTCCATTCTGTCAATAGAAATTCCTCTATGAGACAATGTATGTTCAATAACTTTGGGTTGGGTTCCATGGTTGTTTAAGGGGATGATGTATGAAAAAAGGAAGGTATAGAGGTTTTTTGGTGAAAATATTAAGTCTTCCATGCCAAGCTTAAATCTCTTTCCACCCAAACATGCATTTGATTATATAGTAGTCAATGTCCAGTCTTCCATACTAGCTTCAAATCCCTTTCCATCTAAAAAAACATTTATTTGTTGGAACATTTATTGTGTGCTTTCAAAATCCATGTAAATATATAGGCATGGATATATAAATGTGTCATAGATATAAATAACATAGCAAAGTGAATGGAAAACATATCAACAATAGCTATGTCAAACCACATTTGAAATGTTAATAAATTAGAATGAATAACACTTCAATTTGAATTCAAAAAATGTTTTGATTTGATATAAAAATAATTAACATTTACTAGTATATCAGTGGAAAATTGTAGACTTCTTACTTGGAACATGTTCCTCTGAATAACTTAAAATTGCTTGAATGTTGAAGTTTACTTCCAGTTTATTTTGAATCTGACACTCCATAAATCAAACATTTTTTTCTCTATAATTTTTTATTTATAGATAGATTGTATCTCAAAAAGATAATTTAAATTTTTAATTTTTAATTTTTAATTGTCTATGAATAGTAATGCTTAGATTTTGTATTTTCATTCAATTTTTTAGGTATGGCCAATTAATGGAGGTTGGTGGAGTCATATGTTGGATCCAAATGTTTGAGTTTTGAATCGGATAGGATATAATAAAATGTAAGTGGACAAGTTAAAATATTATATAACCTCATATGTTTTATATTTTATCTTATATAACTTACAATTAGATGTACAAAAGTGATTTTTTGGGACTCAAAATATTTAATGAATTTAGTGTTTTTTAAATATTACCAAAGGATGTAACTTTTTCATAAATGTATTTAATTTTGAAAAAGATATTCATTTTTATGAAAATGATATTTTTTTTATGATTATCATATTTAGTTTTTTTAAATATGATGTACATTTTTTTAAATATGGTGTTTATTTATTTTTAATATATATATAATATTTTATTTAAAGTTCATATTTTTAATATTATTTATGTAAATAATGATAAGACCTTAATAGAATGTATAGGTAGCTTTATAAAAATTACACAAATAGTTATACATAATTAAATATTTATTAGTATATTATAATAATGTAAAGGGGTCACAACTATTGGACCCTATCTAATAATTGGTCCCCTTCCCATAGTAACATCTTATCTTCTTCACTATATGTTAGTTCCCAACTCTCTTTATCACTCAAGATCTTTATAGACTTGATATTAATTTTCTCCTTACATATAGAGTATGATTTTGGCAGTCCTTTGCTCTAGATGTGATCCCCTACTCTTATGTTAGGAATTTATTGGTTATAAAAGAAGTTACAAACAATTAGCAACATCCAAAAATCATGTTCATGGTAGGTTTGAATTTGAAAATAGGTGAATTATATGTTGAGAGAGATAAGAGAGCTTCAAAAGTAGTCAAATTAATTTTTTTTAGAATCAAAAATATCTAGTTAACTTAGTTGTAGTCAATCTTCACATTCTTCTTTGTCCTTTTCCTAGTCCACATCATCTTTTTCATATGGTTGAGGTAAATGGTTTTGAATCATAATTGGAAGATCCTCATGCATTAAAATATGTTAATTACTTCATATAGATTTCATATAAGTTGAGTTTCAAAAAATAAAATATAGTACAACAAGCTTATATCAAATAAAAGGCCCTTTTTGGCCTTCTTTTGGTGGTATCCAAGTACATTATGGTTGGCGATGTTAATTATTTGAAATATTTTTAGTGGCATCTTTCTTATATGCATATACGAGTTAAATTATCTTTGAGTAATGGACAAGTTCCATAATAATGTCTGTGGGGGTCATTTGACAACCATGCAATTGCCAATAACATCCATTTTATAGGTTAGTTTTGGCCCACTTTAGAGCATGCTGAAATATAATTTTTCAAGGAGTGTGCCATGTAATAATATTTTATAATGCTCTTTATATCCCTTAGGATTTGAAACCCATTTTCACCCCATGGCCCTTTTATACTTTAGGCCTTGATCTTATCAGGAATCTCAAACCAACTTCCTTAGATGGCCACCAGCACATCATTATTACCACTAAGTATTTCACTAAGTGGATGGAGGTTATGTTATTGACTATAGTGTTAGGTTTTGTCATTTATAGATCAATTGTTAACTAGATCATTTACAAATGTTGTTTCCTTAAATTTATTGTTTTAGACAATGGCTACCCTTTTAAAAACCCATAGGTGTGTGAGATTTGTTAGAAGTTTCAAAATATTACATCACATCACCTCCTTATATTATCCATCCATAGGCCAATGGGTAGGTAAAAGCAACTAATTAAACCCTCAAGTCCTTTGTGATCAAAATCATTAAAGATAGTATAAAATATTGTATCTCCAAATTTACCTTGCTTTGTGGGTCTATGGGATCAATATTTGTACACCCATAGGAGAAACACATTATTATTTAGTCTTTATATTTTAGTTTGTCCTTGATTTAGAATTTGAAATTCCTAGTCTTTATGTGTCACTACAGGGTCTTTTTTTATCATGAGGATTATAATAGTAATCTATTGGAATAATTAGAGGTGTTAGATGAAAAGAGGATTTCAGTATCATGTACATGAGGCTTATTTATCTCATGTCTCTAAGTAATATAATAAAAATTTCATGCTCACTTTATCGAATGGGGAAACCCTATATTAAGATAAAAGATTTGTTTGAGAAAAAAATGGTGAAGGCCAAGAATTTATATCTAAGTTTCTTAGCCCTTATTTGGTAACTATAGACTTTGGTAATGGTGTATTTTGTCATGTCCCATTTTTAGTTGACATGTTCTGAGTTCATGGTTAGCCTATTATGCGACCCTCGTAGGCTGATAGGATGGTTAGAGGGTCTTGATGGAGATTGGCTTGGCTTCGTTTAGCAAAATTTTTCCAGTTGGCTTTCGTTTGGGCTCGATCGGACATACATTGAGGGAGATATTAATATATGATTGATTTAATCAAATATTAATTATTTGGCCTATTTTTAATTAGAAACCCTAATTCTAATTTAAGAAACCCTAATTAGGGCAAGCATATCTTTTTGAGGTTATAAGGGTTTCTCATGGAGGCCATTATTGAATTATGCATTAATTATTGATTTTGATGTTGAAGAATTTTTATGTGAAGACTAAGCCAAGGGTTCCAAGATTCCATTTGCATTGGAGAATGTCAACTCTTTAGTGTGTGCGATTCAGAGGTTGTGAGATATCAGCTAATTTATTGCCAAATTGAGAGATAGCTTTATACAGAAGTTATCACAGGGGTTTATAGAATTGAGAGATAACTTCATACAAAAGTTGTCACAGAGCTTTCTAGGTATTTATTTTATTAGGTTTTTGATTCAATAAATTATAAAGATAGAGACTATATCTTGAGATCAGGTGTTCAGCAATCAGGGTGTGCTATATTATATTGGCGGCCGTACGAAGTCTGTATAGATCCGTACAAATCTATACACAGCATCAAAAAGCATAGAGACCAACATCGACAGCCATCCCAGTGATCGACATCAGCCGACTGAAGACCAATGTCAGCAGATAAGCTGACCGACAATGACCGACGTTGGTCATAAATCGACCGACACCGACAACTGTGTGTTCGACATAGCAGGCTGAGACGTCCAAATTCAAGCTTAATTACCAGATTTGCAAAAAGATAAGGGTTTTAAGACTATATTTTGATATTCTTTTATATTAATAAGAGAGGACTATCATTGTAATCATCTGAACAAGTGATAAGATCTTTGATTTGCTATTGAGAGATTATATTGTGGTTGATTTATTTATTTGAAGATATTTTGCAAAAAATCACAATTTATTCTTATTTCATACAAAAGTTTAACATAATTTAAAAAACAATTCAGAGCTTTTGTCATATATATTCCCTATTTGAAGGGGATATTACAGTGGTATCAGAGCTAAATCCTGCCATCTTGAGGGTTTAGAGGTCTCATGCAGCCACAAGAGTTGGGACCACACAGATATAATACACGTAGTAGAGCTTTGCTTGAAGGCACTCAAGTTTTAGAATAGCAGCTAGAAGACATTGGTGACAATATGGATAGGACCCATATTCCACACCGTCCTAGGGATCAAGATGATGTAGAGGTGTTACTTACACTCAGAGAACTACGGGAAGGGCAAAGGCAGAACAAGGAAGTATTACATCTATTGGCAGAGGCACTGCTGAGATTGGGTACTCTAAGGAGACATTCACCACATTGTGATGATGTCAGGAGTGATTTAGGATCACAGAGATCCCTTAGGACTGCTTCCCATATAGCTGACAGGCTTACTAGGCCTACCTTTGTGAGGCAGGATGCCGAGGAGGTCATAGCAGGTGAGGAGAATGAGGAGTCATTTGCAGACACACTTATGGCAGCAAATGATGAGTGGGAGTTATTACCACCTGAGGTAAGAGAGATGATTACTTTTGACTAATTCATCACACAAAGGAGAGAACATAATCGAGGTCGATAGACTGGGAGACCAAGACATCAGAACAATGATTTGAAGCATGCTACGAGCAAGCTCACACTAGCGATGTTTGACGGTAGTGGTAAGGTGACAGCATAGGCCTAGGTTAGTAAGCTAGACACATTTCTCACATTATGATTGATGGCTGAGGGAGATGCTATCAGATATGTGACACTGCATCTTGAGGGAGTAGCTCATGATTGGTGGCACCACGGGATGGTGACACTCCATCATGATCGAATCACATCATATCAAGAGTTTTTGGATACGCTGGTGGAGTGTTTTGATAGGAAGGATCCAGAATCCTATTTTAGAGAGTTAGCATAGTTACACCAGAGTAGCAGTCTAGAGTCTTACATTGGTGACTTCTAGAAGTTATCAGTCATGGTTCCTGACATTTCAGAGCGGCGACTTGTAGTACTCTTCATGGGGGGATTGATATAACCATTGAGAGGTTGGATCAAAGGCTTTGATCCTCCTTCATTACAGGTAGCTATGAAGAAGGTGGGTAGTATGGAGATGGCAGGCCCATCCAATAAATTTAACTCCAGAGGTACTTCTTCATCTAGAGACCATAAGTGCTCCAATGGGGATACAGAGAGACCAAATTTTAGCATAGATAAATCAGGTGTAAAGAATGATTCAAAGGCCAATCCCATAGCACCACCTTTGGATCATGAGGCACTTAACGATCTACGTAGGAAGAAGCTTTGCTTCTACTACAAAGGTCCATATGATATCCATCACGATTGCCCTTTGAGGCCTAAGGGCAAGGCAAATCATGTGATGTGGGCTTATTATGAGGATTCAGATTTAGAGGATTCCGAATAGTAGAATAGTTCTGAGGGGGTAGAGGCAGAGGCTTCAAAGCCTAAGGTAGATGTAGAGTTAGAGCTTCATATACAAGAGGCACGCTTATCCAGCATTTAGTCAGATGAGTCATTCAGACTCCATGGAGTTTTGGCAAGGTAGAAGGTCATCACCCTTCTTGATACAGGAGCCACACATAATTTCATAGATGATAGATTTGTGGAGAAGCGTGGGCTCACTACCAAAAATTTTGAGGGCATCATAGTTAAGGTAGCTGATGGTCACACTCTTAGGTGTGAGCGTATGATTAGAGACCTCCCATTGTGCTTGAACAACTATGAGTTCAAGGCTGATTATTATGTGGTGAACATGGGGGATATAGACTTAGTCTTGGGTATGAAGTAGCTTCATTCATTTGAAGAAGTTACTCTTCATCTCAAGGACATAGAGGTTCACTTTGATGTTGATGGACAGACACATATTCTTAAGGCAATACGGGGCAGCAGCTTCAGATATATGTTTTTTCATCAGATGGAGATGCTCATACGACATGACATGATAGAGTGTGATGACGAGTGCACATTAGCACCAACACAGGGGAGATATGAGGACGATGTTGGTCTTGAGGTGAGTTCAGTTTAGGAGTTATCACATGTGGTAGGTACTCAGCTTTCTATTACAGTCGGGTCACAGGTTGATGATGATATGACTATTCCTAGCCTTCACAATTCAGATTTAGATATTATTCAGGTAAGGAGTTTGCTTGAGTTGCCTGCTAATTTTCATTTATGGATTAGATGTTGGGGTGCTCATTTTAGTACTAGGGATGATGTGACACCATTAGATGAGAGTTGGGATGGTCATGGCATGGAGTTTTCATTGATTGACAGCAGGGTAGATCATGACTACATTTGGGATCCAGGTGGATTGATGGGTGTATCATTCAGCGATTACTTGAGGGCAAGCAATTTTAGGAGGGGCAGATTGTCATGTCCCCTTTTTAGTTGACATGTTCTGAGTTCATGGTTATCCTATTATGCGACCCTCGTAGGCTGATAGGATGGTTAGAGGGTCTTGATGGAGATTGGCTTGGCTTCGTTTAGAAAAAAATTTCTAGTTGGCTTTCGTTTGGGCTCGATCAGACATATATTGAGGGAGATATTAATATTTGATTGATTTAATCAAATATTAATTATTTATCCTATTTTTAATTAGAAACCCTAATTCTAATTTAAGAAACCCTAATTAGGGCAAGCATATCTTTTCGAGGGTATAAGGGTTTCTCATGGAGGCCATTATTGAATTATTCATTGATTATTGATTTTGATATTGAAGAATTCTTCTGTGAAGACTGAGCCAAGGGTTCCAAGATTCCATTTGCATTAGAGAACGTCAACTCTTCAGTGTCTATGATTCAGAGGCTATGAGATATCAGTTGATATATTGCCAAATTGAGAGATAGCTTCATACAGAAGTTATCACAGGGGTTTATAGAATTGAGAGATAACTTCATACAAAAGTTGTCACAGAGCTTTCCAGGTATTTATTTTATTAGGTTTTTGATTCAATAAATTATATAGAAAGAGACTATATCTTGAGATCAGGTGTTCAGTAATCAGGGTGTGCTATATTATATTGGCGGCCGTATGAAGTCTGTATAGATCCGTACAAATCTATACGCAGCATCGAAAAGCATAGAGACCAACATCGACAGCCATCCCAGTGACCGACATCGGTCGATTGAAGACCGACATCGACAGATAAGCTGACCGATAGTGACTGATGTTGGCCGTAAATCGACCGATGCCAGTGACTGTGTGTTCGACACAACAAGCTGAGACGTCTAAATTCAAGCTTAATTACCAGATTTGTAAAAAGATAAGGGTTTTAAGACTATAATTTGATATTCTTTTATATGCATAAGAGAGGACTGTCAGTGTAATCATCTGAACAAGTGATAAGATCTTTGATTTGCTATTGAGAGATTATATTATGGTTGATTTATTTATTTGAAGATATTTTGCAAAAAGTCACAATTTGTTCTTATTTCATACAAAAGTTCAGCATAATCAAAAAAACAATTCAGAGCTTTTGTCTATATATATTCCCTATATGAAGGGGATATTACATATTTTGACTTATGCACGCTAGTAATAAAATAGTTTTCATAATTCATTAAATCTTTGCATCTAAATCATTATTTAATAAAGTTGTATAATTTCCATATTTTCCCCTCTGTATTAATATAACCTTGTACTTACATTTCAGAATTTCATTTTTATTGCATTATTTCCTTGTTTCATTTTGGATTATTACCTATAAATTGGTTCGCTTAAAAAATATAATTATCTTTCAAATTAGCTTTCTTAATTCCAATGTTTTCCATTATTTTTTCTCCCAAAACCAACCTTAAGATGGATATTTATTTTGGTCATTATAATTAATGTGACCCTACTTATCTCTAAATCCCTTTCTCTCAAATAATTTCCTCCCATAGATTAGTCCAAAAGCATACATAATGAAAATTGTCCCTTTTATTAGTTCTCACCAATAAAATTCCTAAGTGGTTCTTTTCAAAAACCAATCAATTAAAATGTATTTATTTTCCTTCATTATCTCTTGTTTTTTATCCCCCACATCTCACTAGTTGTTTGGAGCCAAATAATGGGGTCAAAGAACTCAAAATTTAAACAAATACAAAAGGGGTCTTGTTTGCCTATCATGACTCTTACTTTTAATCCCTTGCATTTTCTTGATTGCTTTGGGGATAGACACTTATCTATTATTTCTTGCATCTCATTTTCACATATTAATCTTTTATGTTAAGCCTTCACATCTTACTAATTTCATGGTGCCATTATTTGGAAGCATGAAATGCCCTTACCCTATATATCTCATGGTGTTAAGTCCTTGCATCTTACTAGCTACATGCGGATATATTTTGGGGGTGGTTACAAAAATAAAAAGAACAACCAAAAAATTGATATGGTATAAGTTTTAATCACCTCTATATTTTAAAATTACTCAAAATGACTATGATATGTGTGTTAGTGTGTGATATGTATATATTCATGTGTGTGTGTGTGTGTGTGTGTGTGTGTGTGTGTGTGTGTGTGTGTGTGTGTGTGTGTGTGTGTGTGTGTGTGTGTGTGTGTGTGTGTGTGTGTGTGTGTGTGTGTGTGTGTGTCTGTGTGTGTGTCTCTCTCTCTGTGTGTGTGTGTGTGTGTGTGTGTGTGTGTGTGTGTGTGTGTGTGTGTGTGTGTGTGTGTGTGTGTATGTATATGTATATGTATATGTATATGTATATGTATATGTATATGTATATGTATATGTATATATTATGTATGTATGCTTATATATGTATGTAATATATAAATGTGTGTGTGTGTGTATATGTATATGTATTTGTATATGTATATGTATATGTTTATGTATGTATGTATGTATGTAATATATAGATGTGTGTGTGTGTGTGTGTGTATATGTATGTATTTATGTATGTATGTATGCATATATTATGTATGTATGCATATATATGTATGTATGCATGTGTGTGTGTATGTGTGTATGTGTGTATGTGTGTATGTATGTATGTATATGTATGTATGTATATGTATATGTATATGTGTGTATACATATATAAATATATGTATATACACACACACATACATACATACACAAACAAGGTCATCACACTTGGGGGAAAGTGTGGCATAGACTATCTCTTGCTAAAGTCCAAAAAAAATGAGCCTATTAAAATCCACCTATAATCACTCTATAAGATAGTGTCATGGGCTCCTACTCTTTCTCTTATGTCATATGTTATGCCATTATGTGATTCACTATGTCAATGTAAAAAAGTAATTGGTGTTTGTATGTAGAGGAGGCTTGTGCCCTTCCCCCTCCTAGCATCTCATTATAGTTATTTGTGTGTCTATGTGAGATAACTGATTCATCCTACACATGAATAAGCTATAAGCCCTAGAATCTAACTCATATGAGGCATTCCAAGTAGTATCAAATATATTTTTGCGTCTCCCAACATTAACTAGTACTCTTGGGTCCAATATAAGGGTTTGTTTTGTATGTTTGATGGGTAATATGAACATGTATAAACACATGTCCCTAAAGAGGCTCCTCCACTCACCAACAATGCCTACTATCACAAATAGCCAAAAATCACTTGTTATTCTTGTATTTAAAGTAAAATAGAGTTTTAGGTTAAGTTAGGCTAAGAAATGATGGAATAGAGTTCATAAGTACCTCATGGGAGTTTCCCTCTTACTATTTTGGGTCCATTATAGGATACTCCTCTACCTCTTTTTTGGCCTCCTCATTATAGATATCATCATCCTCATCTTTTTACTTCCCTTTCCATATCTCCTCTAGAGCTACTAGTTATTATTGTTGAGGATGCCCTTAAGTTTTATCAAACCATGGTGGGAATAGCAATACCCTTGGTACCACTGCTCTACATCTAAGGTGGTCTAGTTTTTCATCATGTCTCTCTCTTTCACTGTTGTAGATTATAACTATGTGGGGAAAATTTACCCTATATTATTACCCAAACTTCTAATGAAATATGTCTATAATTTAGATCACCATAATCTCTCTAATTTTGACCAATTTTTTTGTGCCTTGACATGTAGACAAGGTTTCCCATTTCTCTCCCCGTGTGCCTATAATAACTTGGTATGGCTTGACTATCAAATATATAGTGGTCAGGTAGCCCATAGTGCATTTGGCCACCCTCTTCATGCCCATGTTTTCCCATATAACTATTTTGGTATCTTATTCATACCTTACATTCATTACCATATAGTATGGATGAATAACTCATAAAAAATGTGGGGTAGCTCAATCATAATTCCTCCAATCTAACAACACTATATAAATCTTGGTAATTCCTTTCTAGCATGTATAGCCCCAAATGTGTCATCTAACATGTTATTTTATCTTTTTAAAAATAGTATCTTTGTAGTAGATTAAATTATATTTCCCCTTGTCATAAACTAATTACAAGGCCAACACTCTAATGATGACCTTGAGGATAGTGGGGATAGTTTCACTTTATCCCTGCTACCTAGATGCCATTTTTAGCACCCACATTTTTTCCCTATCTTTTAATTAGGCATCCCACCTACAAGCTTATGTTGTGTTGTTTACTAAATATATGCTCAACCTTCTCCATTTCATTGATATTTAATTAAGCTTATAAATATCTTTAACTGTGAAATTCCACTCATCTATCACCTATGTAAAATGGAAAATGTTATGGTTTGCATCCCAGTAAGTCAAAAAGTTGCTCAAAATTCAACTACTATGTGTCATCAATGGTACCTATGTAACTCTCCAAATCATATCCCTATCTAATTATTGTGTCTCTTCCATAGTTATTAATACTATAGGCATATAATCATACTCTCTATCCCAATTCCATTGGATATAGTTCACCTACACACACATTGGATAATTTATTATCAAAGATCCTAGCCTTTGTTCTTAATTTTTTCCCCTCTATGGTGAAACCACCACTTAATACAGGTGGTGGTTATGTGATTTCTACCTAGATTAAGTAAAGGTTATTAATCCATTATGGGAGTTGTGTAACTAGCACCTACATTAAATGTGGGTTATGCAACCACTAGTCTATGTAGACTGATAGTTATGTAATCACTACATTAGTTTTTCCCATAGCCCAATTAGGTTTGTCATTGATTCCTAGGTATTTGATATAAAGTCCCAAAAATCTATCATTGTGTGCTATATGAATACTTCAAGTTCTGGGGTGTCCTTTGTTAGTTCATTAAATTACATGTCAGTTGAGATGAAGTCACTAAAGTATTCTATACAATACCCCCAATCTATGATGGGAATTTCATTCTTTTTGGTTGTAAAGGGGCAAGAGTCTCTTGATGGTTAAAAAAGGTATTCTCTATATCAAGTGAAACATGTTACAAAGCATCTATAGGTTTGTTCTATTCAAAAGTGACTCTAGGGTCTACTGTAGATGTCATATCAACTAGGTTATGGTACATTTATTTTATCATCTTTTATTTCTCGTTAGAAGTTGTATTATCAATTAAAGTCATAGCTAAATAATTTGTTAGATCTGAGACAATCTAACCTATGTACCATTCACTAATTTTTGAATCTTGGTGGCAAGATTGTGATAGGTTGGGCAAGACTCCATAATTTTTTCTTTTCCCTTACTAGTGGAAGCAACAATGGTTTTTGTAACATGAGTGAGAGTTTTCTCTAGCTATTGTTCCTTTATTAGAATAAGGGTGTGTAATTGTTCCATTGGGAAATCTAGTGGTAATATTGTACCTAATTTTATCAACCTCAAAATGGATTCATCTTTATCTTATAAAGGTTGGTGTTCATAATAACTCTATTTGGATCTTATTATCATTGGTATATCATTAAACATAATGGAGTGTTTTTCTCCATCATAATAATGCTCTTCCTCATAACTAGGTCCATAAGAGACCCCACTACAAGTATACTTTTATGTCATGTTTGAATAAGGTTTTCTACATTTGCTCAGATATGGAATGTGATTTACAAACATTAAAAAGGTGTTTTAAACTCTTCAATCAAATAATCACAAAATAATAAGAGACTATAAAAAAAGGAAATGGCATGATGCCACATAATTAGAATAAAGAGGTTACAAAATTAATTAACCTTGGTTGGTTCAAATCATCAAATTAGAAGAGGATAAAAAAATCTTGGAATTTAGGGTGCAGGTTAGCACATAAAAATCTAAGTTGAAAGTATGTCAATACTGTAAAAATCTAAGCACAACTACGATGAGGTTTGGCTAAAGAATCTAGAATAAGACTTTTTGAATTAAGAATAATAAGACACGAACTAAGAAGCTCAAGATGTGAACTAACATAATAACTACTAATCATAAATATAAAACTAAACAAGTAGCATAATGGCACCACATGTAAAAGAAGGTCAAATGGTCCAACTTAGAGTGTGTGTGAATTCAATATAATCTAAGTACAAAATAAGAATATAATGGGAAAGAGTCTAGGTAATGGCCTTCAATCCAAATGGAAAATATCACTTAAGTTAGTCAAACCAAGCACAAAAGGTAAACCAATAGTATTTTGGATTGGAACTTAGAAAGATAAGATTTTAAATTTAGATTAAAAAGGGACTTTAGATTTTCAAAGTAATGAATAGTCCTAGACTAAAACAAACAACATGACAACATTATTTGGAAATATAAACAATGATTTTATTGAATTTTGAACAAGGAAAAAAGGTGATTTGGATTTGACCAGTATAATTCCTCTTTATTCAAAAGAAATGGTGTTTAACAAGTATTTGGTTTTTGACACATTTTGGTTTTATGCAAACAATTTTTAGACTAAAAATACCATGTAAATAAACAAGAACAAAAACATTGAAGTTTACATCTTATCTTAGAAAACTAACAAGGTAGATTCATACTCATGGATTTCATCTGTATACTCCTTGAGAGGAAATAAGTCATAAATATAATAAATTTAGATGTACATGAAAAGTAGGGTTTTTAGGCCCCCTCTTCTCTCAAGAGATCATACTATGATAGGAAACTTTAAGTTACTCAAACTGCACTAATAGTACTCCATGATAAGTGGGTTTTATCTAAAAACTATCAAGTTTTGTATGTTCTAAATGGTCTTATATGTGTGATTAACACTAGGGTGTAACATGTTATTTAAATCTAACTTAACTTGATTGTTGTGAAAAGGTCTTGTCCTTTTCACAACCACTACATATATCAATTACTTAGTGTAGTGTGATGTCCAAGTTAAGCCATCATTCTGAGGTAGTTTCTTACTAACATAGCTCTTTTAATCACTCAAATAAGCATCCTAGTAAGTTAACCTCAATTTATATACCCATACCATGGAAAGGGGTTAAAATGATGTCAAGAGATGAATTCCAATGTCAAAATTTCCCTAGAGAACCCATGGGAAGGCTATGAACTCTCACCCACAAGCCAATATGTAATAAATAAAAAAATTAGGACTTTAGGGTCATTTTGGGATCACCCAATCACTTGAATTTTAGGGAGTGCATTAGCAACCTTTATTAGAAGCTTTATACAAAGAAATAAAATCAATAAAGGAATCATTTTTCTATCACCCAAGTTCCATATAGGAGATGGGGGAGAGCATACATGCTACACTTGGTTTGTGAAAAAAACACACAATAAACAACAATAAAAAAGCAAAATCTCTTAAGAGCACTTAACTAAAGTTTGAGTTCATTTTAGAACACCAAATGAAATATGAAGTGAAATTTACATTTGGTTGTTTTAAAATAGAAACTAAGTGTCTTAAAACCTACAAAATAGAGTATTAGAAGTCAAAATAGGGGTGTAGGATATTTGAATAAACTTGTAACTTGTTTTATCTCTTTATTTTTTAACACAAGTCGACCCTACCATTCTAAAGAGTGTTTTCACCATTCAATAGGAATATTCCACCATTTCTTAGTATGATTTTTCTGATACACAAAGACATAAAAGGCATTATCTAGTGATCTCATAGATTAGCAGGATGATATCGTCAATTAGTTGGGTGATTCTATCGATAAACAGGGTAAACTCACCAAAATGATAAAAATGGTATAAATGAAAAATGTGGTAGTAACCTGTAGGTTTTGGTCTAGGATGATCTTGTTGATATTTTGCAAAACCCGCCATTCTATAGTTTAAACCCTCTAATCTTCAATTCAATGTCACCATTTCTATAAAAACACACAGACATAAAAACATAATAGTTGATTTTGTCATTTGTATGGGTGATCTCGCTATTACTCAAGGCAATCGTGTCATTCCATAGGGTATCCTCATTGATGTTCAAGTTGAATTCATTATTTTACAAATCAATTTCAATATTTGGTTGAGATGTAATAAACACATAAATTAGAGAAAAAGAGGAGAAAATCAGACTCAAAATAGGGTCTAAGTGCTAAATTAGAAGGGAGAAAATTAATGTGTGAGATGCATGGTCCCATCAGGCATACTAGAATGTAGAGTAGGATTACAAAACAAGTTATATCATGCATAAGTTAAGAAATATCCAAAATAAGCATAAAGAACTAGCTTATCAATCCTACTCCCTCAAGAGGTGGTGATAATGAATTCAAATATCTAATTATGAAATCAAGATGATGGTATACCTTTCAAGCAGCTATTCTCCCTCAAAAGTGGTCAAAAATCATGTTTTTCCTCAGATTTGGTGCTCCAATTCTTTGTCAATGAGGTGTAGCATGAGCCTCCATCATATCCTAGTTCACCAATGGCTTAGGTTCCTTAATTTAAGCTAATTGGGTGAATAGATGAAGCTTCTCTATAGTAAATTGTGCATAAAAAGTTTACACAACTAAAGCTTTAAAATGATGGTCTTAGCTCTCTTATTTATAGCTTTTCAAGATTGTTTAGGATCAATCATGACCATCTATCTTGAGATCAAGATGTGTGTCTAGGAATTGATTCAACTTTGGAGGGACAAGCCATAAATATGCTCATTAATATTTGGAAGAATGGGGCATTGATAAGGCATGTAAAGGCTTAATCCTAATATTTATCCCACTAATGGTTTATGGATGCCACCCCATTGATGATGTTATGGGATGATGCATAATTTAACAATGAATTCCCATTAAATATATTTTCAACAATTTTCATGGAATTTTTACTTAAGATCTTGATTTGATTTAATTTGTTTAATTTTTTACAATTCTTTGGAAATTTGTTGCACATTTAATCAACTTAGTTAGAAGTGTCATTTTACTGAGTCATAATTTTATTGGAGTATAATCATAAGAAGATGTCAATTATGTACAAGATAATACCCTAGTTAGGGTATTATGGACCCAAAATAACACATGCACATAACATGTGCTACCAAATTAGAAGAATTCAGTGGTCTAGGATGTCACTTTACATGGTCGCAATTTGACTCAAAATGATTTAAGAAAAGATAATAATCACATAAAATGCATTTCCCCATTTAAGGATACATTAGCATAAATCAATAGCTATACATAAAAAGTTTGAACAATTTAAATCATTTTAATTATTTTGGTTCATATTGTGTATTTTCACATAATATCATTTAGATTGATAATTTCAGCACAATAATGATAGGAATTTCATGTCTACACTAGGTACTTGTGATTGAATATGCATAGAGACACCCTCAAGGGGAGATGAGGGAAGTGGAGGGGGTTGAGGAAGGATATGTTGGTTACTTTCATTTTTTAATATAGAATATGTCACCTTACCCCTTAAAATAGTGATAGCATGGACTTGGTTAGAGGGAAATTATCTATCATAATATTAAGGGTTAAGAGTAGGAAGAAAAAAAAATAGCTATTTTAAATTTTCCAAGACTAAAAGGATAACAAGATGAGAGAGAGATATGAATACTAACAAACATTGTAACGTGATTAGGAAATCAAAATTTTATATTTGAAACCCTAACACAAAATTTAGAAGGAAAAACCCTAGGAAAATTGATGACTTATAATATTCAATAAATAAGTGGGCTCACTAATATATTTTATTAAATTTTGGGAAACTAGGAGCTAATTACCTAAATGTGATAAATTACTTCATAAAATAATAATGATACATATATGTAATAAATGACATAAACTTATTTGGAACTTGTTAAATTTATAAATATATGAAAAGGGGAAAGTATTGAAGAAATGTAACTTAGCTAGAAAACTAGAACACAAGGCTGTGACTGAGACTAAAATTGATTGTATAGCTATGTTAATTGATTATGGATCTAAAATAGGGTTTTTCTATATCTCTTGGAATGGACACTAAATTTGGATAAGGGTGTGGTGTGTTGGTGTCCTTATAGATCACTAGTGTCTTGTAGGTGTTAGATCTCTAAAACTATTATGACAAGTTCACCTTCACCTATGTGTTCTATTTGACAATGTAAGATCCTTCAATCCATCATAAAAACCAATGTATATTTTATCCTTCACTTGTAACCCTATATCAATAGATTAAGATGAATGAATGGAATAAAATGGAAAAATGGGTTAGTAGTTAAAGTTGTCCTAGACCTTAACACACCCTTTGTTTAGTGTTGCCTAGATACCAATACTCTAAAGAGGGATCAAAATCCATGTGGTTCTCTAATGATAAAGTGGTGTGTGTGAAACACTAGTGTAATGTTAGATGTTAGTACATTTATGGTGTGATTAAGTGCTTCAATCATGACTTAGGACCTTGTGAGTATACTCAAACTTTATCTCAAGGCTAATACATTTATATGTATTTAGAATTGGGAGAAATAGGGAATTTTCTCTCAATGTGCAATTAGAAATCTAGTGCTTTTCAATATGGAAGTCTCTTGTGTAAAAAATGGTTTGAAATGTGATTTTATAGTGATGTTTTTGGAATAAATTTAGATTGGGTTCGCTATATTTGTAAGATGACCCATTACATGAATTTAAATTTGAGAAAGTAGTCTTTATTTGGAAAGAGGATTTTGTTGGTAGAATTAGACATTGCCAAGGAGCAAAACTATCTAAATAGGATGACCTTGTCTAGAGGGCAAGGATAATTAAACTAAAAGTGGGAATTATTCTCAAAGTGAGTTTAATTTGCTTATAATTTTGGATAATGATGTTTTTAGATCATTATTTACTTGTGGGAATTAGTCATCTACATGGAAAATTGAGGAAGGTGGTCAAAAGGCCATACAATGATGTTGTAGTCATATAAAATGCAAAATTTGGTAACTTGAGTATGGATAATGACACCCAATCCATAGGTCCATTTTACTTTCTCTCTTAACCCTCTTAGGCATGTTTTCATAGTTTATCAATCATCTATAGCCTTCTAGACTGAACCCTTGCTGACCCAGGCTAATCTTTCCATGATAAATCAATCCCCCTAGGTCTTCTACCCTCAAAACAATAGTACCCAAACTTGGACTACAATGTTAAAACTCAAGGTGTCCTATTTTTGGCACTATTATCTAAGTGTAAATTTGGTTTAAACGATCATATTCTCCTAAATCCTTATCCTAATTCATGTTGGCCTAATGTGAATTCATTTAATCCACGATCATTAAAACCCCTATAAAAGGCCATTCAAAGTCCATTTAGAAGGGTTGGCACTCATTTACAAGAGAGAAGCAAAAATAAAATCAAGAATACTCAATCACTCATCCTTATTCTCTGCATATAGCCATATAATAGTGTTTTAAGCTTATTCAAAACCTTTATATCAGTCCCTAGTCATTCCAAGTACACCTAATTTTATATTTAATTGCATTTTCATCACATTATTATACCAAGCACTTTAATGGAAGAAACATATATACCTTGATCGCTCCTCAGAGTATTGGTATGTAGGCAGTATGCCTACATATGGGGTGTGAAGTGTATCTAGTGTATCCTTTACACACTAACTCCTTTTTCCCTATTTGCCAAAGTTTTATTTTATTATATAGAAGACACAAGAACACAAAGAATAAACTTTACATGGAGTTCCATTAACATTAAGGATCTAAAATTTGGTACATAATCTCACATAAATTCTACAAACAAAACCCAAAAAAATCATCTCTGTGAGAAGTTTGGACAACAACAGAAAGACCAAGACTACAGCACTGGATAGTAGGGTGCCCTATTTTTGGTGGTCCTATCTAATCAAAAACAAACTCTAGATCTCGGTTTGTAATAGTGTCCCAGTCCTATTCCTCTAGTATCAGAGTTTGTCTCAATCATAATAGCCTAGAATAAGCTAAGTCATATTTTCTCTCACTCATTACTATTTTTAGAAAAGGCAAAAATACTATTTGTTTACACAAAATCAGTGGCTTAATTATTGCATATTATTTACTAATTTTATCTACTCATACCCATTTATTATTTAGGAATTAAACATCTAATTTTCCAAAAAATAATAAATCATTTGGTGAACTCAACTTACTTCGAATTTCACATAAAAACCCTAGGGTAAATTCCTAGCTGATTTTTCCCATTAATTTTTGAATTTTTTTCTTGAACATTAAAATCATAAATTCCTCTAAAATTTTAAAATTTTGTAGTAAACTTTAAAATAAATTTATTTCAAACCCTAGTTGCATCAACTAGCTCCTAGTAATTTTCTAATAATTTTTTGAGTTTTTACTAGCTTATTTAAATCAAAAAATTAGTTCAACTTTCAAAAATTCATAGTATTTTTAAAATATATATTTTTTCTAAAACCCTAGTTGCATCTATTAGGTCTCTTTAAATCACTTATTTTCCAATAAATTTTTGATTTTTCACTTTCATATCCAACTCAAAAGTTCACTTCAAATTTCAATAATTCATATTAATTTTTTAAATAATTATCTTTCAAAACCCTAGTTGTATATACTAGGTCCCTATGCTTCTTGAGGTATCACCTTACATTTATAATCAGATTACAAAAATAGATCTCACTTATTTTCACATATTTCTTGCATTTATTACGAATAATAAGGAGGCCTTACTTGGTCCTATCATGTACATGAAGGATTAAGTATACCATATGCTAGTTCAAAACTTCATTATTTGCATTTCATGCTTATGTTTCATTATATGGGATGATATTATAAAATTCAATGCCAAAAATGCACAAATTTTCAAAATTCTTTTTGCATATTCTCTTTTGCTCATAAAAAATAATTACCAACTCCATTTTGCTAAATGCATTCGAAATGTTATGTTACAAGTCAAAAGTTTATATGCCTTTATGTAAAAATTCATGATCTCTACCCTTTACTTTCTATTTCTCATGAGGAAAAATTTTCAATTTTATCATGATAAACACATTAGAAATGTCATATCACATATCAAAGTTCTATATGTATTAGTGCTCAATGTCATGCTCTCTATTACATACTTTCTCTCTCTCATGAGAAAAAATTTTAAGACTATCTTGCAAAACATATTAGAAATGTCATGATTCAAGTCAAAGTTTTCTAAGCATTACTGCACAATTCCATGCTCTTTATCCCTTGTTTACTATCAATCATGAGGAATGTTATTTATAATCATATTTTTATACATGGTTTCTACTTAGATGTATGTAGCTCTTTGGCTACTTTTAAGTATCTCCCTATCACTACTAGACACAAGCAAACACTAGTGGTTTTTTCTATCCGTCCTCTCTTCAAACTTGGTTTATCTAGATTTTATCCTACACCTACTAACAGATCTATACCTATAATAGATTATGTGATACATGCTATCACCCAAGTTTATGAAGATAGGTAGGTTGATTACACCCATGGTTATAGCTTTGTGACTCAGGTTAGCACCCCTTCCGATCTAGTTTCAACTCTTCCACCTATTACAGTTCTTCCTCCAATCTATATTTAGCCACAGTTGAGACCTTCATCACCAGCATAGAGAGTTCATACACCTCTATAGCTTCAAGATTCTAGATAGCTTCTAGCTATATCATTTACATCTAGAGAATTTTCATTGAGATCTCATCATATACAAATAGAGCACATGTTCATATAGCTTTTCCTACTTCCAGATGGGTCCCTAAGAGCCCCATAGTTACATCCACTTCTCAGAGTTACAGGGTGACCCCATAGTCAGTTTCTACTATAGGAATTTTAGAGCATTTACAACATACATAACTTTTAGAGCCATAGTCTTAGGGTTTCCATCATGCTTCAAGATCATGCATGATCCTTCTTCTTGATACAAGACAACATGATAGGGAGTCTCTTATGAGACTCATCACTTAGTATCATCTATTTCCAAATTTGATTGTACATAATCTCTTATGCTTGATTGTACATAGCTCAAATATTTTAAAATTTAAAAAAAATATATAAAATTCTAAAATAAAAATATATATGTAAAAACACTAAAAACATTTTGATTGTATGCATCATCCATGCTTTACATTTTTACTACTATGCTAGGACTTACATTTTTTGTTTCATTTTATTATATGTCAATTTATCTATATAACCATGCTTCACTTGATCTTCTTTGAGTATGTGCAGTGACATCTAGATCCTTGATTGCTTCACTCTACCCATTGAAGGGGCATCCTACTTCTACATTTGAGACACACTTCAATATACACACCCATTGGGGGCATTTTCCACATGACTACACCATCCAAGTTATGTCATTCCTACACTACACACTCTAATTTATCATACTAATGTACATTACCTACTAGATAACATAGATTATTATATTGATATTTCACTAATATCTTGCACTTGTGTATCTCTTAGCATATACCTAGTCTTTTATTAAACATGTCTTGCATACTTTCACCCTTGTTTTGATTAGTTAGATGTGATGCTATCTTTTTAGTTATTACATGCTTTCTCTTCTTTCTTAGCATAGCTTGTTGGATTGCATTTCTAGTTCCAATTTTTTTCTTATGTGTGCCTTAGGACATTTGCTAATGTCCTTTACTTCTATTCATGTGTGTGTACCTTTGGATATTTTCCAATGTCCCTTGCATGTACTCCTCTATGTGATTTTGGCTTCCATGCCAACTTGCTTGTTTCAATTTTATGTGTATGTCACATTTGAATATGCCTTTTATGCTTACTTTTTAGTTTGAGTGACATGTGCCCATGTCCTTTATTTTCTTGGCCCCTTGTCCACCCTTGTATTCTTCTTACTTCTTGATTTGTATGCTTGTTACTTGATTGCTTGTCCTTGTTTGCAATTCCATGATCCATATCATGCATTTATCTTGTTTTTTTGGATGTCATGATGGACATCATGCTCCATCCCTTTTTGATAATTAACAACTGACACTTTAGAATCCAATTCAGTACATTTTACATGCTATTACATTGTTATATCTATCTAGGCATATCCCTATTGATCTAAAAATATCTCAATACAAATATTGTTATATATCAAGATATCTTGTCAATTATCATTGCTATATCATATATGTATGTAGCATAACACACTTGCAAGGCTATCTCTTCTAAGGGCAATCATTTTAGGGTCTTCATTCCTTCCCTCAAAAGAGGGTGAAATAAATAAGGGTTTTTTCACAAAGATAAAAGCTCCTAATGATCAAAAAAATATTTTTTAGAACACTCAGAACATAATTCAGACATCAGACTAGAACAAACCAAGTAGATAGAAGAAAATATAGAATAGTCATCAAATTTGGCCTTGGAAAATAGTGCCAAATTTGGACTACAGTGTCAGATAGTAGGGTGTCCTATTTTTTGTGCTCTTGTCTAGATAGTCAAAAAATCAATTTTTCCAAAAATAGATAAAAAGTGAGTTCAGTCATAGGTTTGTCAGCACAGCACAATCTAGATTTAGCATGTTTCAATATAATTTTTTTTTAGAGAATATAGATATAGGGGGTATCATGCATGGCATGATGGCTCTCACTTCCAGTTCAAATTAGGTAGTTGATATAACTTCTATATTAGAATCCATGTTCTAGACACCAGTGATTGGGGGTAATGTGTATAGCATATTGATCATCCCCCTTTTCTGAGTTTAGTTTATTTTCCAAGAATTCTCAATAATTATGTGCCTTACTCCATCTACAAGTGGTTGGCATCCTTTTTCAAGTTTGGATTTCATACAAGATTAAATTCTCAAATACCCAATTTCTCGATTTGGCTTCAATATAAGCCTATTGTACTAGTTTCAGAGTGGCTTTAATACAAGCTTAATCTCCATCTTTCAAAATGGCCAAGAGTGGCCTAGCTTCTAGCATACATTCAGCTATCCACACCAATATTGTTAGATCATAGTACATTTATGGGCTTCAATATCCATCTCATATGACATCTATTTCATTCTAGTAATACTTCATAGCTTCACGTCATGGGGCAATGATGGAGCCAAAGGACTAGCTAGCCTTTGTATTCTTGAACCACCTATTCAAAGGGATTAGACACATAGTCAAAACATTGATTGACACATGCATAATTCATTAGCTTCACGTAATTGGAAATGATGGAGCCAAAGGGCCTGCCTTTGCATTCTTGAGCCACTTTTAGGAAATTAAGCACTCAGCTCCATTCATGAAGTTATTTTTGGGTACAACACACACCCAGCATAATCCAGCAACATAATAGGTTTTGTATTGATTTTCATACCTAGTGAGGTGTATTTGTTCCTTTCTCTTCCTCTCTCTTTTACCTAGCTTTTGTACATTTTATATATAGCATATCTAGTAAGGACTAATCTACTCTATGTTTTTCATTGTAGATTCACACTTCACATTGTGCTCTCTTTATGCACATCCAGCATCACACAACTTCATGAGCTTTACCTTTATAGATAAATTTAGGTACAATTCTATTTTTATTTTATCCTAGTATTTCACATTGTTTCATCAATAGAATAAAGGGGAGGCAAATGTAGTCATATAAAATGCAAAATTTGGTAAATTGAATATGGATAATGACACCCAATCCATAGGTCCATTTTACTTTCTCTCTTGACCCTCTTAGGCATGTTTTTATAGTTTCCCAAACATCTATAGCCTTCCAAACTGAACCCTTACTGACCCATGCTGATCTTTCTATGATAAATCCATCCCCCTAGGTCTCCTACCTTCAGGACAATAGCACCCAAACTTAGAATACAACACTGAAACTCAAGGTGTCATATTTCTAGTGATGTTATCCAAGTACAAATTTGGTTCAAATGGTCATATTCTCCTAGATCCTTATCTTAATTCATGTCAACCTAACATGAATTCATTTAACCTATGATCATTAAAACCCCTATAAAAGTCCATTAAAAGTCCATTTAGAAGGGTTATTACTTATTTATAAGAGAGAAGCAAGAATACAAGCAAGACTTCTCAAGAAATCTTCCCTATTCTCTACATACAGCCATCCAACAGTGTTTCAAGATTATTCAAAACCTTTATACCAGTCCCTAGTCATTTTAAGTACAACCAATTTCACATTTACTTGCATTTTCATCACACTATTGCACTAAACACTTTAATAGGAGAACTATATATAGCTTAATCCTTCCTTAGAGTATTGGTATGTAGGCAGTATGCCCACACACAAGGTGTGAAGTGCATCCAGTGTATCCTTTACACACTAACTATTTTTTCCCTATTTCCCAAAGTTATATTTAATTGCATAGAAGACATATGCACATGAAGAATCAAATCTATAGGGAGTTTTTTTTATAGCGAGGATCTAGAATTTGGTACACAAGTTCACACAGATGTTGTGAACAAAACCTAGAAAAATCATTTCTATGAGTAGTTTGGACAATAGCAGCAAGACCAATAATGTAACATCATACAACAAGGTGTCATATTATCAGCAGTCTTGTCCAATCAAGAAATAAACTCTACATCTCATTTCATGATAGTGTCCCAATCCTGTTCCTCTAGTATTAGACTCTATCTCAGCCATAACAGCATGGAATAAGCTAAGTTACATTTTCTCTCACTCATTAATATTTTTAGAAAATTCAAAAATACTATTTGTTTACACAAAATTAGTGGCTTAATTATTGCATATTATTTACTGATTTTTTCTACTTAGACCTATTTATTATTTAGGAATTAAACATCTAATTTCCCAAAAAATAATAAATCAGATGCATGAGTTAAGTGCATGAAAAGGGTAGTAACAAGTATATTATTTCAACTTAAATGTTAATTTAAGTGTCTACATACATAAATATAACATATTAACAATAAATAATAGGTTATGGAAATGGAATCCTTACTCGCCCATTCTTCTTGTCAAGGTGCATTGAATTTTTGGCCTTAGTCAAAATATGTATTCATTATTAAAGAATTTTTTTAACCTTTTAATAAAAATTAAGGCAAAATAAATAAATAAAATTATAAATAAATAAAACAAAAAAATTATAAAAATAGGTAGCATTATAAAAGGATTGAAATTTAGGAACATGAGGCTAAATACAAGCACAAAAAGAATGAAATTGAAAGTAATGTAACTTAAAGAAGAAAAAAATTAAAACAAAATAAATAATACACCAATAAATTCATGACATGCAAACAAAGTTACAAATAAGAAGTGAAAATAAATGAAATAATATATAACACATCTAATAAGATAATCACAACCTAGTTTCAAATTGAAGAAATATTAAAACATGAAATAAGCCAAGAGTTAAAGCCAAAGTGGAAATAGATTGGAAACATTTAAATAAATAATAAGATAAATCATATTGGAAAAGGGAATAAAATCATTTGAAGAATAAAATAAATATTAAATTGGAGATAGATAAATAAATAAAATTACGCAGAAAACATAAATGGTCAATGTACAAATCTATAAAATTTTCAAGTCACGATAAGTCATCCTCTAAAAGAATGTCTTCCATAGGTTTATTTTTTATAAGGTTGTGTTCATAAAATTTGGTCCCTTAGATGTATCATTTTTATGTCTTTTTGATTTCTTAGTGCCTATTGACTCTTCAAGGTAGATTATGTTCTTTTTTTTAATAGATTTTTGAATTTTCATTTTATATTGACTTGATTTCAATATATGTCTTGGTTTTCCACTTATTGATTCTTATTATAATACTTCTTATTATTATTTTTCATTTAGAAACTATATGTTTATTTTAATTATAATCATTTTTTCTTCACGTTCAAATTTAATATATTGATGCATAGTGGAGAGGATTGCTTTCATTTGATGTATCCATGGTCTCCCAAATAGTACATTAAATAATCCATTATTATGTGTGTCATTAAATAGACTTTGAACCATCTTTGACCTACTTATATAGACAAAATAATATCACCCAGATACTATTTTCATACACCAACGTAATATTTGATAATATTTTCTCTTGATGTTGAATATTCCTTATGAAGGTCAATATCATAAAAGAATTTATTAGTGCATAAATTTATATTTATTACATATTTTCCATTGTCATATATGAAATCTCTTATAAATAAATTATATGAACTATCATTTGGAATTTCATTTTGTCAAATATTATATTGATGGAGTTTTTCTTTCTCTTATTTAAGTCAATAAAACTAGTGAATCCATCAATTGGATGAGTTTCATATTCAAATATCATGATGTTATAATTATTATTTTTCTTACCAACTATATGGACATGTGATTTGGAAGAGGATTTATAAAAAAATATTAAAGTGTTAATTTGGAAGAGGATTTATAAAAATATTAAAGTGCTGATTTGAAGGAGAAAATTATTCAATTAAGTTGTTATTGACTCCTATTTGGATTAGATTACTTTAGATAAGATCTTGGATCTTGTGATTCAAATTCATGAATCAATTTGTTCAATGTCCTTGGACTCTAATAATTGTGAAATACACATGGATCACAATTTCTAGGAAACTTTGTTGATAAATATAATTACATTATTTGAAGTAAAGTAATCATGTTGCACTCAATTATTTTTTTTAATATTTGTTTTGAGCTCTCACTAAACCTAGTTAATTACCTAAACTCTTTTTATCAAGTTAATATGAGCTTATGAGATAGGTTTTTTATGGCATTGATCATGTTTTAAAGATCACTCTTAGTTGGTCAACTACATCATAGTCACTACTCAAATGTTATCTTTTTAAAAAATTGAATCATTTGGAGCGAAAGCATTTTTCCCATATTTAATAACATTTGAATCAAAATATTTATTTCAAATTACCTAACAATGTGACAACATTCATATAAAGTGTGATAATAATTGAACAAAACTTTGTGTTTAATGAATGAGAGCAAACTATTAATAAATATGCTTTGGATTTTGTTATCTGGTAGCTCACATGTCATTTTGAAAACCATTATTTTAATTCTAACCATGTAACCACTTATATGTCTATTTTGTCCCTCTTTAATTAAAGACAATTTAGAAAATATAACTTTTTTAGCAATGTTTATTTGAAAGTGGACCAAATCCAAATGGAAGAGCATAAAACCAATCAAGCGAATAACCTTTTAAAATCCTATGAAATAGATTTGTCAATAATTTGTTGTTATGGGAAAAATCTAGGAAAGAAAAATAAAAGACTATAATTTAATATTAAGAATCTCCTTTTCTAGTAAACATTTCAAATTTTAGACTCACAAATCCTATTAGAAAGGGGTGTGATATAACTTCATGAGCCAAAGGGTTTAGGAGCATATCAATGGAAGGAACTCTCTTATTTGATCTTTGTGATCCTTGGAAAAGGATTTTAATATTATTTTCTACATCACAAAGAGTGTGCTTTATAAAGTAATTTTTGAAATTTGTGGAGAACTAGTAAGTAGAGAAGTAGCATTATATATAAGAGGGAAAAAAATGGAGGATTAACAATATTTTGAGGGGATGGTGGAGAATTTTAACCAATAAATTTTTTTAAAATATAAGGTATATTAAAAATCAAATGATTTTGAGAGATATGAGTAATGTAAAAAATGAAATAATTTTGAGAAATGGAAATGTTATTAAAAAAAAATTTACGTGATAGGAAAAATATTAGAAATAAGATATTTTTGAGAAATAGGAGGAATTTTAGAAACAAGAGAATGCTGAGAGGTAGGAGGAATGTCAAAAAAAATGAGAAATAAGAGGAATGTTAAAAACAAAATAATTTTGAGAAATCAGAGGAAAACAAAATAATTTTGAGAAATAATGGGGTAAGAATAATTTTTGGAAATGGTTACATTTTTAACAAATATTGATATACAACTTCTTTACAAACATTCACCATGCTTAGAATCCCTTTGAGATTGTCTAAGAACTATTTCCTAAATTGAATGCTAGGTGGATCTATTATTTTGATAATATATTGAGAAGTAGTAATAGCAATATTATTGACTCTAGAAATCAAATATCCATCATATACATCAAGAAGAACCTCATAAATTATAGAACTTTTTGGGTGAATATTTTGTTATCGATAGAAAGGTATCAAAATGGTTATTTCAAACACAGTGTGATGAGATAGAATCTCTCCTCAAGTAATGGGAGGCTCCCTTTTTATTGCTAACTAACACAACAAGTAACTATTTACACTTATTTACACTATTATTATAAAAGTGGGTGTTACCATATCATCTAATTCTCTTTTTTCAGAATTGATGTACAGTTGAAATCTAATGCAATGAAGACTTTTGTTTCTTACAATTTAGTATGTAATATGGAATTACTTGTTGGAGCAATAATAACCAATATTCAAATTAGTTAGCCAAAATAATAAATAATAAAAATACCAGTGAATTTATCATAAAATAATGGAATAAAGAGGAGCCCAAATTCTCTACCTTGTTTCAAATAAAGATCAAATCACTAAAGATAATGACTTACAGTCCAAAGTCTCCAAAATCATTTCTCAATAATGAATGTAAACCCAGTAACGATGATGTAGCTCAAAGACTTCAAAATCAGCTTCCTGGCACCTTTTGCTTTATATAAATTCACACTACAATTCAATCAATTACACAAGAAAATGTAATGGAAAAGACATAAGAACATCTCCAATACATCACAAATTTATTTCAAATCAAATATTGAAAGGTCACTTGCTTTCTAATATATATATTGATAAAAGATTTACAATTTAAATTCAAAGTTTTAATATTGCTTCTCAATTTTGGCAGCGCTTCGCTTCTATAGAAATTGGTGATCCATTTTACAAAGAACATCCTCCTATTTATAGAGATGAGTTATGAATAAAAATAGGAAATACATAAATACATTGACTGATTCATTGATAGAGTCCTATTTGACTTAGGACTATGTACTTTTCCTACGTGCAAAATGCACCAAATAAAATTACACATGAAAAGTTACAAAAATAAACTAAGTGTCCTTAGACATAAGAATTTCTTCCTTTTCATTATTTTCTAAAAAAATCTCATATCTCTTCAATGTAGCTTGGACCTCACAATTATTTGAACCTGATGTACTCTTAGAGACGGCAAGAACTCTTGAAATGAAATCTTTTAGATTAATTGGAAAGTCTTTGATTTTATCCAAGATTCTTTGTAACTTATTTATTATGACTTCAAATTCAACTAGTTTGTCAATAGAGTCTAGTGTGAAAGTTTCTACCTCAATCTTGGTTTGAATCAAAGATGAAAACTCCTAAATTAATATCTTAATAGAAAGAACCTTCTGAGAATCATCTCTAACTTGACAAGGAAGCTCTCCAATTTTATCTACAAGATCTAATATCTTATTATGACAAATATCTTCAGCTTCTTTGAGATATTTAACATGATTCTTGAGAACTTCTCTTTTATTCTTTATAGCTTCCCTATATTCAATAAATATTTTCCTATTTGGAATGACCTTTTGCTCAACTAAAAGTTTCATTTTGAATTTGCATAGTTGAGTCCATGTATCAATATCCTTTTCAATAAATTCTAAATTTTGAGTGAGTGTCTTAATTATTTACTGAATTTCCAATTTCACTTCACTCCAATTCTTCAAAAATTCAATGATAGAATGCAATCATTGAGCAGCTTGTGTTGTCAATATCTCAATCCAAGTATTGACTACTCAACCTTGAGATCCAATTTTCTTAGCCTACTGAATTGCCTTTTTAGTGTTCTCATGTTCAATAAGTGCAACAGACTCAGAAGATTGTGTGATCTTTAGTAAAATAGAGGTCAATTGTTCTACATGTACTTTGAGTTGATCCTTGATATTTTTGTCCTTGTCATATCTCTTGATCAAGGATGCCATTGCTACTTGAAAATATTTCTTTGTACTTTCATGACTTTACTTCCCAAGATCTATTGATCCTACTACATATTCATATGCTTGAATATCTTTAATTTTTTTATCTTTAAAAGGCACTATAACCTTGACATACTTATATCCAGACTCAAATATTACTCTTGACATGGTTTTAGCTTTCTTTATTGTTTTATATTTTATTGGTACAAGTTGACCAAAATCAAAGTCATCAGGAGACATAGCCTACTTCTTCCTTTTGGGGGTTTGGGACATGAGCCAAGGAGGAAGAGAAGATAAATCTTCAGATCTAAAGGTAACCAAGGATTTTGATGTTTGAGAAGGAACAATGATTTACAAGGTAGGTGGGATAGAAATGTTGGAGGTATCTGAGAGTGGAGTGGACACCAGTGGGATAGTAGTTATAATTGGTGGGGTTTGGGTTGGAGTGACTAAAACCTTGGTGTCTGATGGTATTTTGGACACTAGGGTAAGAAGGGCTTAAATTGTTATTTTATACGAAGATGCTGACATGAATTTATCTATATCTAGTTGAGTGAAATATAGATTAGTTGGGGACCCCAAAGACTTTGAAAGACTGGGTAAATTTGACAATGAATCAAAAACTTGATCCAATGTGCCTTGTGAAGGAACTTAAAAGAGTGTGGCACTAGGAGGATAAGGTGGAGTCAAGAAAACAAATTAAGGGGGAATAGAAATAATTGGCATGAATGTACTTATATAAGGAACTACAGAGAAATTCACCTTTATAATCATTGGTTGAGAAGTTTCAACCATAGTAACTTCTAAATGAGTATCACTGATTTGGCTCCCCTAGTAAATTCTCTACTTGTCTTTCTTGATTATGAATATGTAATGGTACATCTATTATTACAATACATTTAATGTTGGAAGGCCCTTTACTTTACTCGAGAGAGTAATCAAATCCCCTACCTCTTCCAAAAATTCATTGTGATATAAGTTTTTAGGCCATCTTGTAATTGAATGTCTAGGAGTCCTGAGCCAATGTGTATTAATGTGATTTTTGCACTTTTCAAAAAAATTGTCATAATATTCCTAGGTTGAATTTATACTTATATCTATGTATTCTTTGATATCTGAGAGATGAAATAATTTATCAAAGTACTCAACATCCAATCGAATGATCACCTTCCCACTAGCATCCTTAACTAATCTGGTTTCATTGTCAAAGTGGGTAGAAACTACTAAAACAAATTTCATATCTTGTACTAAAATAGGAAAGGTAGTTACTAGGTGTATTTCACTATTTAAAATAGGTTGTATATGTTGAGAAATAGGATCTATGCCTAACATTTGTAATAACTTAGCCATATCAATGTGATCAATCTCTATATATCCAATCTAATCTACATTGGAGTCTAGTATAGATGCTAGAAACACACCATGAAATTGATACTTCATTATTATTTTAGTTGGGGAATGCTTTGACATTGATCTAGTATCTGCAAAAGAGAGTTTTGATTCCCTAGAGTTAGCATTTTTCATCATTTTTCGGAAATGTTTAGTCCAAAGAAAATTCTTTGAACTGCATAGTGGGTTGATGACTTTGGTGTAATTCAAAGAATTTTTTCTAAACTAAACAGGAAAAGGTTAGGTGTAGTCTAAAGAAAATTCTTTGAATTACATGGGAAAATGAAAATTAGTGTAGGCCATTTTCTCTGACCTACACTGATGTGGAAAGTTACTAAGTCTTGGTACATATTGGATAAAATTCTCCAACATGCACTAAGAGGGTGGATCATGCACTTTGGAGAATTTTCTCTGAAGTGCACCAAGTTACGTGCACTTCAGATAAAATTTTATGAAGTGCACCAGATGGTGTTTTGGTGAGAGTGTACCTCAAAGAAAATTATTTGATGTGCAATAGAATACGCGCACTCTAGAGAATTTTCTCTAAGGTGCACCGTAAGGTATGAAATTTATACAACTTGAATAATTTTCTTCAAAGAGTACAGGGAGTAAATTTTCTCTAAAGTGAAGTTAGGGTGCACGTCAAATAATTTTATTCGACATGCACCCTAGGGTTTGAAAACATGCAAAATATTTTGGAAACCTCAGGTGAGGAGATAGATTTTGAAATTTGAGGTTTTTGGCTTCAAATAGGAAAACACGAGGGTTTTGAGGAACTTATCATGATTACACAAATTTGAAAACATAAAAGAAAGAAAACTAGGGCATAGTGATAAAGAAAAGGAAAAAACTAAACAAAAAATGAAAACCTTACTTGATTTGTATGTAGGAAATCTATGAGCGAATAGAAATAATCCATCACATAAATGATGAAGAAAAATGTAAGTCAACATAAAAATGGTGATTGGGGATGCACACGAGCTTGAAAATGGTAAGAGGAGGATTAATAATGGTCAAAAATAAAAAATAATACTGGTTAAAAATGTATAATGAGGGTAATTAATATGAATTAATTACCAACACAGTGGTGGGCCCAAGTGTAGCGTCAAATAAATTATCTAACTTTGCATGTGTATTAGCAGAGAATTTCTCCACTATTACATTCTTGGTGTAGTCCGGAGAAAAGTATCTAGATTGCACGTGTAAGGATAGAAAAATTCTCTACCTTTGCATGTTTTGGTGTAGTTCAGAGAAAATTCTCAAAAATGTATGGGAGAATGAAAATTCCCTCAAAAAGCTAACATTTTTGAGGAAAAAACAAATGCAAGAAGGTAGTGACTAGACTCATTTTACATGCTTAAAGTTCATGGGCTATGAAACAGATAAGTTTCATAGGGGTTATCTCATGAATTTAGCCTTTTAAATTTAAGGATAATAGTTGACTCTGATTGGGGAATTCCCTTCATGCATTCTTTGAAATGCTTGAAGGAAATAGAATCTTAGAACTTTTTGTGTTTTTCTCCATTGGGCCATGGAGTCAGGTGACTGTCCAAACTAAAACAAAAACAAAGAATATATAGATATTTACAATATGTATAAACTTATCTGAAACCCCATTGAGTAAAAAGCTTTAGATGTTGCCCACTGTAGGGCAAGGATGATAGTGTTCCATCTAGGTATGCCAAGAAAAAATTGTGATCTCCATTGAGTTGGTGAATGATAAATGGACCTCTCCATAAAGAATCAAATTTCCCATGCATTCCTTTTGGTTCTCTTCTCTTGTCCCACAAATTAATTATATCTCTAACTCAAAAATCTTGTGACTTGGCTTTCTTGTCAAAGAGTTCCTTGACATGACTTTGATGTTCAAAAATGTGATCCGCTACCTTTATATGTTATTCCTCCATCTCAGCAAGGTACATAATATGCTTATCTAGATAAATTTCAAATGTTTCATCTTCAAATGCCTTAGCCAATCTGAGAGCGAGCAACTCTAATGTGATGGGTATTTTTGCATTTAGACCATATAAAATTTAGAAAGGAGACATACCAATTGCTCACTTAGGAGTGATATGATCAACCCATAATGCATCATACAATGCCTTATGTCAGGTTTTCTGGTTGTCCTCCACCAACTTTCTAATGATAGTAACCAAATTCTTGTTACATGACTTAGCTTGATCTTTTCCTTGAGGGAAGTAATTTGAGGTGTGAGACAAAATAATTTCATATTCAAAATAGAACTGAGTCATCTCCTGGGATGTGAAATAGGTAGTATTATTAATTACAATTTTATTAGGCACACCCAATTTTTTGATGATATTTTCTTTGAAAAAGTTACAAACAACCTCTGAAGTGGCATGTTTGGTCAGAATTGCCTCCACCCACTTGGTGAAGTAATCTATAGCCATAAGAACATAATTAGGACCTACACTTGATAATGGAATCACCATGCCAATGAAATCAACACCCCATTGTTAAAAAGGTTCTTCAATGACTACTGGCTTGAGAGGTAAGGCTGCTAACTTGGGTTTCCCCATAAACTATTGACAATTCTCACATTTAGACACCCAAGCATATGCATCCTAAAAAAGTATTGGCCAGTAATATCTTGCCCATAAAATCTTATGAGTTATGACTGAGGCTAAAAAATGTCCTCCACAAGCCAAATTATGAAAATATTTCAACAACTTGCCTTGTTGTGATTTATCTACGCGTCATAGAAAAATTCTATCAATGTTTCACTTATATAAACCATTGTCCCAAAGGATAAAGTTTTTATCCTTTAGCTTGATTGTTCTCTTCTCTTTGTGAGAAAAATGTTCTGGACACTCTCCATATGTGAGGAAATAAGCAATGTTAGAATATCATTCATTCATTGTCCTTACAAGCAAGACCATGGGAAGTTCTTATGTATCTCCTTCATTTTTGGGTATCTTGTGTGGTTTGATCTCTGCCATGAGTTGACACAAACCTTTTCCATGCACAAATTTTGTAGGCTTGATCTCCATATCATACTCTTAAATTTTTGAAATCCAATTGCCTCTTTTACCTCCAAAATCTTGTTGAGTCAAGATAGACTTGACTGTAGAATCTGGTACTAGTGCAATTGTGTGGGAGTTGAGGATGTAGTACCTAAAATGCTTAACTACTTTCACCATAGCATGAGCATGTTTCTCCATGGATGAGTACTTGATCTCATGAGCTTTTAGAGGGAATTTCATGAAATCTATGGGACATCCAATCCCCTCTTCATTTTATAATACTAATATTACAGACAAGGTATGCTCTAAAGCATAACTATACATGATAAAATGATTGGTATAATCAAGGCAAACTCAGATAGGAGCTAGTGTAATTATTTATTTAATCTCATGGAAAGCAGCTCTTTTTTTTAATTTCCAGTGGAATATTTATTTCCCTTTCATCATATCAATGATATGACATGTCTTTTCAAAAAAATATGGAACAAATCTTCACAAGAAATTAACTTTTCCAAAGAAAGAATGGACTCCTTCCTTACTTGACGGTAGCGTAAGATTTTGAATTGACTTGACCCATTGAATATCAATCTTGATTCCTTCCTTAGACACAACATGTCTAAGGAGCTTACCTTCAATAACCTCAAAAATATATTTTTTGGGGTTAAGAGAGGTTAAGAGATATCCCATGTTCATGACATCATTCAATTACTTGTAAATGGTCACAATGATCTTAGCACATTTGTGAGAAAATGATTAGATCATCTAGATAGACTAAAATAAACTTCTAATTATATCTCAAAAATCCATATCCATAGCCCTCTAAAAGGTAGCACCAGCATTGATCAATCCAAAAGGCATCCTATGATAAGCAAAAGTGCCCCATGGAGTAGTGAATGTTGTCTTGTGTTGATCTTCATCTCGGACCTCCACTTGATTGTATCCTGAGAAGCCATCTAACATGGATAACATTTATAAACCTATTACCATTTTTAATACTTGATCCATTATTGATAATAGTTAATTATCCTTAAGTGACAGTTGGTTTAAATTGCAAAAATCAATGTAGATGTGGATTTTTCCATTATTTTTCCTCACTAGAACAATATTGGTTATCCATGTGGAAAGATGTATAGGAAAGATAATATGAGCATTTAACATCTTTTGAATTCTAATGAGGATAGTACCTAAGATTTTAGGATTATACTATCATTGTTTTTGCTTATGAGGTTGAGACCCTGGCTTAAGAGGAATATCATGTTGTACTTATTTCGATCAAAAATATTTTAGATCAGCATATGAATATGCTAATACATCAATGTATCAGTGTAGGAGTCTCACCAACTTCTCTCTTTCTTGCAATGAACAACTTTTACCAATATTTATCATCTTGGGATGATCTTTTATCCCTATATTGATTTGTTCAATTTCTATAGATGAATCTGATTATGATTGTTGACATTTAATGAATTGATCATGCTTATCAAAAAGTCTCTCCAAAGATACCAACCCTTTGGGAATTATATACCCTTTCAGTTTCAATATTTCTTCTCTATTTTCCTTATTTTTTTTAGAAATTAATTTTTGAGGGGTGGAATCACTTCCTTCAAAATACAGCTCACTAAAATTTTCCACCTTCTCCAAGAATGAGATGACTTGCTCATCATTATTGAAAACTCGTCAATGATTAACATTGTTAGGAACACTAGGATAGAAAACCAATTCAATTGTATACTTATTTCCTTATAAATCTTTGTGAGGAACCAAGAGAGTGGCTCAAATAGCCAATGAATCAACTCTATCATTATATTATCTTGGAACTACTTATATATTAAATGCATCAAAATTCTCCATGCAATACCAAACTTGATTGTGGTAATGCCTTAGTCTTTCATTCTTTGTTTGATATAGATTCATAACTTAACAAATGACTAACTCGACATCACCTTGAGCATGGAGGTTTCTAATTCCTTTCTTTTGTGTAACCTCCATTCCTAACAACAAAGCTTCATATTCAGCAGTATTGTTAGTGTTATCAAATTGCAACTTGAAAGAGAAAGGGAATGTTTTTCCTTTTAGGGATATGAGACCTATCCTAGCTCCAGACTAGTTGAAGAATAACTACCATCAAATTTTAAAGTCCAAACATCAATTGAAATTTCAACCTTGATAGTTTCAAATGCTAAAACTTTACCATCTAAAATGGATGGTTCATCTATTTCTTGATCTTTTTCTAGAATGTCATTTGAAGATATTGGATCTTTGTCTATAGTCAATAAATACATACCCATTCTACAAGTTTCAAAAAGAATCTAGGCTTTTGGGTCCTCAGTCTTTGTCACAGTATACTTCACTTTTTTTTCTAGATGAAGCTTCCACATCATGCCTTTGATGGGTATTCTACCCTTAGACCAATTCATATTGATTTCTCCACCAAAATCTTTACAAAAGTTATGTCCTAATAGAACTCCTTAAGAGGCTAGAACATCAGCCACTAAAACTATCATCTTGATCTTTTTCTCAAGAAATGTAGCAAATAAAAATTGTGCATCCTTGATTTGTCCTATGAGAGGTAATTGATTGGTTTCCATTGAGAAATAATGGCTAAAAGTCTTTGTCAAGTTCAATCATGAGGTAGTAGCTACCTTGGCCAGCATCACATTATCAGAAGCCCCCAAATCAATAACACAATTGTTGAGCTTATAACCATTAATGAATAAGTAAATATAGAAAGGCTCTATTTTTATAGAGTTATATGCAAGAGTTAAAACTAGGTTATTTTGATTTGGTCTTAGTTTAGGGTCAATTGGTACACTCTTGGGTGGGGTGTGATCAGGATTAATCCCTTTACCTTTTACAAATTTTGCCACTCTTTCAAATTGGTTAGGATTAGATTGTAGGTACTTAGCTTTGGACATTTGTATTTGTGTCTTCTTAACATGATCTATGATATCAAAAGCTGGATATGAGGTAGCTGAGGAATACCAGGTATTTTCATTTTCAAGTTTTAAGTTTTAGGCACTAGGTTTAGACATAAAAGCAGAAGAAGTAGAATGATGAGAGTACTTACTTGTTTATCTATCATCATGTCCTTTAGTTAAACTGGCAAAGGAGTTCCTCTTTTAGTGATGGTAACCTCCTTGTGTGATTCATCCTTGGTTTTAGCTTTGTCAACCTTTTATTGATTTATTTGAATTTGTGAACGAGTCAAGATGGCATAAGACTCACCTTGTATGTCTTCTTCATGTTTAGCTTCTTCTTATTCAAATTTTAGAAACCTGATATCAAATTTTCTAGATTATCCTTCTTCATCTC
This sequence comes from Torreya grandis, assembly GCA_037957365.1. Classification (NCBI taxonomy): domain Eukaryota; kingdom Viridiplantae; phylum Streptophyta; class Pinopsida; order Cupressales; family Taxaceae; genus Torreya; species Torreya grandis. The sequence continues at coordinate 270,304 of JARHVA010003648.1, forward strand.
CTATGAAAGGAGTTGCATCTTCTTATGGAATTTATTCCAATTCTAGAATATCATCAGTTTCAGGTTCCAACCAATTGACTACTACATCATTCGGAGGTGCTTCCAATGCAAGCCTTGCTTGTGGTGGAGGAAGCTTATTCTAATTTTAATTTCTTGCAGCATTATTAGAATAATGATAATCATTTGGGTATGTCCTCCTTGGAACATCCTTGTATGGATAAAATGGCATACCTTGAGTCATTTGCTTCTTGAGTGCTAACAATTCATTTGCTAGCTTTTGAACCATGGGATCCATGGTGTTAGTAGAAGTTGAAGTTGTAGAGGGCTGCCCTCTAGGCTTGATAGATTATTTCTCACCTTCCCCACTAGGATTAAATCATCTTCTACTTTTTTGGCCAAACTTTGAGCAGCATCGAGACCAGTTGGGGCTGCTCTTCAAAAAAAACTTACTTTTAGCAATTGAGAATTGATGAAGAAGCACTTCATATTCTCAAGCATAAGCTGAATGATTGTTAGAATCTTATTCCTTGACTTATTAAACTTTTTCATGAACTCACACATGGGTTCATGTGTTTCTTTATTCATTTTTGTAAGTTGAGCCAATAAGGCATGAGCATCTTTTGCTAGCTTGAACCTTGCCTCAAACTGGGCCTTAAGAGTTGCCCAACTGGTGATGGTTCCAGTTGCAAGATGATAAAACCAATCAGCAGCAACACCTTAGATTATTTCTATGAACAATATTATAAAAACATCCTCATGCTCTAATCCAAGAACTCTACATGCAATCTAAAATGCAGCAATATGTTCATTTGGATGTTGCTTTCCATCACCATATAACTTTGAGAAAAATTTTCATGAACCACGAGGAAGTTCATGAGATGGAGGAGTCAAGTTCAATAGACCAAAGGTAGTCCCCCATGGACCTTGAGTAGCCATTCTATGTGAAATATAGGGAGGAATAACAAATCCCTGAAAAGGCAAAATAGGAAAGACTCTATGAATGCTAAAAACTTACCCAGGTATAAGAAATCTTGTATTGGTAGGTGAAAAACTTCTTATATGTTGAAGAGGAGACATTATTCATGCTAGCAAAAGATCAAAGATATGCTCTTTCAATAACTCAAATGTTGGATCAATGTGTCCCACTACCCTTCTTCCATGAGTGTAGCTTTGTTCCACTAGATCATGAAAGTATCCAAAAAGAAAAGAAAAAAACTAGAGAAAAACAATAGCAAACAATAAGGTGTCGGTCCTATGTCAACCAAATGAGTGTAAAACTCGATTGTATGTTTGTATCCCAAGTAGAGTCACCAAAACCTATTGGGTGAATATTTTGTTACCAATAAAAAGATAGAAAAATGGTTGTTTCAGCCACAATGTGATGAGATAGAATCTCTTCTCAAGTAAGGGGAGGCTCCCTTTTTATTGCTAAATAATACAAGTAACTATTTATGTTTATTTACATTATTCTTATAAAAATGGGTGTTATCATATCATTTAATTCTCTTTTTTTATAATTGATGTACACTTGAAATCTAATGCTATGAAGACTTTTGTTTCTTACAACATAGTATGCAAATATGGAATTACTTGTTAGAGCAATAATAACTGATATTCAAATTAGTTAGCCAAAAGAATAAATAATAAAAATATTAGTGAATGTATCATAAAACATTGGAATAAAGTGTAGCCCAAAGTCTCCACCTTGTTTCCAATAAAGATCAAATCACTAAAGAAAATGACTTACAACCCAAAGTCTCCAAAATCATTTCTCAATAATGAATGTAAACCCAGTAACGTTGATGCAACTTAATTACTTCAAAATTATCTTCCTAGCACCTTTTGATTTATAGAAATTCACACCATAATTCAATAAATTACACAACAAAATGTAATGGAAAAGATATAAGAACATCTCCAATACATCACAGATTTATTTCAACTCAAAAATTGAAAGGTCACTTGATTTCTAATATATTGATTGATAAAAGATTTACAATTTGAATTCAAAGTTTCAATATTGCTTCAAAATTTTGTTAGCACTTCACTTCTATAGCAATTGGTGATTAATTTTACAAATAACATCCTCTTATTTATAAAGAGGAGTTATGAACAAAAATAGGAATTGCATAAATACATTGACTTATTCATTGACAGAGTCTTATTTGACTTAGGACTATGTACTTTTCCTACGTGTAAAATGCACCAAATAAAATTACACATGAAAAGTTACAAAAATAAACTAAGTATCCTTAGACATAGGGATTTCTTCCTTTTTATTCTTTTCTGAAAATTCCTCATATCTCTTCAATGTAGCTAAGACCACACTATCATCTGAACCTAATGTACTCCTAGAGATGGCAAGAAATCTTGAAATGGAATCTTCTAGATTAACTAGAAAGTATTTTCTTTTGTCCAAGATTCTTTGCAACTTATTTATTATGACTTAAATTTCAACTAGTTTGTCCATAGAGTCTAGTGTGAAAGTTTTTTCCTCAATCTTGGTCTAAATCAAAGATGAAAACTCCTGAATTACTATCTCAACAAAAAGAACCTTCTGGGAATCATCTCTAACTTGACAAGGAAGCTCTCCAATTTTATCTACAAGATCTAATATCTTATTATCACACATATCTTTAGCTTTTTCAAGATATTTCATAAGATTATTAAGAATTTCTTTTCTATTCTTCATGGCTTCCCTGTATTCAATGAATCTTTTCCTATTTGGAATGACCTTCTGCTCAACTAAAAGTTTCATTTTTAATTTGCATAGTTGAGTCCATGTATCAATATCCTTTTTAATCAATTATAAATTTTGAGTGAGTGTCTTAATTATTTGTTGAGTTTCCATTTTCACTTCACTCATGTTCTTCAAAAATTCAACAATAGAATGCAATCATTGAGTACCTTTTGTTGTCAACTCTCAATCTAGGCATTGACCACCCGACCTCGAGATCTAATTTTTTTAGCCTACTAAATTTCCTTTTCAATGTTCTCATGCTCAACAAGTGTAATGGACTTGGAAGATTGTGTGATCTTTATTAAAATAGAGGTTAGTTGTTCTACTTATACTTTAAATTGATCCTTAATCTTTTTTTCTTGTCATATCTCTTGATCAAGGATGTCATTGATACTTGTAAATATTCCTTTGATCTCTCATGAGTTTTCTTTCCAATATCTATTCATCCTACTGCATATTCAGATGCTTGAATATCTTCAATGTTTCTATCTTTGGGAGGAACTATAACCTTGGTATACTTGTGTCCAGACTCAAAGATTACTCTTGACATGGTTTTATCTTTCTTTGCTATTTTAGATTTTATTGGTACAATTTGACCAAAATCAAATTCATCAAGAGACACAGTCTGCTTATTCCTTTTGGTGGTTTGGGACATGAGCCAAAGAGGAAGAGAAGATGAATCTTCAAGTCCAGAGGAAACCAAGGATTGTGATGTTTCAGGAGGAACAATGATTTGTGAGGTAGGTGAGATGAAAATAAAGGAGGTATTTGATAGTGGAGTGGACACCAGTGGGATAGCAATTATAATTGGTGGGGTTTGGGTTAGAGTAACTGAAACATTAGAGTTTGATGGTATTTTAGACACTAGGGTAATAGGGGCTTGAGTTGTTATTTTAGAGGAAGATGGTGACATGAATTTATCCATACCTTGATGAGTGAAATATAGATTAGTTGGGGACCCCAAAGACTTTGAAGGACTGGGTAAATTTGACAATGAATCAAAAACTTGATCCAACATGCCTTGTGAATGAACTTAAAAGTGTGTGGCACTAGGAGGAGAAGGTGGAGTCAAGATAAAAATTTGAGGGGGAACAAAAATAATTATCACTAATGTACTTATAGATGGAACTATAGAGAATGTCACCTGTGAAACCATTGGTTGAGAAGTTTCAATTGTAGGAACTTTTGACTGAGTAGATTCAAGTTGTAGAGACTGTTGAATCAGAGATTATGAAATTATTGGTTAAGGGGGTGCCTCACTTGTATCTAGTTTCCCTTACATCTCTTTTTTAATATTATTATCATCACTAGCCTTTATGTCTTTTATTTTATCTTTACTCACAAACACAAATTTTGGTTTTTGAGTGGATGTAGAGGCCTCTTCCTTATTTTTCATCCTTAAGTCCTCACGTTTCCCTACGGTATCTTCATCATATTCTTCTTTTAACCCTATCTTGAAATGTTTCAATTTGATACCTTTTGATTCTAACCAAGCATTAGTCCTTACCATTATGGATTGGAATCTATCCCTGATTGATGTAGATTCTTTGGTTGACCATTAGATTGGAGGGAGAGGATTAGAAGCTACTTGATTACCCTCATATGAGGGGTCTAACACATTCTCATCATCTGATAGATCTTTTGGAATAACATCCAACTTTATATTATCAATCTAATCAACATTAAGATAGTTGTAATCTAGCTTCTTAAATCTTCATCAGTCCTACATTCTACCCAGATGTCTTCAACCCTGTTTACATGAGTATATCCATTGTAATTCTATCCACTATAGTTCTATTTCCATGGTTTTGGACTTTAGCATAGTTGTAATAGTATGTCACCTAATGTTGATTGGAAACTTAAAATATCTCTTGTGTGTATCTAATTGTTTCTTATGTACACTCATTATCTATCTACACATCTCCATCAATATTAACTTATCACTTGGATATCTTGGCAGCATGTATGGTTGCTCATCAAATCTTCCTACCCTAATCTAAGTGAAGGCTGGGAACTATAGGAAAATGCAACCAATATTATTTACTTTTGCCTATGCCTAATCAAAAACTCTTTTATTTTTTAGGTCTTGATTGAAGATGCATATGAACTTATAGAAGAAAGCCTCATTAACTCTTCGGTAATGTTTGATTCTTTCTTTGAGAGTTAACTATGGATAATATTCATGAATTGGGACCTTTTTCCTCTCTCCATTACTGGTCAATCTAGGGAAGACTCTCATGCTAGCTACAGCATAAAATATATATGAATTCATATAAAATTTTAAGGAAGAAGTCACCTCTGAGAGCTCGTGACATATAGTATCACTGATTTGGCTCCCCTAGTAAATTATCTACTTGTCTTTCTTGATTGTGAAGATGTAATGATACATCCATTCTTAGAATATATTTGATGTTAGAATTCCCTTTACTCTAATTAGGAGATTAATCAAATCCCCTACCTCTTCCAAGAATTCACTGTGATATAAGTTTTTAGGCCATCTTGCAATTTAATGTCTAGGAGTCCTGAGCCAATTGGTATTAATGTGATTTTTGCACTTTTCAAAAAATTTATCATAATATTATTGGGTTGAATTTATACTTATATATAAGTACTCTTTGATATCTAAGAGATAAAATACTTTGCCTAATTACTCATCATCCAATCGAATTATCACATTCCCACTAGCATCCTTAACTAATCTAGTTTCTTTGTCAAAGTGGGCAGCAACTGTTAAAACAAATTCTAGATCTTGTGCTGAAATAGGAAAGGTGGATGTCAGGTGAATTTCATTAATTAAAATAGGTTGCATATGTTGAGAAATAGGATCCATGCCTGACCTTTGTAAGAACTTGGCCATATCAACATGATTGATCTTTATATCTCCAATTTGATCTACATTGGAGTCCACTGCAGATGTTGGAAACAAACCTTGAAACTTATACTTCATTATTCTTTTAGTTGGGGAGTCCTCTAACATTAATCTAGTATCTAAAAAAGAGATTTTTTATGCCCCAAATTTAGAATTTTTCATCATTTTTGGTAAATGTGTAATCTAAAAAAAATTCTCCAAACTGCACAATGGGTTGATGACTTTGGTGCAATTCAGAGGATTTTCTCTGATCTACATAGGAAAAGGCTAAGTGTAGTTTGGAGAAGATTTTTTGAATTGCATGGGAAAATGAAAATTAGTGTAGGCCAGATAATTTTCTCTGACCTACACCAATGTGGAAAGTTACTAAGTCTTGGTGCATATCAGAGAAAATTCTCTAGCATGCATTAAGAGGGTGGATCATGTACTTTGGAGAATTTTCTCTGAAGTGCACCAAGTTATGTACACTTTAGAGAAAATTATTTGAAGTGCACTGAATGGTGTTTTGGTGAGAGTTCACTATGGAAAAAATTCTCTGATGTGCCCTAGACTATGTGCACTCTAAATAATTTTCTCTTAGGTGCACCGTAAGGTATGAAATTTGTGCAACTCAAAGAATTTTCTTCAAAGAGCATGGGGGGGTAAATTTTATTTGAATAGAAAATAGGGTGCATGTCATATAATTTTATTTGACATGCACTATAGGGTTTGAAAACATGCAAAATATTTTGGAAACCTCGGGTGAGGGGATAGATTTTGAAATTTGAGGTTTTCGGCTTCAAATGGGCAAACACGAGGGTTTTGAGGAAATTATCATGATTACAAAAATTTGAAAACACAAAAGAAAGAAAACTAGGATATTGTGATAAATAAAAGGAAAAAACTAAATAAAAAATGAAAACCTTACTTGATTTTCAATGCAAGAAATCTATGAGTGAATCGAAACAATCGATCATAGAAATGGCAAAGAAAAATGCAAATCAGCATGAAAATAGTAATTGGGGATGCACACAATCTTGCAAATAGTAAGAGGAAGATTAAAAATGGTAAAAAATAAAAAATAATGTGGGTTAAAAATGTATAATGAGGGTAATTAATGTGAATTAATTACCGATATAGTAGCAGGCTCAAGTGCAAGGTCATAGAAATTCTTCAACTTTGCACATGCATTAGCGAAGAATTTCTTTGCTATTACATGATTAGTGTAGTCTGGAAAAAAAGATATGGATTGCATGTTTAGGGATGGATAAATTCTCTACCTTTGCATGTTTTGATGTAGTTCAAAGAAAATTCTTTGAACTAATGGGAGAATGAAAATTCCCTCAAAAAGCTAACTTTTTGAGGAAAAAACAAATGCAAAAAGGTAGTGATTGGCCTCATTTTGCATGCTTATATTTCATGGGATATGAAAAAAACAAGTTTTGTATGGGTTATCCCATGAATTGAGCTTGCTAAATTCAAGGATAACAAAACTATCTTGAGAACCTCATAAATTATAGCATTATCTTGAGCATTCAAATAACCCTCTTGATCAAATTCATTTTCTTCATTCAAAAAATCATCTTGAGACACATTGAAATTTACAACACTACTACCATTGACATTCAAATAAGAATCATTAACATTTTTCAAAGACACATAATTCACATTTACGTCTTTCGATAAAGAAACTTTAATTTTTGCAACATTAGACACATTTCCACTCTCCAATTTCTTTTTCAAACCTAGCTTAAAATTAACCAAAAGAAGTTTAACAAGATTTATTTCTTGGTTAGTTCAAGTGAATCTTCTAATTATAATCTCATTTATGCCATACAAGCTAACATACAGTAGGGTTTGAAATCAAGTGTGATAAACAAATCAAAGTTATGACATGTAGATCTAGAAACACATAAAGAAAACAAACCCTGGGGGGAATAGAATTCATCCTGAGGAGCATGCACACAATAGGTTCACCAATATCTAATGAATATAAATTAATTAAATTTAAGCAAATATTTATAATCATGCCAAATATAGTGAAATATTTTATAACAATGCCTAATTACTATCTAAAAATTACTAGTAATATAAAGACAAAGTAATGATGCAATCATTATTAGGGGTCCAATGCAGGACAACCAAACACTATGAATTTAATTAATATAACACAAATAATTAATTTACTCACAATATTACACATGAAAAATAAAATACAACAAATGTAAAATTTATTGCTTGCAATGAAGGAATTTACAACTTGCACACACGTGCATGCATGCATCACACACACACACACACAAAAAAAAAAAAAAATCTAATTAAAAATTAATATTTTGCTTACATTATTACAACATTCTATCTAGATACATGTTATAATGTATCTCCCTCTCTACCCAAATCTATGACTTGCATAAATGTTTACTTGAACTCAGCTAGGTTTCCTCTAGTTTGGATCTTCTTGTATATCTTACTAACTCACAGAAGTATTTGTAGAGTTATTAATATTATTTTTACAACAAACTCTAACCTCATATATTTCATTTACACTCATCTAACCTCCCCACATCAAGGCTCACACTTCATATAGGTATGAAAATAATAAATTGTTAGGAAAGTTGGAACAATTACCTCTTCCAGCTATTAAATAACTATCATCATCATGTGATGTTTTACATTAAATTTGGTTACAATATTCAAGCTATCATGATCAATATTCTTCATCATGTGTGACATTTGAAATTTAAAACATAATAATAATTTAAATGGCACATGCCCAAATAATTGTCATTGTATATAAAAACTACCTTTCCAAATCTTCAACTACTCACTGATTGTGTAAGATCACATTGTATACACAAAGGTTTACAAGAACATTAGGCATAAAATACAATGCAAGTATCTCAAACATCATAAGCTTTAGTCACAAATAAAACCCACGTGTAGAATAAAGTGTGCAAGGTTGCACAAAACCTTTGCCATCATATATTTGTGTACGAGTCTTCAAACATTGCATTGCCATCATATATTTTACCGATCAAAGTTGTGTCATAATATCTACCCTTGCAAGAATTTACCTTCTCCCATTTATGCAAAACTTTTAAAACTTCTCATAGAGACATCCAAATAGAATTTTTCAATACTTTACAAGATGCACAAATCATAAGTATTGCCTATTTTTATGTTCCAGACTGCAACCACTAAAAGGGTTATATTGATGTAACTTTGTGCATGCACAAAGTAAACCCAAGTGATTTTTTACCAACAAAGAGTTGTGCACAACAAAAAAAATACCTTATTTCTACATTAAGTGTTTTTGAGTGATGTAAGACCGCTTATAAGCTTGCATGCTCCTAAATCAAGTTATAAAGGCATATATTGAATATGACATTGTAGAAGATCTGTTGTCAAAATTTAAGCATGAAAATGTGTTGCCAAACATATCAAACACTTCCCACCAAAATTTGGATCCAATCTACAACCAATATCAGTACTACTCCCAATGCATTTGATGAGTCACTATCAAATTAAATATGATATGGTGATTGTATTCCCCTAATTTTGTTCTTTCACTTCTTCGCTCATGTTCATGCATTGATACCTGTGATATTTAAAATTTAATAAGGAAATTTTTGGGGTCATACATTAATTTTAGTGATTAATGCACAAACTAACTAGTCATTTAATTATGCCTTAATGATAATAAATATTTTGATAAATGGAAACTACATAAAAGGAATAACTTTAGCAAGGGCTCTAGTATTGTTCCATTATAGAATGCTAACTCATATAATAATGAAATGTTTTAATGATTTCTTCCTTTTAAAATGGAGAATAACTCTTGTTTATTTATAGCCAGTTGAGTTCAAATTATGACCTTAATGGTTTTTGTTATCACTTGAGACATGCACTTGTGTGTGAAAGGTTCTCACGCATACTGGAATGTAGCTTTTTGATGCCTAGAACCTTGAAATTACATGCCAAAGAGTGATTCAGTGTCTCATTGTAATAATGGGATCATCCCCCAAGGTGTGGTACTCTTGCACTCCTTGGGATGAACCTATGGAGTAGTTTGGATTCCTTCTATTTTAGATGCACCTGGTCTAGGACCAGCATGCAAACCTACAAAGAACAAAATGAAATCTACATCTAGCACTAAACCTAAACCTGACAAAGGGGAAAAGGGAGAGAAAAAAAGATAAAGTTTTTATAATGTAAAAGGTGGTGTACCAAGAATATAATGAGCACCTCACCCATTTAATGGCACAATAAAACTAACATACTGAATGCAAAATCTTCAAACTAGGTGCACTACATACGTGCTTCACATGGAGGTAAGGGAACACAACACAACATTAGGAAGGATGTTAAATGGTCCATAGATATCACCCACATATACCCATGTATACATCGCATGACACCCACATAGACTCTCAATTTTGCATAGGCGTATGAAGGGAGGACAATAATGAGAGGGAGGAACATCCATAGATAAGGATCAATGACCATGAATACACATAGAATATAGAGTATGAAGAAATTAAATCATTTTTTATTAATATAAAGGTATAAGGCAATATTACAAACTCAAATATGTAGATATTTTTTATACCAAGAAAGGGCTCTTAGAGGGAAAATTTTGGCAGTGTTACAATGCCTAGAAATGTTGACCTTTTTACAATAAAACTAGGGTTTATGTATCACTAACAAGGCCCTACATAATCAAATTTTCCATTGGAGGTAGTAGATAATAAATTTAAATTAAAAAGGTGCCTAGAGCTTGATGTTGATTAAGAGCGTCAAAGTCTTTGAAATAACTACTATGAGCCATACTTATTCAACCTAGGTCTAACAATTTGATCTTGGAAGTAGTTGTAAGGTCACTCATGGATCCACATGTGTGTTTGATAATGAAGGGCATCTAAAAATCCAAGGGATGTGTGTGATCATGCTCTGACACTCTAACAATCATCTTTGCATTAAAATCTATTCAGATTTAACTCCCTCGATGTCTAATCAAGCTTAGCTACCACTCATATTTATGGTGGTCACCTATCAATCCACCTAGACTAACCCATTGATGTGGGACTATGCAGGTTCATCTTTGGGTTCTTCTATGTTACTTTGTGCATGGTAGGTATTAACATGTGTGCCTATCTTTTGGGGATGAGGTGCCCATTGAACAATGTGTACTAAGTTATGTGCAAATGAGAGTGCACACTGAAGGTTACACAATGAATTGGCTATGTAGTGAAGCTATGAGTTTTCAAAGGGTGTTGAGGGAGATATTTTGTTGAAATGCATAAGGCCTTCACTCTTTTTGTGCCTAGTCTCCTATAATTGTCTTCACAGTCTGCACCTTCATATAGAACTTGCATTGATCTGTGAATGGAATGATGCATATTTTAGATCATAGTTTGTATTTTACAAGAGCACAGATGTGAAAATTTATGACTTGGCATGGAAATCCATCATTTGAGTGTGAGGAAGTCTTTAAATAAGGGTGCTCAAGAAGATTGAATATCTTGAGTGCACTCTTCATGATTTAGAACTGTTCCCTATGTACTTCTCTCTTACATGACTTGAAGTTGAGGAGACCCACATGCTCTAACTTGCACATTATGTTGGTGAAATGAAGTATATTTTCATGGGGTGAATGTTGGAAACTACTTATAGGCACAATTCAATATTTAGTTGATGTGCAAACCCCTATTGACTATTGAGTGCAGGTGTGTATAGGAAGCATTTTTACGTAAGCTTATGTTTAATGAACTCAACATTGCATAAATGTGCAACCTCTCATGCAGTCCTTTTGAGTTTAACACATGTTGGGTTGTGACTTGGAGAGTCAACACTTTTAGAGACCTCTATGGGCTACTTACTTGTTAAATGGGAATCCAATAGCCTTGAATCAATCCATTAGGTATAGATTCATCTAAAATCCCTTGATCTTTCTCCTGACTGTGATTGGCACAAAAATCCCATGTGGCCTTAGAAGGAGTTGAGATACCTTCCACAAGGACAAACAAACAAAACAATCGTGTTGAATAAAGCTTAGATAAAAGGTAAATAGAAACTAATAGAATTGTGCACAAGCACTTAGAGGAAATGAAACTACTCTAAATAAAAGCAAGTGCATGTGACACTTATGGAACCTAAAATATCTAAACTAGTATTTACAAGGGTGATCATGATCATCAGAGGTAGTGTTTAAGATGAATCCTATTAACAGGGATTGGCAATGCCTTTTTTCTTGGCTTTATGAGCTCGTATGCATTGGCCTACTTATGATTTACTATGGTATATGGGTCACTCTATATAGCATAAACTTGGAATGTTTCAAAACCTTTGCACTATCTACATCCCTCTTAAGTACCAAGTCTCCTTCATTGAAAACTCTATCAACAAGCCCTCTATCAAATGTTCTCTCGATTTGTACCTATTGATGTTCCATAGTGTACATGGTCTATGCCCTGAGTTCCTCGAGCTCAATCAACTCAACTAATCTTAATATCATGGGATCAATCTCAATCAATTCTAATTTATGAGCTAGCTCTAGTCAATTCAACTCAAGAGATGTGGGCAACCTCACTTCCTTTCCATAGACTAACATGAAGGGTGAATTCCCTAGCACCCTTTTCAACATTATTCGATCTGTCTAGAGGGTTGTCTTGAGCTTGGTATGCCAGGCTTGCTACTTATCTTACATGGTTCACTTAATGATGTGAATTAAGATCTTGTTAATTAACTCGATAAAACCATTACCTTGGGGATAATAATTTGATGAGGTGTTTAGATGGATGTTATGCCTAACTGTCTATTCGTTGATCTTGGCTCTGAGGAAAGCTAGTGCATTATCTAAGATAATGGTGACCAAAACACCAAATATTATGACAATACTTTTGTCTAATTCTAGGATGGAAACTATTGACGCTAAAAATTGGCATGCCAATGAATCATCCCTTTCACCTATCGTGAAGGTTAAGTCAGAATTGCACCAGTTTAATCGTGGGAGTCCTATGACTGAAAATTAGTGCAAGGTGCATAGTGGATTTTAAAATTCAAGTTGTATTGAGTTACACACTTGACTGAGTTCTAAGAAAATAATATCTTTCTTAAGAGGGATTGTTTCAGTTCATATGAGTGATAGATGGATGAAATGCTTTCAAAATGAAGGTGGTCTCAGATAATGGTTTCATAAATATACTTATATTTGAATATCTTTGAATCATAATTCATAAATATTAGAGATGCGTTTGAGTTTGATGATAATTTATAAAATATAAATTGAATTTTGATAATAAATCATCCAATGTAACATATTTTATTATAGCAATCAAAAATCCACTTTACTAAATTATAAATCAGTTTAGATAAGAAACTATAATCTATTTTATCCTACAGAGAAAACCTATTAATTAGATAATCTCTTGAACAATAGAAACCTGATTCAGTAAACATATATTTCAAGTAATATCTTGTATTCTTGTTGTAATGTTCCCCAAGTAACTTCAAAGATAAACCCAAAATATGAAGAAACAGATAAAAGATAAGTGATGGGTAGCAAAATGTGAATCAAAATAGGTCTATGTTTAGAATCATATGCATAGTTTAAATCTAAAAATAAAGTTTCAATTTTAAATGTCATAAACACTTCTCCAAATGAAAAGCAAGATGTTTCTATCAAAAGAAGAAGGTAGCAAGGAGAGAGAAACTGAACAAACAAAGGGGAACAACTAACTAAAGAAAATGAACTAACTAAACAACAAAAAATAAAGAAAGAAAGAATCAATACACTAAGAGTATAATACATAGAGTAGGCACCAAGCCAAATTAGATATAAAGAAATGATTGAGAAACCCAAAACAAGAAATGATTTTATTAATAAATTAAATCATATAGATTACAAGTTTTGAAAAGAGACATTGTATCATGTGTGAACATCAAACTTTTGTCATGCAAAGCATGATGTGTTCATCAGTATTCAAGCAATAGCTAGATTCTGATGCATATGAATGCAAATCTATATTTATCAAAGCATTAAATTTCCCAAATATTAACTAAGTAATCAGAAAATAATTGAACATAAACTTGGATATACCTAGAATAGATGAGACATGAACTATGATGTCAAATGGAGTGAGTGTTGATCTTCTACAAATAATGATCATCTCAGAGACTTGTTCTCAATAAAGAATCACAAATGAAAGTGAGAGTGCTCACATTTACTTGTAAGAGTTCCTCCTCTAGATAATGAGGTTGTTTTGTCTTTATAACCTTTGCCAAGTAGTTAGTTGGTTTATCAACTAACTTTAGGTTTAGTTTAAAGTTTAGAAAATGAACTTTATAATTTAAATTTGAGTCAACTTTATAAAATAAAGTTATAAGTTTTAGGCAAATTTTTAAGTTCATAATGAACTTTAATAATGACCTATTAAATATTTTATTTTTTAAAAGACCGAACAAACACTTGGGTAGGGGCCCCACAATGAAATGACTCTAGAAAAATAGTCTTAAAATATCAATCCATAATGACATGATCAAAATAAATGCAACTACACCATATATGCTTTTATTACTTAATCAAATACTAAAACTATTCAAATAGAATGAAACCATACATCAGGTTATATATTATGCCAAATATCATCAAAACTAAGAATATCTAATGATAATTTCATTTGTATGCTTAAATAACAAGGTACTATCAAACAAATTATTTAAAATTGATCAAAACAAGAAACTTCAAAAATTTGTCTATGTGTCCTCCATGTATGCCTAGCTCCAGTGTTATTCATTTGTTCTAAACTTTGACATCTATATCAAACAATTGGATCCATTAAATGGGGTCTAACAAAAATTAAACAATCTTGAAAATGTTCTACAGAAATTAAAACATTATTTCTAACTTTTATAATGCATTTGATTTGTCAACACTAAAATGCTTTCAACATGTATGAAAATAATGAAATTTATTTTATGCAATGAGTAATCAACTATCAAAATTTTCACAAGACTGTTGAGTGAGAATAATCATCACAGTTTCAAGGGCAAAAGACATGTCTTCAATGAAAATTTGTTTAACAAAACAAATTATTGAGTTTTATGATCAAAACCATTAGGTTTCGAAATTAAAACTTCATTCAAAATCAGCTCACCGCAAAAATATATTGTTTTTTATCTTAGAAAACCAATATTTATACCATAAAATCTTTATGAAAACCTCAATCTTATGAACATACAAACATTTTTGGGTAAAATATCAACATTGAGTTGTAGCCAACAGGAATAAAAATCGTTTTATCATGCAATTTTACAAATCCAAGATTATTCAACTATGGCATCATGAAATACTACCCAGAAATCAATTTCTCAAATACCCAAATTGAAATTTGGCAAGCCCCAAACATTCCACTATCTCAGGTTGAATATTTCAGCATTATTACCATATGTCTCAAAATCGACTCAAAGAGGAGAAAATAAAATAGATGGAGCTAAACCCAACAAAAACCCTAACAAAAACTGAATAAATAAATGGTGCCAACTAAAATCTCATCAATTTTTGCATGGATATCTGATAATATTGTGAAGAGACAAAGGCATTTTACCAAATCCAAAATATATCTTCATTGCATGATAGAATTCTAGAAATATAAATAAAAATTAAACCATTTCAGTGAGTTTTATGTTAAGAAAACTCACCTTTCCATAGGAAATGTGTTCCAACAGAGCCAAGAAAATTCTCGCATAAGTGCATCATGTCTATGCTACAAAATTGCCTCAAAAACTTTTTAAAAAAATTAGGAAAGCGTGATTCTAAGCTTCATTACCATTCGCACCAAAACCTTTAAGGAGATTTTTGAAGACTAAAACTGTGAAGGAGAATTCTACCTTGATTTACTCCTAAGGGAGAGGGTACCAGAATTAAACACAGACTATGTAAGCATTAAAACATACCTACTCATATGCCACCCAAATAGCTCAATCAAATTTAGTAGATTCCAATTTTAGCCAAGACAAAAATCATGAGCTTATCTAATTTGTTGCTTGACTTAGATGCCCAAATAGAGTATAACTACAGAAATTCCAACTTCCAAAAGTGCATTAACTACTCATTAAATGTTGGTGTCTTCATTGAAACATGTATAACTTCTTTTATGCTATTTCTTAGGTGAAACATGCCTTGGTGTCATGTTGGTCATATTAGTGATATGAAGAGGGATTGCCTTTACACCATAACATTATTTTTGCCTACACTTGATGTCCACATCCCTTGGGAATGGGTTGATGCTAGGATATTTAAATGGATTAAAATTGATGTTTTTGTCCTTTAAATCAAAAATAGCCCATTACTCAAACAATACCACACATTTGAAAATTATTCATATAGGCTACCATTATATTTCAAAACTTATATTATAAACTAAGACCTGCATGCCTTGATGCTTTCCATTATTTTGTTAAGGAATCTTTCTAAGACCTTGGTTAATTATCTTATTGGCAAATAGAACCAAATCTATATATTATATAAAATGAAGTTATTATAATCCCTCTATACCAAATAAATAATGGTACCATTGTCTTATATAATTAAATGTGTAACAGATGCTCAATTCTAAATACTAAGGAGATTACAATATTTGCCAAGATCATGAAGGAAATTTGAACAATAAGTTACCAACCTATTTTGCCATGTTATTCAATATGTCAAATAGAGACAATTGTAACAATGGTCATGTTGTTGAAGTGGATAACAAGAATCACCTAAGACAACTTAATGCAAATCGAAAAGTAATGAAAATGGCAAACACTTCAATAGCCATATTTAATTTAATCACACAAAATGAAAAGCTATATTAAGACCAGAATATTTTGAGTCATTGACCCCCACTAGGTATTTTAGCAAGATGACATAATTTTTTAGGTTCAAAAAAAAATTTAAATAGGGTACAAAAATTTTAGTTAACAAAAATCTCATTAGCTTCTTTGTGCATTACTACCTCTATCCACCTTGTGAAGTAGTTGGTTTCCATGAGGATTAATTTGTGTCCTACACTTGATGGTATATTTATCATGTCGATGAATTCCAGGCCCCATTGAACAAAGCATTGATCAACTTGTATTGGATGCAAGGGTAGGGCTACTAATTTAAGCTTACCTACAAAGAAGGTGTATTTTTTGTAACTTCGCACCCATGCATTAATATAGTTGGCCAATAATAGCCAGCTCGCATGATCTTCATATCAATGGCCTTTGGAAAATAATGTCCTCTCCATGTCCCATCATAGAATTCTTCTAGGATCCTGCTCACTTGATCCCATTATATGCCTCGTAGGAGAACTCCATTAATGTCTCTTTTATAAAGCACATCACTGATAAGCACATAAGGAATTCCTTGTAATTTGAAATTGCCTACACTTGGATTCATTTAAGCCATGTAGATATGCATTTTTCTAAAGGAATATCTTCATGCTCTTAGTCTAGTTTGTTGAGGTGCCTTGGTCTTCTAGTTAGATTTCTCGTAGTGCAAAAACTATGCAGTCTTCATTTTTCACATCTTTTGCTAGTTGCTTATAGAGTCCCTTGATTTGCACCATCTTGGTGATTTGGATGTATTTGTCTTATTCTAATACCTTTATGACCTAACCGGCTCTCTTCCTATTGGTGTCCTTGATGAGTACGAATTCCTTTATACTCGAGTGTGAGACCATGAGCTAAATTATGTTGTTGGAGAACATATGCCTAAAATTCTTGAGCACTCTTAATACCATGAGGGTATGCTTCTCTACAAAATTTTAGTACAACTCATAATCCTTGAGTTCCTAGCTAAATAAAGTAATGGTATGCTTCAGTTGGTTATTATTTTGTTGTGCAATAATGGTTGAGATGCCTTCAGCTCTACCAAATGGATAAAGGATGAAATCTTTCCCTTAATTTAGGTTGATCAAGGTTGGGGCCTCTATGATAGTGCACTTTATGGCCTCAAAACTACTTCAACCTTCTTGAGTCTAATTGAATTCAACACTCTTATTGATCATTACTATGAAAGGATTGACCAGAGTTGTGAAACTCAACACAAACCTTTTGAAAAAAATTATTTTCCCCAAGAAGTATTGAATAACCTTCTTATGACTTGGGAGAGGGAGCAATAGAATGGCCTCAACTCATTCGATATCAATGAAAAGTCCCTCTTTGGAGATGATGTGTCCCAAAATTTTGCCTTCATGCACTACAAATATGCACTTGCTTGGGTTTAGAGAAATCCTAAACTCTCAACATTTTTCAAAGACTTGTTCTACATGACCCAAATGATCTATTGCACTCTTTGAAAAAATAGTTATATCATCAAGGTAAACCAAGATGAAGTTGTTGTGGAGTCCCTTGAATGTCATACACATGGCCCTCTAGAAGGTAGCTCCTACATTTATTAAAAAAAAGGGCATCTTTTGGTATGCAAAGGTACCCCACTTAGTGATGAATGTCATTTTAAATTGATTGCACTCCCACAAAATTACCTGGTTATAGCCCAAATAACCATCCAACATTGAAAAACTTTCTATGCTTGTGACTGTTTGTAGAATTTGCTCCATTGGTAGATGGGGGTAATGGTCTTTAAAAGAAGATTTGTTTAGGTCCTTGAAGTCTACGCATAATTGGATCTTTCCATTCTTCTTATGAATTGGGACTAGATTGTCCACCCATGAGGAATGTTTGATTAGAAATATTATGTTGGACTTGATGATCTTTGAAATCTCACTCCTCATTAAGGGCTCAAGGTTAGGGTTAACTACCTCTACTTCTGCCTAATTGGCCTAGTATGGGGTCATGTTAAATAGTATGCTAGGCTAATCTTGGATTGAAGCCTATGCGGTCTTGGTAGCTCCTTATGAAAATTCATAATACCTTCTACTTAGTTCAACGAATTCTTTAATTTCAAATGGGGAACATATCTTATTGCCTTTTAGGAGTTTATTATTATAGATGGCTACCATCTTGAATATTTCATCCTTCACCATCATGTATCTCCTCTCATCCTTTAGCTATTTTTTAGAATTGAATATGCTCTCTAGTGTGACTAGCCATTTAGGCAATTTGTTTCCATTCAGTTAAATGATCTACTCCTCATATTGAGTTTGAAGTCATGGTTGATTGTTGGCACATAACTCAACTTCATCTTGTAATAAGTTGATAATTTATTCATCATTTTTTGACACTTGCCAATTACTTACGTTGTTCAAGACTACTAGTCTGACTACAAGTTTTACAAGCTACTCAAACTCAATCCTTATACTATATGGGAGGTCAAACTATGCACCCATGATTATGAGCCTATCAACATCATCAGTATGCACCCTTGATATGGAATGGATATGTAAAGTATTAAACCCATCGATTATGTCCCATGTCTTGTGTTCGTAAGCTCTTAGTAGACTATTTTTGGACACGTTCTGTACTTTAACCTAGTTTTCCACAAATTCATTATCTTTAAAATCTTGCATCACCTTGAACTCCTTTCTTATATGCCAATTAAAAACCCTGGATCAGTGCCTTATATTCGGCAACATTGTTTGTGCAGCTAAATTACAATCTAAATGCATGGAAATATTTCTCCTTCTGAGGGGAGACCATTACAACACCAAACCACATGTCATTTTTATTTTGGGAGCCATCAAAGGATAAATACCATATGTCTTTGAGGTCCTCCTTCACCTTTGTAAGGTTAGGCAACAAGGTGTCCTCCTTGAGAATGTAGTATGTGCCTAGCCATGTTTCTTTTGCATTGTCATATGGGTCAAACTCGCAGTGATCATGACCATTCATCAAGCAAGTTATCTAGAATTCCCTTAATAAGTGTGGTGGTCTCATGAAGAATTGAATTCTCCTCTTTATTGAACAAGTTTTAGTTTGTATTGATTGGGCTAGGAGTGTATGACTATATGTGATTCTTCAAAATAGGCTCAGCCTTGATGGTCATTTTGGTCCCATATGTAGTTCTGAGTAGCATTTATAACCAATCTAAGGATAGATTCTACCCATCTTCATAGTGAAATCCTGAGAGAGGTATATAGCAAAGTAAGGGGGTAAGTCAATGATTGAAATGTCATGAGCAATGATAAGGCTTGGACATGCATGTAGAGTGAGACTCAAATCTTTGATAATTCCCATAGTTTTATCCATTGTTCTATCCAATTAAATGACCCCTTTTGAGATGGGAGAACACGTTATGCCTAGCATCTCTACAATTTTCTTCAGCATCACTGAGCTGCTCATGCCTGAATATATCATATAATTATGTACAAGATGCTCACTGTAAGGATAGATTCTACCCATCTTCATAGTGAAATCCTGAGAGAGGTATATAGCAAAGTAAGGGGGTAAGTCAATGATTGAAATGTCATGAGCAATGATAAGGCTTGGACATGCATGTAGAGTGAGACTCAAATCTTTGATAATTCCCATAGTTTTATCCATTGTTCTATCCAATTAAATGACCCCTTTTGAGATGGGAGAACACGTTATGCCTAGCATCTCTACAATTTTCTTCAGCATCACTGAGCTGCTCATGCCTGAATATATCATATAATTATGTACAAGATGCTCACTGACAATCAGAGAGATGTATAATGGGGTTAGTTTGTTATTTTTGTGCACCTCTTCCTCTGGTTAACATAAACTTATGGGCGTAGTAGACACAGTTTGTGATGGCTCATGAGATTAGAAGCTTCTTAGGGTAACATGTAATAAATTCCTTTGGGGAAGGAATAGAAAGAGTGTCCTACATGGAAATGTTCAGATCAATCTTCTTCATCTTTTTGACTATGTTAAAGGGTATTTGAGTCCTTTTAATATGTGCCTTTTGAATTATAGCCTCTTCTCATGTCTGTGTACTAGTCTAAGGCTAACTCTTTTTCTATAAGGCCATTTCTGTGCATTCCTGTAAAGTTCTCATGTGTACTCTTCCTTGCGTATCTCTGCACAAAACCTAGGGCATTGAGGTTGAGGGTGATAAAGGAGTTAACTCTCTCTGGTGCTCTCTTTCTAAATCTTATGTTAAAAGTAATTGGGTTGCTTCCTGCACTTGGTACTTTATTCTAATTCACATAATTCAAGTCACCCTCCTACCAATTTAGGAGGGTATATCCATCATGTTCTTGCATTTATGCTTGCAGTTCATCCCTTGGTTGATATGAAGTATATGGAGGTTCCTAAGGTGGTGGTGCATTTTACATCGTAAGTACCTCATTCATCATTCTATTTATACATGCAGCTTGATCATGTGGTTGATCACTCAGATAACACCATTCATAGTCCTTTACCATATTGTTATGCATAGGCATGAGAGCTCTAGAAGTGATTGTAGTGTTAGGACTTGGTGCATAGAGTGGTTTATTATATATGACCTGGTTTTGGGCATGTGAAGCATGTTAGTAGGGGGCATGTTTGATTGATTTTATTGGTTAAAGGGTTGAAAAGGCTTGGAATGTTGTGCTTGTTGCCTCTTGAGCACTACCATCTCATTTCCAAAGCTCTTTAATAAGGACTTGACTTTGTGTAACTCACTCAAGGGAACAAAAGTTGATGGAATTAGTGGGTTGACAGTAATAGGAATGGGGACTAGAGTTAGAATGGGGGGCAAGGTAGGTGAACTTGTACATGGGGGTTTGGGATAGAAGGGCATAGGGGGTCTGGGTGCAATCTTCCCTTCTTGGATCAAGCAGTTTTCTACATTCACAACAACCTCATATGCATCTGGTAGTACTACATCTCCCATTGATTGGATCATTACGACCACATCATTGTTTAGCACTCTTAAAAAATATAAGAACGCAGTGTTAGGATTTGCATTTATTAAGAGTGGAATTTGATCCCAACTCCTCTAGAACCTAAAGTTGAGGTCGACCATCTACTCATGTGGAGCCCTTTTGATGGTCATGAGTTGCTTTATTAGTGAGAGGTGATCATTCTTTTCTTCAAACTATCTACATAGTGTCATACCTAACTCATCCCAACTTCGAATAGTACCAGGCTGCAAGTTATAATACCATTAGAGCACTTTCCCTTTCAAAGAAGATGAGAGGAGTCATACTATGACATTTTCTTCAATCACATTATGGATGGAACAAATATTTGTTATGTCTTGTATGTGCACTATCAAGGTAGTAGAATTATCTCTATTTAATTAGGGGATGTTCTTAAGACTAGCTACAGGAATATCATCTTATTGGGGAAGGATCAATGGGATACCTCCATTAAAGGGAATAAAGGGTTGGTTTCTCTACGCAACCATGAAGGGAATAGGGAATAATCCTCTTCTAAGTTGGAGAAATCTACCAAAAGGAAGGGTAGTCTGAGCTCTTCGGGAAGCTTGGTTTGAATCACTAGTTCCCCTAACTACAGGCAAAGATACTCTAACTCTTCTTCTTCTAGAGGGTGCAAGCATCTCAATGAAATGGAAATCGGTACCTCTTGAAGATGATCTCATTTGTCTTGGCATATAGATGAAAGGCTTATCTATATGAACCAAGAATGTTTGGAGTCACTAGGTGCTTTATAGAGTGTCTTAAACACTTGAATCATTGAGAGTAACACCAATCTCTCAGCCAACTTTTGAACTTGGTCCCACCAGGCATGCCAAAAATTATTATCACTTGAGACATGCACCAGTGTGTGAAAATATCTCGCATGCATTGGCATGTGGCTCTTTCACACCTAGCACCTAGGTCTTATGCACTAAAGAGCGATTTGGTGTCTCATTGTAATAATAGGATCATCCCCTAAGGTTTGGGACTCTTGCACCCCTTGGGATGAACCTCTAGACTAGGCCAGCTTCCTTTTATTCTAGATGTACCTAATTTAGGACAAGTATGCAAACCTACAAAGAGAAGAATGATATCTATAACTAGCGATAAACCTAAACTTGACAAAGGGGAAAAGCGAGAGAAAAGGTAAGAGGGTTACTGCAATGTAAAAGGTTATGTCCTCACCTGCTTAACAACACAATAAAATTAATAGACTAAATGCAAAATCTTCAAATCAGGCACGTCGCATAAGTGTTTTACATGGAGGGAAGGGAACACAGCATAGCGTTAGGAAGGATGACAAATGGTCCATAGATAATGCCTATACAGACATTTGTATAAATAGCATGAGATCTGCAGAGACTTTTGATTCTACGTAGAGGTGCAAAGGGAGGATAACAATGAGAGGGATGAACATCCACAACCAAAGATCAACAACCATGAATGCATACAGAACATAGAGTATGAATAAATTAAAATAATTCTTATTAATCTCAAGGTCTAAGGTAATATTACAAACCCAAATAGGTAGAGCTTTGTTATACTAAGAGAGGGATCTTGGAGGACAAACTTTAGTAGCGTTGCGATGCCTAGAAATGTCAAACTTTTTACAATAAAAATTAGGGTTTATATAGCATCGGGCAAGGCCCTGCATAATCAATTCACCATTGGAGTTGGTAGATAATAACTTGAATTCTAAATGGTGCCAAGAGCTTGAGGTTGATTAAGAGCATCAAAGTCTTTGCAATAACTACTGTGAGCCATGCTTATTCAACCTAGGTCTGATAACTTGATCATAGAATTTGTTGGAAGGTCACTTGTCCATCTACATGTGCATCTAAGAATGGAGGGCATCTGAGAAGTGAAGGGAGGTGTGTGATCATGCCTTGATACTTTGATAATCACCTATGCATTCAAATCTATTCAAATTCAACTCCCATGATGCCCAGTCAGGCTCAGCTACCACCCTTATTTATGGTGGTCACCTGTCAATTCACTTGGACTATCTCTTTGACATGGGATTGTGCAGGTTCATCTTTGGGTTATGCCATGTTACCTTGTGTGTGGTAGGGATTAGCATGTGCACCTATCTTTTGGGGACTAGTTGGACATTGAACTATGTGCATTGAGTTCTATATATATGGGAGTGTGCGCTAAAGGTTGTGTAGTGAATTCACTGTGCAATGAAGCTACGAGTTTGTAAAGCACTGAGGAAGGTCTTCTATAGAAATTCACAAGGCCCTAACTCTTTTTGCACCTAGTCTAGTGTGATGGCCTTCACAGTATGTGCCTTCATCTAGAACTTGTACTGGTTTGCAAAGGGAGTGGTGCACAGCCTAGATCGCAGTTTACATTTTACAAGAGCACAGATGTGAAACTTTGTGACTTGGCATAAGACTCTATTATTTGAGTGTGAAGAAGTATTTGAATAAGGGCATGAAAGAAGATTGAATATATTGATTGCACTCTTCATGATTTTGAACTGTTCCATATGCATTTCTCTCTTTCATTGCTTGAAGTCGAGGAGACCTGTGTGCTCTATCTTGCATGTTATATTGGTGTGATGAAGGATATTTGCATGGGGCACATGTTAAAAACTCCTTATAAGTGTAAGTTAACACTTAGTTGATGTGTGAACCCATGTTGACTGTTGATTGTGGGTGCGGATAAGAAGTGTCTACATGTAGGCTTG
This sequence comes from Torreya grandis, assembly GCA_037957365.1. Lineage (NCBI taxonomy): Eukaryota > Viridiplantae > Streptophyta > Pinopsida > Cupressales > Taxaceae > Torreya > Torreya grandis. Next base: position 294,384 of record JARHVA010003648.1, read on the forward strand.
TTTTTAGAGAACTCGACACTGCACAAACGTGCAACTTCTCATGCAGCCCTTTTGAGTTCAGCACTTATTAGGGGGTAACTTGGAGAGTCAACAATGTCGATGTTGACTTTCAATGACTAAAATCAAAAAGGATAAACATAAGGGGATGGGTGCACCCTAACTTAGCAAAGTATAAAAAATGGGGCTAAGACCATCGAGGGTGCTCCTAATAGATGTTGGTAGCACCAAAGGTGTTCGTAGCATAAGACCCAAGAATTACAAGACCTTAGGAAGAATGTTTACAAAGATAAATAAAGGGGAGGGAAACCATCAAGAGTCGACAAAACACACCAATAACACTTAATTTGTACAAATATCTGACAAATAGACAAGTGCACTAAAACTACATCAAATAACACTAAATAATTTTTTGAGACATTTTTAAGTGTGTATGCATCATGATTTCAATTGAGAGCTCATATATGTATCCTACACAATTAATATTTTACAAAACATCAAACTTTGTCTTAAAAAATACACAAATATGAGATTTTTGAAACCATTATTTTATCTAATTTAATAGGGAAAAAACTCTATACTTGTTTTTTATTTTTTAAAGGTCGCCATTAAGTTGTATGCTATTATTGAATGAATTTTATATTGTTTTGATGTAGAAGCTCAAAATTACATAGATATCGGCATCTCTACCCATATTTTAGATTACATATAGCAGATTACAATTGCTGAGGAAGCATACATCTAAATCTTAACATTCCTTTGACTGACCAGTTACGATTAGAGGGCATCCAATCTGTCAAAGTGACTAAACAAGTAATGTTCAAATTTCTTGATTTCAATAAGTATATTTCAAGTTGATTGTGAGGTGAGTGGTGCAACAATGAGTTGTGATGAGTTAATAAGGCAAGCTCATTGCTTATATTAATGTGAAATTAAATGATGTAAAGAAAAAGTATTTGGTTTATCATTAGATGTTCTATGCCATATTGCAAGTACTCAAGAAGTGGAGGCATTACTTGTTTCCCAAGGAGTTTGTGTTATACACATACCATCAAATACTAAAACTCAAAAATAGTTTAGGAGTTTTTACATAGTTACTCATTTGTGTTAGAAGCATAGGAGTGGCAAGTCACATAAAAATTACAAATATGTTAAGTAAAAAGTGTCTCTTGTTGAAAAAGACAATATGTCCAATGCTTCATCTTTCATCTTTTGTATTTTAGTGTATGAGACCAATGTTCCATATGAAAATTACTTTTTATTTTATTGTACAAATTTTATAGTTTTGGTTTTGACTTCATAATCAAACTTACAATAAATTGTTTTGCACTTATCTTATAAAATATTTAAATTTTAATATTATAATCAAACATAATAATAAATTTAAACTTGTCAATCTACCTATTCTTAAATTAGATTATATATTATCATTTATCTTATATATTATTTAAATTTTAATATTATAATTAAACATAATAATAAACTTAAACTTGTCAATCTACCTAATCCTAAATTAAATTATATATTAAAGTGCAAAAATCTATTATTCTTAAAAAGGGACTTCATACACCTAACATTGGTATCTACGTTAGAACCTAACATATCACCTTTAGTCTTACACATTCTTAAATAAGTAAATAAATAAAATAGATAAAACTTATGGTAACTTTACAATAAAGGCAATAAAATTAGTAATCAAAAGTGAATTATATCAATTATCTCTCGAAAGGTTATATCGATTACATGCACAATTAACTCCAATCGAATGAAGATGTCAAATTAACTATAAGAAAAATTATAACTATTTTTTTACATGTATATGTATTTATCGTAAATGTTGAAAGATGTTAATTTTGAAATGTTTATTTTACATTTATGATATATTATATTTATTAATGATTGTTAGAGAATTTTTAGTTGATAGGAGACGTGGCATCAATACCTATTGTGTTGGGCTCAAAAAATATATTTTTAAGATGACAAAATGGGGCTTTCAAACTCCATCATATGTTAAAGATACATTAATTTTTCAATCATCTTCTCTAAACAAGAAGAAAAACTTTCATATGATGATCAAATGGGCTTCAAATTTAAAATTGAAACTATCATATAACAATTAAATGAATGTTAAATTTAATATCAATCGTTTTTATTAACACCTCACAATAATACACTCCACCACCCCAATTACAATTGTAAGTTACGCCTTAACATAATTGTCTCTAGGAAGAGAGGTTAACTACAATCATAGATGCAAAGAGAGTTTATAACAAACTTTCACAAAAAGATTCTAAGAACTTATGCCAACCACATTCACAACAAAGATAAACGAAGTTCATTCACTCTATAAACTATTGTAACCACAATCACAACAAAGATAAATCAAGTTTATTCACTCTATAAACTATTGTATATTCTCATTCTAACGTTCAAAACTCACTTCATAAGCCTTCACTTTTGTCATATTACCTACCTATATGTTTTGAATGAGAGTGGTGCCAACAAATGCACTCACACACATATTGGAGTTAAGATGTGTTTGAAAATTATATCTTTTTTAACAAACCCCTAAATTCAAGTCCATAGTTCTAAAAAGCTTAAAAGTTACTTGAGGGTTGTGGCACAATGGTAGGTCAAAACGACAACTTAGCTCGCATCACAAGTTTGAGCCACAATGTTAGTTCCTTAGTAAATCTAGTACCATCAATATTAACAAAAAATGCCCAAAAATATATCTTATGTCATACTCACCCACCTTTGCTTGCCAAGGCTTCGCTATCAATCCTAACAAATCATTAGCTTTGTATATGAACAAAATGAAAATCTGGGATAAATTGAACTCTATCAACAACAGACAAAAACCTCTAAAACGGGTTGTGTTGTACATTTGTATCCTTAAGGCACCATATTAGACCCTTTGGAATAGAAAGCAAACTACTCTTCTCCATAATTGTTTTGGGACAAGTTATCATTGTTTTGTAAACTTATTATCATGTTGCTCTTTTGAAACCCATCAATTGACATGCTTCCAATTATGCTACCCACTTAATGTTTTCCATCCATCAATACTTGTTAGCTCTTACTCAAGGCAACAAACATATCACTTTATGCAAATTTTCGCCTTTCTATGCCTATTTTTCATTTGATAAAAAACACAAACATTATCCATTGGGTTTCAACCTTCCACACTACCCAAACCTGACATGCAAATTTTATTTCTTAATAAATGATAATCCGATTAATATTCTCCATCTAATATATAACCACATGGAAACAAACGCACTCACACATATTGGAGTTAAGATGTGTTTGAAAATTATATTTTTTTATTAAACCCCTAAATTCAAGTCCATAGTTCTAAAAAGCTTAAAAGTTACTTGAGGGTTGTGGCACAATGGTAGGTCAAAATGACAACTTAGCTTGCATCACAAGTTTGGGCCACAATATTGGTTCCTTAGTAAATCTAGTCCCATCGATATTAACAAAAACGGCTCAAAATATATCTTATGTCATACTCACCCATCTTTGCTTGCCAAGGCTTCGATATCAATCCTAGCAAATCATTAGCTCTGTATATAAACAAAATGAAAATCCGGGATAAATTGAACTCTATCAAAGATAGACAAGAACCTTTAAAACAGGTTGTGTTGTACATTTATATCCTTAAGGCACCATCCGAGACCATTTGGAATAGAAAGCAAACCACTCTTCTCCATAATTGTTTTGGGACAAGTTATCATTGTTTTGTAAACTTATTATCGTGTTGCTCTTTTCAAACCTATCAATTGACATATTTTTTACAATAATGCTACCCAGTTAATGTTTGCCATCCATTGATACTTGTTAGCTCTTACTCAAGGCAACAAAGATATCATTTTTTGCAAATTTTCATCTTTTTATGCCTATTTTTCATTGGATAAAAAACACAAACACTATCCATTGGGTTTCAACCTTCCACACTGCCCAACCCTGACATTCAAATTTTATTTCTTAATAAATGATAATCGGATTAGTATTCTCCATCTACTATATAACCACATGGAATAATTCTAAAAGTTTATAGAACCATTAGCATCAAAATGGCAGTTGTACAACATTTCTTAGTTTATCCATCATTTTAATCAAATTTCTAGAGTTTAAAAAGACTTAAAAGGCCTCCACATATTCTTTTTGCCGTATTTCTCTTTTAAAAGGTATATCAACATTTTATCCATTTTAATAGACTTTGCAATAAATTCGTTTTATTCAAAACCCTAAATCAACACCAACTCTTGAAATAGTTCTTTGTTTGGCCCTTGAATATATTTATCAATGGAGACAATGCTTCTTGTAGACTTCTGTGTTCTATAAACAATAAGGGGTAATATTGAAGATGATACTTGTGTATTCAAAATCAACAAGACTTTCTTCAAAATTGCTACCATGCTAGACCTAGAATTACAGATAAGGTCTCTAATAGGTTGTCACTTCAATAACTATTATCAGCTGAATCCCTCAACTTTTGGAAACTTACAAATGCTGAAAGAAGTTCTGTACTGATACTCTTCCTTATCAGTAGGAAGATGATGGTTTTCAAGTGATCTATTTCAGAGTTTCCTCCAAGGTTTTCTCTAGTTTCAGGTCAACCCATTTCTTCAACAGCACAATCATCCAAGATGGTAGGTTTTAAATCGGTCTATATGTGGCATCCTTGAATCAGAAGAGCATCTTTGCATGCTTCATATAACATCCAGGTGAGGCCAGAGGTAGGCATAACCTTAAGACAACTTGCACCCCAACCTCTATAAAGTCCATTCAATCCATCCTCCTGGATAACATCCCTTAAAACAGTGATCATGTTGCCAGGATACTTGCCCTCTAGCATTCCAACCATGAGCCTTTTGCGAGCAACTTCCATAGGGAAACTCATGGTGCTAGAAACAAGCCCTGTACATGCAGGAAAAAAAATGATTCCATTAACACAATGTCTCCACAGAATGATTCAAGCCCTTCAGTATCTGTGTAAAAAAATTACACAATTGCTAAAACACAAACAAATTTGATTCACTGCAATTAAAAGGAATGTTCACAGAATAAAACGCACCTGCAAAAGAACCAATGAACAGTGCTTCAATATGATTCAAAGAGTTCTTTTTGGAGGACCTACAATATGTTTGTTTTGCCGACTCGTATGTAAAATAATAAGATGCACTGTAGGGTACCATACCAATCAGAGTGGGCACAATGCCTGCATATAAAGCACCTGGACCTTCGTCCACTGCAATTTTCTTGAGAGCATGGCTGATACTTTGGTATACTCCATTATGAACAGTGAAACGGTCCTGATTTGCATGTTTATAAGGCTATTATATATTTCCACTGAGATAACATTGTAATCTGGAAAAAAATTCCTGTCCAAGCGTATAGCTTTGACTCAAAACACTGGTTCAGATAATTAATTAAATGCCAATTTGCAACAACCTCTCTTATAAAAATGTAAAACCCATATATAAAAGAGGACAGAAGGACTACCTTTAAGACCTCTAAAGGGTAGCAAAATGTGGTGCTAACAACTCCTGCAACTGCACCAGCTATGGCAAGCGGTGACACACAAGAAACTGGCAAATCCATGGTATGCCCTGCAATTTGAACTTGTGGATATCCATTCTTTTCCCAATGCTCTTGAGCAGAAATTAGAGATCTCTTTACTGCTTCAAACGTGCAAAGCTCAATTGCTTGGGAAGGAGCAGTTCGAAGAATGTTTATACCATTACCACTCCACAAGCCTTGCCATCCTTGTTGATCCAGCACCTCTTTGAAGCTATTTATGATACTCTTGGAGCCAATACCAATAATCATTCGTGTTCTACAAAAGGCACAGTCAAACTTATAGATTTTGCATTTTCTAACTAGCTACTACAAACAAATGCAAAACATTAATCTGAACCTATATAAATAGAGCAAGAATAATGTATGGATCATGCATTACAATATATAGCATCGAGAGTTCAAATACAAGTCATTCATGGATACAGAATCCAATGTAATGAGTCAGAAATTACAGAAATGAAGCCTCTTATTTTCTTCTTTACATTTTTGGGGTGGACATTGTTAAAAATAAACTTTGATAGTTCCTAGAGCACTCAGATTCTATTCAAAAGAGTAAATGTATTTTTAAGTTTAAAACATAATATTTACCCTCTACACATTAAAAATATTTATGTTATATTATTCAATTTTTATCTTATTACAAAACTATCGATATTAAAAACACTTCTAAAAATAATGGCATGTGTAGCAATGGCCAAACACTTCTAAATATAATGGCATGTGTAGCAATGACCGGACAATCAAGATATTTTCTCACCAAGACTGATGGTCACACTTGTGGTAGCATGCACCAAAATAAACAAAGAATAACAGGCCAAACCTATGTAAAAAATGATAACCAAATGCAAGCCTAGAACATACATAAATCATCCAAACAGCACCTTACCAAAAACCTCAAAGGATAAGTCAACTGAAATATCACAAATGTGACCTAACATGGGAATTCCTTCTTGTGCAAATAGATGCCAATTTAAGCACAAGTCAACGGCAGGGGGTCATAAAAATGTATGGTATAAATATCTTCATACTCAGGGGGGACAGATAACTTTAAATGGCCCTGACAAAAAAGTAGATCATTAGTTCTTGTTTAGGAGGGCTTCTGCAGACCACCTTCCCAGCACCTGCATACACACATGGACACAAATCACTATCCAAACTGTTAACATGAAATGCAATCCTAATCCAAGAATAGTGATTTAATCCAAAAAGAAAAGAAGAGATGGCCATCTTCAAACCTCCCATGAGGCAACAATGCATACATGGTCAGCACCATTTCATGTTCATCTCTATTCCCCTGTTGAAAGTTGGCTTACTAATTGATGTTGCACATGCTCACCCTATCCTCCACAAGCTACAACCATCCTTGAATTTATATATGTTTACAGGGCAGCAACCCATACCAACATCACGTTCTAGGGCAATCAACTGCTATGGTGCAACAACCAAAACAAATGAGTGTGTGTGATAGGCTCTTCAAAAATCACTTTAAGGTCAGGCTTAAGACTTAACGAGAATATATATATATATACACACACACACGTATATATACACACACACACACATATATCTGTGTGTGTATGTATATATATATAGAGAGAGAGAGAATATTTTTATTTATGTCCACAAGAGACCTTGTAGGATATACAGATGGAGTAAAAACAGTTACAATAAAATTTATAAAAAGAATTTTGCACTTAGATGTCAATATCTCAAGGCTGTCACTATCAGCCATATATATTCCATCAATGCTACTTTTTTGTTGTTCTGAAAAATCCTTAATATAACTCCCTACTTGTTTAGTCGGCAAACTCAACAAATCTGCATATCTTTTTGAGGGCATCTCCCTGCTTGTGCATAGGACAGTGCAGCACCACATGCCCCTCATCCTCAATTTCTCCTTGCTTGCATATACATTCTTCTCGGTTTATCTTTTTGTATCTCCCTATTTCAACTGCTAGGTGATGAGAGCTTATCTTAAGTGACAAATTATTTATGTATACATACATACATACATATGTGTATATATATATATATATGAGAGAGAGGGAATATTTTTATTTATGTCCACAAGAGACCTTGTAGGATATACAGGACGGAGTACAAAAAGTTACAATAAAATTTATAAAAAGAATTTTGCACTTAGAAGTCATTATCTCAAGGCTGTCACTATCAGCCATATATATTCCATCAATGCTACTTTTTTGGTGGTCTGAAAAATCCTTAATATAACTCCCTACTTGTTTAGTAGGCAAACTCAACAAATCTGCATACCTTATTGAGGGCATCGCCCTTGCCTGTGCATAGGACAGTGCAGCACCACATGCCCCTCATCCTCAATTTCTCCTTGCTTGCATATACATTCTTCTCGGTTTATCTTTTTCTCTCCCTATTTCAACTGCTAGGTGATGAGAGCTTATCTGAAGTGACAAATTATATATACATACATACATACATATATGAGAGAGAGAGGAGAGAGAGAGTTCACGGCATTGATCAATTATGATATATGTATGTATGTATGTATAGAGAGAGAGAGAGTTCACGCCATTCGTCAATTATAATTATAAAATAAAACTAATACAAGAATGTAGCTTAGCGAGATGTCTTAAACAAGATTCTTGTCCTTCATAATCAGTCAAGAAAGGCATTTTACCTGAGGACATATTAAGTTCTATCTCCAAAAAGAATAATCTATATGTAAAAGATGTTTTTATGGATGATAACTTTAGTGATAAGAATGAATAGTGTGCCTTTCTGGTAGATCCCCATAACAAACATGGAAAATGGGCAATTCTCATGATTCAAGCTCTCAATGGAAATCCCCATAACAAGTTGGCCTGGATAATCCTATTCTGCATGGCCATCTCAAGTACAAGTTGACCAATAGATACAATCAAGCACACGACGTAACAGTTTGCAAGTGACAACTTATTATCGATCAACTACAGTCTTGTGGTTAACTTAAATATATGATTGTCATATATCATTGGAAAGCTCTTAGAATATTCATTGCAACAGTGTTATTTTCATATCATGTTGATGAATACAAATTCCTTAAATCTCTCTAATTATCTTGGGACTGCATTGTAGCTTCACAAAGTGGTAATCTAGGCCCACATGGCTAATAACTTGAACATAGGTTTGTTCTAACTTCTATATCGCTGGAAAGCTCTTGGAATACTTACAATGGCATAAAGTCAAAGTTTGCAATTGATTTTGGGCCCAAGTGATCCAGGGGACAACACACTAATAACATGGATTCAAATGTGTTATGAATTGAGGCGAACAAGAATGATAAATGCAAGAATAACAATACTCAAGAGTGCTTTGACAAAGAGTATAAGAGAACAATAGGACACCATGCTATATAAGGCAATGTTATATCACCCAAGTTCTGTGTACAAAGATTCGAGAGGCCAAATGTATGCTTCAAGATGGCTACGCCTATGCTTGTCTCTCAAATAATGAATAGGATGCAATAATATAGAAGTGTCGAAGATGAAGAGACTTGAGTCATTTCAAGAACCGCAACCGCTTGCCTTCTAATGGTTCATATCCTATGTTTTGTTGTTTTCTAGAAACTCTGCAGAACAGCTACAAAGAACAGGGTTGACATTGTCAGAGTTGTGAGGCATGGAATAAGAAGAGTTGGGACTTCATGATTTGACCATGTGTGCTTGGGAAGGTCCTAAAGCTTGTGGTGAAGAAGCACGTGACATGGAGCACCAACATTGTACCATGAGACCATCAAAGTGCCAAATCCTCCTAGATCAGAAGTTTGTCCTTGAGGAGCAATAATCCCCACTGCAGCAAGTTGCGGAAGAAGAAGTGGCAAGTTCTTGGCAACTTGAGCTTCTATGAACCATTTGGCGTGGTAAGGAACCTGTAGAGAGGAATCTGCACATTTGACCCTACCGTCAATGACTTGATCTACTACTGCTTGAATACTTCAATCAGGATTGATCTCTATTGGCTGAACTTCTGCAACATCTAGTGTATCCAATAAAGGTGGGACCAAAATGGCCCAAGAGTTCTACATTGAAAACTAGATGTATACAAAAAAAAACTAGAAAATTGAGCTCAAAGGCATTATTTCCACCCTTCTTAGTAAACAATGCAGGGACCATACCAAAGAGGACGGATCTTGCAATAAGGACTTGTGAGTCTTTCCCTCCGCAAATGAAGCCATACTCCCAAATCTGGAACTCTTTCTCTTTGTTTGAGATCAACATGTTGCTTGTATATTGTGGTATTTTGCTCCAACTTTTCTTTTACTTATTGATACACTTCTTGCATATACTCCACATAATCCTCAGCTTCAGTACTTTTCCCACTCAATTCACTAATGTCCTGCAGCTTTGTTACACTTCTTGGACTGCACCCATTTACTATTACGAAAGAAATCATTGTTGTACTTCAATTAACTGAATTTTTGAAAGCAACCTCAGCTTGAGCTAACATCAAAGCCCATTGTTTGGACTTGTCTCACACCAAACCACCAAACATCTTATCAAATTTACAAGACTTCTATTTACCATCTTTGTTTGGCCATCCGTTTGTTGATGGTATGTTGAACTAAAACTCAACTTGGTGCCCAACTTCTTCCACAAAGTCCTCCAAAAATGACCAACAAACTTGGTGTCTCTATCTAACACTACTTTTTTGGGAAATCCATGTAGCCTCACCACTTCTTTGAAGTGCGCCATTTTTAAAAATCTAACAACAAAGATAAAGTCATAACCCTTTTGAGTTTGTTGCAATCCAAGCGCGAAGTCAATTATAATGTCTTCCCATGGTATTTATAGTATAGGCAATGGCTTGTAGAATACGCCATTTTGACTTGTACCCTTAGCATATTGACACATTTTGCAACTTTACACAAACTTTCTCACATTTTTACTCATTCTTGGCCAGTAGTATTGTTGACAATTCTTCCACAAGTCAGATTGTCTTTTGCCATTTAGAAAGTTCACGTCTCTAGCAAAGGAAAGAAGAATACATTGTTTTTTTGGTAGGGGCCTTTTGCTACAAAAGGATGAATTCCTTCGGACTTTTGTCCGAAGGAATGGTTCATGAAACAAAGGGAATAACAAATCAACAACACGCCTAAAGGAAGTACCCTTCAAAAGGGTCGTTTGCAAGAAACCCGAAGGGTAGGGTACCCTTTGGAAGGGTCATTTTCAACATTCCCGAAGGGCACATAACCTTCGGGAAGGTACAGGAACGAATTGGGGACCTTCGCAAAAAACCCAGGTGACCATTGCAATTTTTCTGAATGGCATAGAGGGAGAGAAACTAGCCCTTTCGGAGGGCACTTGGTCGGCAACAGGACCACGGTAACCTTTTCGAAGGGCACATTTCGAAGGCCGAAGAGCGAAGGCACAAAAGAGACCTTCGGACTTTTTGTCCGAAGGAATTCGGAAGACGCCAGAAAGAAGACCGAAGACAAAATGCCGACGGCAAAAGACAAAGGGGCTTCGGAGAAGTTGATTCAACAAAGGCAAAGCATAAGCGAAACTTCGGACTTTTTGTTTGAAGGAATTCCTTCAAACAAAAAGTCCGAAGAAATTTGGAGAAAGGACTGCGAAAAAAAAAACCCGAAGAAAATACAACCAAGGACGAGGCACAGAGGAAATAAACCCAAAGAAAATAGGAATTCCGAAGGATAGAGGAAGAGACCGAGATAATTCTTGCGGACATTTTTTCCACGAGAAAATGACGAGACAAAAGTCCGAAGAAAAACAGAGAAACTAAGGCAAAGAAAATGGGGAAGATATCCTTCAAGCTTTTTGTCCGAAGGAATTCCTCCGGACAAAAAGTCCGAAGGAATTTGGACAAGACCCCTTCAATAAAATCCGAAGGAATTAAGCCGAGGCACCCAAAAGTAATAGTTTTTAGACTATCCAAAAGAGGAAATAAGAGAAGTCCGAAGGAAATTGCCAAATATAGAATCTTGCCAAAAATAGACACGAACAGGCAAACCAGAATAGGGTAAAATATATGCAAGCGGGAGCTATTTTCGAATACCGGTCAAAGCTTCAATTGACTGGTTATTGAAGTCCTCGTCTCCGAATCAACGCACACATCCGAGGGTCCAACTTAGCATCAACTGAAGTTCCAAATTTGAATGTCGAGTTGACTGTTCCAAATTTAGAGTTGACTAATCGTTAAACGCCGCATCCACTAGGAGCTTTTCCATGTGAGGGAGAATAGTCTCTTCGACCAACTCAGCTTATCAAACAGCCAACTCAGCGTTTTCAACGTTCCAATTCGACATCAAGCAACTCACGTAGAGTTATAAAATTAACATTGGCATGGATTTCCATGCAAAGAGAGGTGGGCGGTTCATAACAAAGACAAGTTCACTTCCTCAAGCGCAAAAAGCTTCATGCAAAGACAAAAGAAAACATATTTTATTGAAAGGCCAAGTCAGCCTTGAGTTAACCTAAGTGAATCCTTCTCTTCAAATTTTCAACACCAATCTTTGGCCTTTTGTAATTCACTCTATAAAATGGCTTTCAGCCTTGTTTAAAAATCATCCAATCTCTCTCTTGGCTAAACCAAACTCTGCAGTTGGTGAGTTGTGTAACCTCTTCGATTAATAGGATTGCACTTTCAGATTTCAAGTGTTGGCATAGTGTATATTTCATTCAACAATTTGCATAAGTGGTAGATTTCTCTCCCTTCCCAAATTTTGGTTCATACCTAGTTGCTAGATTATCCTTATGCAAGTCATGTTAAAGTGTTTTTTATGTCTTTTGCTGAAGCTGTAAGTGGATGTTAGGTGGCTGCAAAGTGTCTTGTATCGGACCTCTCTCCATCGTTTTCCCTCATGTTTTGGTCATTGGATCGAACCTCTTCATGAAATATTTATGCACAAATGATTGATTGAAATCTAAGGTCTTCATTTTCCCTTGTTCATTCAGTGTTCAAAGTTCCAAGTTGAGTGGATCGAACTTCTAGTGCATCACCCCCTTTTAGGTAGGATTTCCCCTTTAAGTTTCCTTCTCCTTTTTCCACGGTAGTCCGCAACATAGAGTAGAGATCCTCATTGATACATCATACAAGAACCAGCGTTCTCTGGAGGTTCTTCTCACCGTTGAGGCACCCACCCTCGTGAGAAGATCCCATTGTTTCAGCCGAATAGAGGACTGGCCATTTTGTGCACGTCTTCGAATCAGGGCGCAGCTCCAAGTTGACAAGTATCTCTGGCTCTATTGTGCCAATGTCTTATCTATGCCAAAATGACCAGCCAATCCTCCACTATGCTTATCTTTTATCATGTTCTCTTTCATTGAGCCTTGGGGAATACACAACTGCTGCCTTCTAAACATTTATCCTTCTTGTAAATAATACTCCAGCCATGGAGTTCATCAATACTCACTGGATCTTTTCATGCTGCCCATGCATCTCTAAAATCCACATCATCCTTATACAAATATTTCATGTAGTGAACCCCAATTACCTCTACTCTCATTTGTGTCAACAAGAGACATCTGCAGTTTTATTTGATTTCTCACTTCCATATTTCAAAACAAGTGAATAACTCTGAAAAAATTCAACCCTTTTCATCTGCCTTTGTTTCATCTTACCTTGGCTGTTTATAAACTGCAGTGTTTGATGATGTGTTTACAAAACAAACTCCTTTGGGAGCAAGTAATGTCTCAATTTTTTTAAAGCTTGCACAATAGCATATTACTCTTTATCAAAAACTAAATACTTCCGCATGGCATCATTTAACTTCTCGCTGAAATATGTGATGGGTTTACCCTCTTCACTTACAAAAACACCTATCATTGTCCCACTAGCATCAGAATCAGCTTGGAACACCTTGTTGAAATCCAATAACGCTAACACCGGTTGTCTTGTTACCTTCAAAATTTCAAAGTCTTTCTTACCTTCTTGAATTCCTTTCTATCACCTCTCATTGTTTCTGTTATGGGTGAAAAAAACCTATTGAAGTTTCTAGAAAATTCCAAAAAAAACTAGCTAACCTATAAAAATTCCTAGCTTCAAATATGTTTTTTTTTGGTGTTGGCCACTCCAAAATGGCTTTCATGTTTTCTAGATCTATCATTAATCCATCCTTTGAGACAACAAAGCCCAAATAAACCAACTTGGTCTTCATAAAACTGCTTTTTTTCATATTTATCAAAAACTTATCTTTTTTTAATTTTTGGGATGTCTCAAATACATTAAATGCTCCATTTTTGTCTTACTAAAAATCAGAATATAATCCAAAATAAACAATTACAAACTTACCAAGACACAGTTTCAACACTTTACTCATGAGCTTGATAAATTTACTCGGCGTATTTGTCATACCAAATGGCATATCCAGCCACTCATACAAACCTTGGTTTTAAATGTATTATTTTATTCATCACCTCCCCGAATTCTGATTCGGAGACACCCACTCTTCAAATCAATCCATGCAAAGTATTTTGGTCCACTCAACCAATCCATAAAATCATCCATATGAGGCAAGGGAAATTTGTACTTGATTTTTATCTTATTCAAGGCTCTATGATCCATGCACATACACCATTCTCCTCCTTTCTAGGGTGCTAACACTCCTGGAACTGCACATGTACCCAAGATTTCTTTGATTAAACCCTTTTCCAACAACTCTACATTTGTTAATTCACCTATTCATTCTTTGGTGGTGTCAATCTATAGGCCGTCTTGTTTGGCAAACTAGATCCAAGAAACAAATACACATGATAATTAATGCTATTGGAAACAATTACAGCATATTCATCCAACAATCCTTCCACTTCACTTAGCATTTCACTTTCCTTATTTGCTGTCCCAACTTGCATACAAAATCAGAGAACCAAATCCATGAGATGACTAATGCTACTGGAAACAATTACCCTATATGTATCCAACAAATCTTCAGCTTCACTTAGTATTTCACTTTCCTTGTTTTCCCAACTTGCATGGCTTAACGAATGAAAGCAATGATTGCTTTATCTTTCTTTGCAACTTTCAAAACCGGTTTTTCAGAAATAATCAGAACTTTGGGACAGCTTCTCACTTCCTCCTCGTTATCCTTCAATGGGCTCAAGGGAGACATCGATCTATCCTTCACAAGTGTGTAAGTATTTGCTCTTCCATCATGTATAGCTTTCTAGTAAATTTCCATGGTCTACCCAATAACACATGACCCACATCCATGGGTATAATATCACATCAAACTTCATCATTATATTACCCATTTGAAACAATGACCAAATATTGTTCATTGACCCAAATTTAATGCCCTTTTTGCAACCAGGAAACCTTGTATGGATTTGGGTGTGTTAACCGAAACTTATCTACCATTTCATTTCACACCAAATTATCCGTGTTACCACAATCACTAATGAGTTCGCAGCACTTACCTCCAAATTTCCAAATGACTCAAAAATGATTCTTCCTTTGTACCGGTCCATTCTCTTTCCCGAGTTTTAGCAATACTCACTTCATCATGAGAGCTTCTCCATGTTCCAATTCCTCCATATGAACAGGGGATGCAATTGAGTCATCATCCACTTGTACAATATGAATTCTAACCTCATTTATCCTATTTCTATTATTTTGTGCTTGTGGGCACTCATAAGTTTAGTGACCGACTTCTCCATATTTGAAGCATGTACCCATGAAACCTCTCCCTCTACCATACTTCCGTCTTCCCCTTGAAGCATATGGTATTCCTCTTGGTGCATGCTTGTGATTGTGACAAAAGCTAGCTTCTGTCTCATATGTATGTTTTCCTCTTCCAATATTTGATTGACCTCGTCCCCTTAAAAAAATTTGCCTCTACCTCTTGTTGTATTTTGTTTTCTTCTTAACAACTTCTCTTCGGCCTTCCATGCAACTTGATAAGTCTCTTCCACAATGCAAACTGACCATACTCAGCTATATTGTATGCTGATTCCGTAACCCATTTATATATCTTGCAACCTCCTCTTGATCCAACCTATGGTGACCAAATCGTATGGTTATCTTGTATAACTCCTCATTGTAATATTTCACATTGAGCTCTCTATGCCTCAAGTTTTGCAACAAATCTAACTGATAATTTGCAAGGAGAAACTTACCCTTCAACTTGGCAACCATTCTATTCCATCGAGTGATCCCACCTCGACAACATTAAAATATTCTTCCATCTTCATAACCCAATCTATCAATTCCTTCAAATTCAAAATTTTTAAGAAGCTTGAAAAATCCATCTTTGTTCCTCTTCCAATCCTTGAGATAGCTCTAATGAGCCTATCTTCACCCACATCCAATTGTTCATTGGCATGCTCATGTTCTTCTCCTTGCTCTTCTTCAACATCACTCTCATCATCTCTTGGTGCAAAACCTCTTCTTTTTGTCTTCTTCAACAACATCCAATCTTGCTTGCATGGCTTTCAACAAGTCCACAACCTCGTCCAATCTCCCTGCCGCACTGGCAGCTTTTGTACCTTTGCCCACCATTCTCCTAAAAGGCATATTGACTCTCTTGCAAATCTGAACCTAATATTGTCATCCCACTGATCACAATCCTATGTAGGTGGAATATACTCTCTAAACTAGACTCAACCAGCTCTGATACCAATTGGTGAAATCTAGAACAAGGGATCCAATGAAGGAGAGCCTTATTCTAATAGCCAAAGTGAAACATACAACTATTTGAAGAAGAATTAGCACAGGAAAATAAATTCATTTACTCCAGCAATTTGCGTTTCACAATTTACGTACCAATGGTGATGTTCTTAGAGCTAAGAAAATATCAAAAGCAAGTAGGATGAAGAAGATACATTCATGGTGATCCCAAATTGGATCTTGATTTATCTCCCCCAATTGATCTTTATTCTATTTCTTGATACTTTACCTTCCTTTGTCTCACCAATTGCCTTCCCTGTCTCTTGGAGATGCCTCTTCGAACACCCCGAAGATTCTTGAAACACCCAAGATGGGAAAACCAATCATTCTATATTATTACTCTGCTTGTGTAACCAAAGCAAGCAAAACCATTGCTTAACACAAATTGGTGGTTTTGCAACCACACGCCAAATTTCGAAAAACCAATCACTTCTGACTATTACTTTGCTTGTACAACTAGCACAAGCAAAACTGCCGCTTAACACAAACCATTAGTTACTACTAGTTAATGCAAACTAAAAGTTAATGTAGACCAATAGTTTCATCACCGTGCAAACTCAATTTAAGCCTTTTTTGCTAATTGGGATTAAATCACTCTTTGTTACTTCTAGAGTTCAAAAATCTTATGGGGATTTAACAAATCAAATTCCATAGTGCAACAAAGGATAACACACAAACAATTCACCATGAAACACTACACATGTTTTGGTTGATGATCACACATCGTACCCTGATACTCTTGCATCAATGGATCCTTCCACAAATCTCAAAATACACCAAACCCATCCCACACAACAATTTTTGAAACCCTAACAAAAAATCATGAAATCTCAATGTCATCAACTTGGCCAATGACGTTCAATCAAAACATGAACTCACCAACCTCATTGGGTGATTCAATGACATTCAACAAAATTCAAGGATCCCTCCCACAAATCAAAAAATAGCCTTCAGTGCCACGTAACAACTATCAAAAAGATGAGTCAAGAAAATGATGACAAAGGCAACAAATACATAAACCTAGAAGCTGACATAGAATACAATGGTGCAATACCTACATTACCAAGTGATAAGGCCATTTAAGAACACACAAGCAAAGACCAACTCCCTCGCCAACACCATAGATTAGGGCATTTTACAATGCAGCCCCCATATTTTTATAAATTTACTACTAGCGTCCACCCAACAACCAATGAAATTTCCAAATTGCCACCTACACCTTATGACTTTGGAGATGGCAATGCCATTTCGCTGAGGATATTGTTGACAATTTTGCCCCCCAATAGGGCAAATTGTCACCCCTACTATTTGGAACTTTGATATGGTGCCAAGTTTGTCTTGTGAATCAGTTTGGGGGTCCTTAAATGACCATTTACAGCCCCCCAAGTGGCCATCTACAGCCAAGTAAATTTTAGTCATTCAGAGGTTTCCAAAGAGCTTGTTTGATTACAGCCAAATGTGCAAATACAGCCAAGATATACAAGCTTTAAGTTTATTTATTTTGTCTTCCCAAAGAATTTTTCGGGATATAAGAGGTGGACTATTTCTTCAAACATTTTGTCTGAGAGAAAGCTCTCAAAGGACTGTGTAAAAAAAGTCCAAAAAAATGACTAAGAGGCAGTCGTTCAAGGCTTATTTTCTTCAGACTATTTGTCCGAAAGAAAGGAGAAAAGCACAGTTGAGAACACTGGTTTTCAAGTCAAGACAAAAGTTTTGAAGGACAGCTTCAAAAAGCCCAAGTGCCCTTCGAAAAGCCTGGGTGCCCTACAATTCTTTTGAAGGACACTATTGAAGTAGACATGCCCTTGCGGAGGGCATTTGGTCAGTGGTAGGACCCTTTCAAAAGTTCCGAAGGGCATTATTGGGAAGCAGAAGCCTTTGCGGAGGGCACCTCCATAAAGCAAAGGACAAAAGCAAATTTCCCGAAGGGAACTTGCCCTTCGGAGAAAAGATAGCCAAAGGAGACAAATTCCTTCAAACTTTTTGTCCAAAGGAATTCCTTCGAACAAAACATCCGAAAAAATTCAAGAGGATAAAAAACCCGAAGAAAATAAAAAAAACAAAGGCAAAGAGGGAGATCCTTCGGAATAATTGTCAAACAAGAAATCTGCAAGAATTCGAAGTCAGAGAAAGTGCAAAAAAAATCATAGGGCAAGACATAAAAGCCGGAACTGAACAAGAAGAAAGACAAATGCAGAAATAGAGGCATAAGCAAAGATTAAAGCAAAATTGAACATGGACATAAGCATGAACAGTAAATAAAACCAACGCAGAATAAAGACAAAGGCAAGATAAACAAGGATCATGCACAGACTAACGTGAAGTGACTCCAATGAAGTGAACGCGTTTAAGAAAGCAAGCACGCTTCAATTCTAAAAATAGAGTCGTCTTGCATGATGAACAGGCAAAGCATTGAACGTTTCAAACAGCCAAAAATTCCATGCAAGCACTCTTGTTTGTCTCAAAGCTCGAAATGTTCTGGTGGTTCAAACGCAATTCTTAATTTGGCATTTGCATTGATTTCATACAAAGGGGAGACTTTCAAACATTCCAACATTTCGAGTGAATTTGACTACTCTTGTTTTGAAGTTGACTAAATTTCAAGTGAAGACATCTATTCGTAGATTTCATGCATCCAAAGCTTGTCTTCTTCTTCTTTTTTCAACTCAAAGAATTTTCATGCAAGACAAAATAGACTTTTGTAAACGCTAAGTTGGTTTGAGTTTACTCCCTCTCTATTTTCAACGCCAATCTCTTGGCTTGTAAACTTCTATATTAATGGCTTTCAGCCTTGTCAAATCTATCCCTCTCTTGGTAAGACCAGACTCTGTCATTGATGAGTTCTGTAACTGTTGTCAACCTGGAGCTGCGCCCTGGTTCAAGGACGTGCGCGAAACGGCCAGTCCTCTATCCGGCTAAAACAATGAGATCTTCTCACAAGGGTGGGTGCGTCCATAGTGAAAAAAACCTCCAGAGAAAGCTGGTTCCTGTATGATGTATCAATGAAGATTCCTACTTTACGCTGCTGACTACCATGGAAAAGGGAGAAAGAAAACTTAAAAGGGAAATCCTACCTAAAAGGGGGTGATGCACCAGAATTATGATCCTACTCAGCTTGGAACTTTGAACATTGAGCGAACAAGAGAGAAGAAAGACCTTAGACTTCAATTAATCACTTGTGCATAAGCATTTCATGCAGAGGTTCAGTACAATGACTAAAACCGGAGGAAAATGGTGGAGAGAGGTCTGATAAAAGACACTTTGCAGCCGCCTAACATCCACTTACAGTCTCAGCAAAAGACAATAAAGAACACTTTAACATGACCTGCACAAGGACAATATAGCACCTAGGTACGAAACAGAATTTGGAGAGGGAGAAAACTCTACCACTTATGCAAATTGCTGAAAAAATATACACTATGCCACGCTTGAAATCTAAAAGTATAGTCCTTATTGATCGAAGAGGTTACACAAATCTTAATGGCAAAGTCTGGTCTAACCAGAAGAGATTGGATGATTTTTAATCAACGCTGAAAGCCATTATATAGCAAATTATAAGAGGCCAAAGATAGGCGTATAAACTTGAAGAGAAAGATTTACTTTTGTTAACTCCAAGCTTTACTTGGCCTTAAAATAAAATATAATTTTCCTTTGTCTTTGCATGAAGCCTATTCGTTTGATGAAGCGCACTCATCCTTGTTATGAACCGTCCACCTCTTCTTTGCATGTAAATCTTCTAGTGGATGCGGCGTTTGATCAATTAGTCAACTCTAAATATGGACTAATCAACTCCTCATTAGAACTCGGAATTCCTGTTGAAGCCGAATTTAGTCCTTCGGATGCATGCGTTGAATGAAGACAAACAGGGCTTTAATGATCAGTCAACTGAAACTTTGACCGTTTATTCGAAAATAGCTCCGATGTTCGAAAATAGCTCCAACATTTGCATGTATTTCGTTCTAATTTTGATCATGCCTATTTCCGACAGGATTCCGTATTCAATTCTTCGTCGGATTATCTATTTTCTATCCTTTTTTGCACAGACGGCTTCCATTTATTTCGGATTTTTTGTTATCTTTTTAATCTCAACGGTTACTTCCTACAGGAAAAAATTGACGGCCTACAAGATGTCATCGAGAACTGTCATATTCCCTTCGGAAAAATTTCTCGGGCTTATTTCTGTCATTTTTCTCTGTCGGCTCTTTTGTGTTGGTCGTTGAGTCATATTCTTGCGAATTTCTTTTGATTGTCTAAGCTTCCGAATTCCTTCGGAATTTTGTCTTGTGCCAGCGTTTTAAGTTCTTCGGACTTTTTGTTCGAAGGAATTCCTTCAAACAAAAAGTCCGAAGGTTGTCATTCCTTCCCTCATTTTGGCCTTTTGCAATTTTTTGACTTTTCTCGGGATTTTTACTCTATGTAAAGTCATTTCGAATTCCTTCGGACTTTTTGTCCGAAGGAAGTCCTTCAGAAAAAAAGTCCAAAGGATTCATTTTGTTTGACTTTGCTTTTTGAAACATCCAAGGTCTTCTTTATATGTTTGACTTGTGCTATTTTCAAATTCCTTCGGACAAAAAGTCTGAAGGATTCTTTCTTTGCCTTTGCTCTACGAAATGCCTTTCGAGATTTCCAAGTGTCCTCCGACAGGGAATCCAAGTGTCCTCCAGTAGTCCAGGTGTCCTCCTGGCAGTGCCCTTCGAAAAAATTGGAGGGCACCTGAGCTTTTTGCAACGATCACTGATTTTTGTCTTTTGCCTTCCCGAAGGGTGGTGCCCTTCGGCCCTTTTGTAAGTGTCCCTTCCGAAGGGTACCCTGCCCTTCGGAAGTCTTGACACTGCCTTTTCCGAATTTCTTCTAAGTGCTTTACAAATTTGACTGAGTCTGTAGAAATTGCTGAGTGAGTCCGTAGAAAATTGCCTCCCTGAGTGAGTCCGTAGAAAATTTGACTGAGTGAGTCTGTAGAAACTTATGAGTGAGTCTATAGATTTTTGCAAAGGCAAACAATCAATTCTCCCTTCCTTGACTAGAGACGAGAACTTTCCAAGTGGCAAGAAAAAACTGACTCGTGGAAGATTTGTCAACATTTTGGCGACTCATTTGAGAAGCATGCCTGCTATGCTTGAGGACCCAGGGCATGTATAGACGTTATTCAAATTCCCAAATGGTGAACCTGATCTCTGATTGAAAATCTACTCTGATCATTGCCGTAATAGCCTCCTTCAAAATAAGAAGGGAAACACACGAAAGCGGAAAACTAACTAAAAGCAAATGTGCAAACAAGCACTTATTGAACAAAACCGAAGCAAACTACTGTGCTTTTACAGCACTTGGAGGAAAGCAAAAACAACTAAAATAATCTAGTTAACCATGATAAGGTACGATCCGCCTGGATCAAATGGAAAATTCTTGAACTCGCTCCTTTCAAGAGATGATACAATTTGCAAGGCAGGATGCATATTGGTCATAACCTTTGATGAGGCATTTGCCTTGTCGACCAACTGTATCAACATGTTCTCAAATGGGCCATCAACAGCAAACCAATCACCAACAAAGACAAACTCACCAAGTATTTCCTGATTGTTCTCGGATTGCTTGTCATCTATCACCATGTGCTTGTCATCTATCACCATGTCAAGTGATACGCCATCTATGCATGCCTTTTGAGTGACCACATCCTTCTTATTTACTGTTGCAAGTTCATCCAGCTCTTCAAGGAGCTTTGAATATGCAACCCAATCTGTACTAGGATCTTAAATAGGTGATTCTTGATCAAGCTTCTCATAAACATGCTCTTCAATAGCCAACATATCTGTACAAAGCTCTTCAATCTCTCGTAGAGGCTCAAGGTATAGCTGCCAATCATCTTTTTGTTCCTCACTTTGATTTATTTGAACTGAATCAGCTAAAATGCTATTTGGATCCTTCTAAATAGGAGATACCTATAACTCATGTATGACTTCAATCTGTATCAGCTCCTCTTGAAGTTTCTCTATATCAAGATCAGTCTTCCCACTCTCAGCTATAACTGGATGCTCAATTACAACCTCAAGAGAAATATTAATAAGAAATTCCTCCTCAAACACTTGTGAAGCATCCTCTACACATTCTACAAGACCCTGACCCGTAGCTGCAACCTCTTTCTTAATACTCCAAAGGACGGGGTCTTCATCTGTTGAAGAGGGAGGGTGACAAAATTCATCTGTTGGAGAGAGAATATGAAGCATGGGACGTCGATCATGATCAGATTTTGGAATCTTGAGGGCAATGGAATTATCTAAGGAGTTTTGGAGAGGAGGGAAAGAGAAATTCTTAAAAACCTCTGTATTATGTTCCTTCCACTTGGCCATTACCTCATCAAAGTTTGGAACCTGCTTGTCCTCCTGGACAACCTGAGCTTGAGAGATGATTGGTGAGGTAATGATGGGACTATAGGAAGATCTAGTCTCATAAATAGCCACTTGAATAGGCTTTTGATTAGGCTCTTGACTCCAACTAGGAAGCTCCCTTGGCACACACTGGGCATGGTTAAAAGCTTCATAAGAATAAGAAGCACCATAGCCTTTTGTAGACAATTCGTTTAACTCGATTCTCTGCCTTTCCCAAGCCTCCATCTTTTCTTATGCGAGAATACATAGTCCATTTATCTCTTTTGGATCATTAGACACGTTTAGAAATAGACCATTTATTTCCTCATACTGAGAGTTAGAACAAACATTTCTTGCATATGCCAGTATTTTGAGCTCTGTTTCATTCATTTTTTCTTGAAAGCGATACTGCTCATATGTAACATCATAGCCATATGGGGAAGATGAAATCTGATCCTGAGACTAACATGGCTTACCAAGAAGGTAAGAGTCATGCTCTTGATAATAAGGATCATGAGAAACTTGATAAGGCTCAACATAGCTTTGATAATAACTTTGATAAGGCTAATTAGGCTCATAAATATCATGACCACGCTGGTATGATCCCTCATTGGGCTGATAAGGAAATATACCATAGAAATTCTCTCCATACATAGCCATCAAAATTCATTCACGATAATTTAATAAAAATAGACTTACATGGAAGCTATCCTGAACTATTAGAAGCAACTGCTTGAGCTTGGAGTCATCGAATACTTCTTGAAGAACACTGCTGTGACTGCGATTTCATTAAAACCAGGAAAAATGGGTCCCACCGGGCGTGCCAAAAACTGTTGTCAATCTGGAGCTGTGCCCTGGTTCGAAGACGTGCGCAAAACAACCAGTCCTCTATCCGGTTGAAACAATGGGATCTTTTCACGAGGGTGGGTGCCTCAATAGTGAGAAGAACTTCCAGAAAACGTTGGTTCCTATATGATGTATCAATGAAGATTCCTACTCTACGCTGCTGACTACCATGGAAAAAGGAGAAAGAAAACTTAAAGGGGAAATCCTACCTAAAAGGGGGTGATACACCAGAATTATGATCCTACTCGGCTTGGAACCTTGAACACTGAGCGAACAAGAGAGAAGGAAGACCTTAGACTTCAATTAATCACTTGTGCATAAGCATTTCATGCAGAGGTTCGGTACAATGACTAAACCCTAAGGGAAATGGTGGAGAGAGGTCTGATAAAAGACACTTTGCAGCCGCCTAACATCCACTTACAGTCTCAGCAAAAGACAATAAAGAACATTTTAACATGACCTGCACAAGGACAATATAGCAACTAGGTACGAAACAAAATTTGGGAAGAGAGAAAACTCTACCACTTATGCAAATTGCTGAAAAAATATACACTATGGCACGCTTGAAATCTAAAAGTACAGTCCTTATTGATCGAAGAGGTTACACAAATCTTAATGGCAAAGTCTGGTCTAATCAAGAGAGATTGGATGATTTTTAATCAAGGCTGAAAGCCATTATATAGCAAATTATAAGAGGCCAAAGATAGGCATATAAACTTGAAGAGAAAGATTTACTTTTGTTAACTCCAAGCTTTACTTGGCCTTAAAATAAAATATAATTTTCCTTTGTCCTTGCATGAAGCCTATTCGTTTGATGAAGCGCACTCATC
Organism: Torreya grandis; assembly: GCA_037957365.1. Taxonomy (NCBI): domain Eukaryota; kingdom Viridiplantae; phylum Streptophyta; class Pinopsida; order Cupressales; family Taxaceae; genus Torreya; species Torreya grandis. The sequence continues at coordinate 318,643 of JARHVA010003648.1, forward strand.
CTTGTTATGAACCATCCACCTCTTCTTTGCATGCAAATCTTCTAGTGGATGCAGCGTTTGATCAATTAGTCAACTCTAAATATGGACTAGTCAACTCCTCGTTAGAACTCGGAATTCCTGTTGAAGCCGGATTTAATCCTTCGGATGCATGCGCTGAATGAAGACAAATAGGTCTTTAATGATCAGTAAACTGAAACTTTGACCGTTTATTCGAAAATAGCTCCGATGTTCGAAAATAGCTCCAACGTTCGAAAATAGCTCCAACATTTACATATATTTCGTTCTAATTTTGATCGTGTCTATTTCCAGCAGGATTCCGTATTCAATTCTTCGTCAGATTATCTATTTTCTATCCTTTTTTGCACAAACGGCTTCCATTTTTTTCGGATTTTCTATTATCTTTTTAATCTCAACGATTACTTCTTGCAGGAAAAATTTAAACTGTCATATTCCCTTCGGAAAAATTTCTCGAGCTTATTTCTATCATTTTTCTCTGTCGGCTCTTTTGTATTGGTCGTTGAGTCATATTCTTGCGAATTTATTTTGATTGTCTAAGCTTCCGAATTCCTTCGAAATTTTGTCTTGTGATAGCCTTTTAAGAAGTTCTTCGGACTTTTTGTCTGAAGGAATTCCTTCGGACAAGGTTGTCATTCCTTCCCTCGTTTTGGCCTTTTGCAATTTTTTGACTTTTCTCGGGATTTTTACTCTATGTAAAGTCATTCCGAATTCCTTCGGACAAAAAGTCCGAAGGATTCATTTTGTTTGACTTTGCTTTTTGAAACGTCCGGGGTCTTCTTTATATGTTTGACTTGTGCTATTTCTGAATTCCTTCGGGCTTTTTGTCCGAAGGATTCTTTCTTTGCCTTTGCTCTACGAAATGCCTTTCGGGATTTCCAAGTGTCCTTCGGCAGGTAGTCCAAGTGTCCTCCGACAGTCCAAGTGTCCTCTCGGCAGTGCCCTTCGGAAAAATTGGAGGGCACCCGTGCTTTTTGCAACGGTCACTAATTTTTGTCTTCTGCCTTCCCGAAGGGTGGTGCCCTTCGGCCCTTTTGTAAGTGTCCCTTCCGAAGGGTACCCTGCCCTTCGGAAGTCTTGAAACTGCCTTTTCCGAATTTCTTCTAAGTGCTTTACAAATTTGACTGAGTCTGTAGAAACTGCTGAGTGAGTCCGTAGAAAATTGCCTCCCCGAGTGAGTCCGTAGAAACTTCTGAGTGAGTCCGGAGATTTTTGCAAAGGAAAACAATGAATTCTTCCTTCCTTGACTAGAGACGAGAACTTTCCAAGTGGCAAGAAAAAACTGACTCGTGGAAGACTTGTCAACAATAACCTCTTCAATCAATAGGATTGTACTTTCAAATTTCAAGTGCTGGCATAGTGTACATTCATTCAACTATTTGCATACGTGGTAGATTTCTCTCCCTTCCCAAATTCTGATTCGTACCTAGTTGCTAGCTCATCATGTTATGCAGGTCATGTTCAGTGATTTATGTCTTTTGCTAAAGCTGTAAATGGATGTTAGGTGGCTGCAAAGTGTCTTGTATCAAACCTCTCTCCATCGTTTTCCCTCACGTTTTTTGTCATTGGATCAAACTTTCTCATAAAATACTTATGCATAGTGATCAATTGAAATCAAAAGTCTTCTTTTTCCCTTGTTTGATTCAGTGTTCAAGGTTCCAAGTAGAGTGGATCAACATTTTGGTGTATCACCATCATTAGGTAGGATTTCCCTTTGAAGTTTCTTTCTTCCTTTTCCATGGTAAATTCGCAGCACAAAGTAGAGATCCGCATTGATTCATCTTACAGGAACCAGCGTTTTCTAGAGGTTCTTCTCACCATTGAAGCACCCACCCTCGTGAGAAGATCCCATTGTTTCAACTGAAGAGACGATTAGCCATTTCAACACGTCTTTGTTTGAGGGTGCAACTCCAGGTTGACAACAAATACCATCAACATTAACATTAAGGACCAATGAATAACCTTGTGTTGTCAAAATAGGATCATCACTCACCCTTGAAGAAAAAGACAACTATCACCTATCACTCACCAAATTCGATGGCATCTTCGCTTGGCACTACTCTAACATGTCTAGCATCAATCTCAAAATCATAGTACACAACATTGTCACTTACCTCAATGCAACACATGTCCGCCAAAAACAACAAAAACTCTCCAAAGAGATTTCAAAAATTTTCAATAAAGAAAATACAAAACTAATTCCCGCTATATTCATCGAACCCATAAATTACTCAAAATGGATCTCCAACATAGTCCATGTTCATAAGATAGTTGACATGATGACTAGAATTTGTATTGAATTTAGAAATAGCGATTTGGCATGTCCCAAAGACAATTTCTACAACATTCTATCTATGCCATAGTTGACAGCCAGATACGAGATATTATCCATAATGGATAGATTCTTTGGAAATAACCAAATCCAAATAACCCCCAAAGATTAGCATTAATGATAAAACAACATTTACCACTAGGTGAAGCACCTATTGTTATGTCAAAAAGCCTTTTGGTCTTGAAAACATTGGGGAAACTTATTAACGTACCAAGACACATATTCCACAATCTTATATTAAAAATTGTTGAATCTTACGCTGATGATCTCCTACAAAATCAACACATCACAAATATCCCCCTTGTGACCTAAATATCATCTTTGAACATTATGCAAATACAAAGTTTTACTCAATCCTAACAAGTATGTCTTTGGAGTAACATTCGGAAAGTTTTTACGATTCATGGTATCTAGATGAGGGATTGTTGTAGCTTGTTTAAATACAAATATACAGAATACAAAAATAATGTAGAATATAACATAAATAAAATGTACAAAGATGTTTGGTGGGCCAATTTTTCTTAAAGTCAATATGTTCAAAAATAGAAATGGACATACCCTTGAGCTAAGGCAAAACTGTACAATATACCTTAAGGATTCACCCCATGAGAATGTCACTTCAATAGGTTTTAGACACAAGAATCTAGTATTAGATACTTGGCAATGTCAATTTTGACCTACCTTCACCTTACATGACTTGTGCATTACACATATGGCTCTTATTCACCTTTCTTTCACATCCACATGCTTTTCATAAAATCGACCTTCTTGATTTGCTATCAACCACCTACAAAAATTCCCTAGTCTATGTCTAACCTATTCAAAATCATATTCAAAGTATCTCTAGATCATCGGATCAATACTCCTTTCTGGACAAATACCTGAGACTCAAAGTGTCCCAGAATTCCAGATTCGTTCAAACCTGACAGAATTATCACACACGAAGCAGCAATTATTTTTTCAATTCAAAAATCATTTTATGGATCAGCATGTACGTTTCACATTTCAATGGCGTGAAAAAGTACCCAAAGAGTCCCATATAAATACACAATAGGTCTAAGTCTATCCCCTATCTAGCATTTGTCAAGTAAGCCTACTATACACATCTACACATTCAAAGGAAGACTTACCATATTCTTTCCAATTCAACCATTAGTCAAAAGGAGAGGGCCTAAGCCAAGTTTGAAGCACCTCAAAGACAAGCCAAAGTTGTCATTTGCCAAGTATCAAAAGTTAGATCACATGTTGCATTTTTGAAAGAGCATCATGCATGCATACACCTAACAGGAAGAACTACACACGATTTAAATTCCCTCTTCAGAGTATTGGATATGTAGACAACACTCAGCGATTCATTGGAGAGTTGTTCGAGTCAACTCAACCCACCTTTTTCTCCATTTTGCATGCTTCAACCTAGTGTCAAAAGTGGACCTACGATTTTAAAGGAGACAAAGTTCTAGAATTGCGCACATAAGTAGCTTCTGAAGATTGCACAATGAGACAATTTACAAGCAAGCGCAATGACCTGTACTGAAATAGAGAAGCAAATTCCACCCAAACAAATCCGTCAAGTTTCAAATGCTAACGTCATTCAATACCGTCCAAAAGCTAATGATTCTATCCAAGTGTATCTAGAGAGACAATTCCATTGTGTGACATTCAATGGTATTGTATGTGCTTCTATTGTGTGCACCATGGCCATGACTTTGTGTACTTATGAGTGGATAAATCTAAGATTGTCTGCTAAGCGTATTGAGTTTGTTGAGTTTGGAGTGTCGTGATACAAATTACACACTTGTCTTCTTGTTTGCAGTGTCATGATTCATATCATGCACCTTTCTATATAGTTCATTATTTAGTACTTAAATCAGTGATTGTTACTACTACATGCCTAATTGTTATATCTATCTGACACTTGTATGCCTTGCACTATATGTCTCATAATATGCTTTGACGATTTATCCATTACTATGATGACATATTCTCCACAAGTTAGCACATAATTATAAATGATTACATCTTTATACGTGATTCAATTAACTCTTTTCTATTGAGATGAGTGATTTGCAGGCTGCATCCCTCACTTGAAAGGGGGGCAAATTTTGGGGCTTGTCATAGAGATTCAAGCCTCTATAAATAGGAAACGCAGATTTTTTCGGCACATAGTATAGAATTCAAAGAGTTCAAAGTGGTTTAGATTATCCATTTGATTCAAATTTTGGCACAGATTACAGGATTATAAGAGTTCAGTGTGGGTCAGATTATCAGTTTGATTCAGATTTCGGCACATATTACAAAGTTCGGAGATTTCATAGTGGTTCACGTTATCAATTTGGTTCAAACGTGGGACAAATATTTTTGATTAAAATACATTTACAAGAATAGAAGTTATATCATTTGAAATACTTACAAATTCAAACAAATTTGGGGAGCATATGCACACATTTTCCAAGAACATGAGTTACAAGTTTTTAGATTTGGGACAAATGAGATACATACACATAGCATTCTATATCATGTTGGCATCAATTGGATCCAATTCTGGGGGATGAACATTATTCACGCACATACACATTATTTCAGTTTTCTATTCTTTGCATCAATGGTACCTAGAAGTGAGCACTTTGAATCTAGAAGTCAATTTGCAACAGTTGATTCAGTTAAACGAGTAATGTGACTAAAGTTCAACGACACTCAATAGCCTAGGCATTACTCTACGATCACAATATGTGACTCCCACCTTTCTTCTTGGGGTTCAAGATCAGTTACATGAGTAGTGTGGTTGAGGTTTAGCAATGCTCAACAGCCTAAGTATTACTCCATTTTTAATGAGGGTTGGGGCATTTATCTTCCAACCCCATGGCCTTGCTTTAGTACATAAAATTGGGGCATGATCACTCCAAAATTCTCCAAGTACTTCAACAAGGAAGCATCATCTCTAACAACATGATATAGGGCACCACGATTCACCCACTTACAGGTGTATTCCTTTCTTACTTTTTAAGTTTCAAAAATTCAATTTCAATTTAGAGTTCAGATTTCATGCATGGCTATTGATTGTTGGACATTCATTGCATGTTGCATGGAGCAAGTTGCACATTCGGAGCCTTCTCCCAAAGACAGTGTGCTTTACACACTCAAGTACATTTCTTTATCATTTTACTCTAGCATTGTATTTCATTTCAATACTATAATGAAAATGGGGCATTTGTAGACACTAAAATTTGGTATTACATACTTGGCAATGTCAATTTTGACATACATTTACTTACAAGACTTGTGAGTAAACATATAGCTCTTATTCGCCCTTCTCTCACATCCACATGCTTTTTATAGATTCGATCTTCCCTATTTGTTATCAATCACCTACGAGAATTCTTTAATTTGTGTCTTACGTTTTCAAAATTATATTCAGACATCCCCAAATCATCATATCAATATTCTTGCCTTCTTGACAAATTCGTTAAAGGCGGATTCTTCTAGAATTCCAAATTCATCCAAACCTAATGAACTCGTCCTACACCAAGCAATGATTACTTTTTAAATTCAAAATCATCTTATGGGTCAACCCATACATTTCAAATGTTGGTGGCATGAAAAAGTACCCAAAGAGTCCCATATAAATACACAATAGGTCTAAGCTTATCTCCTATCTAGCATTTGTCAAGCAAGTATACTATACACATCTACATATTCAAAGGAAATGCCCTATTTTTTTCAATTCAGCCATAAATCACAAGTAATTGATTTTACCCAAATCTAAAGCACCTCAAAGATAAGTCAAAGTTGTCACTTTCTAGGAATCAAAAGCTAGATCACAAATTGCATTCATTGAAGGAACACTATTGCACACATACACCTAATAAAAAGAACTATATGCAGTTTGACTTACCTCTTCAAAGTATTGGATATGTAGGCAATGCTCAGTCATTCATTGGGGAGTGGTTGGGGTCAACTCAACCCACTTGTTTTCTATTTTGCAGGGCTAAACCTAGCATCAAAAGTAGACCTAAGATTTCAAAAAGGAGACAAGTTTTTAGAATTGTGCACACAAATAGCTTTTAAAGATTGCATATAGACATTTTACAAGCAAGCACAACAGCCTATACGGAAACAAAGAACCAAAATCCACCTAGACAAATCTGTCAAGTTTCAAATGCTAACATCAGTCGATACCACCCAAATGCTGACAATTTTGCCCAAGAACATCCAAAGAAGTTCCTAATCTGAGCGATTCTTCATCCAATTTTCCACCATTCTTGCCATCTACATTCAATCTCAAAATTGCACAATACAAAAACACACTAAGTATCTTATTCCTTTAGGTCTTTTCTTTTTATAGCAAGTGCAATTCGTATAATCAGATTTTGCCTCTTACATTCTAATTTGTGTTTATTGCTATATTTCATATAATCCTAATTAGTTAAAAGTTATCTTATTAGCTCACAATAATTGAAAAAAATAAGGTCAAACAGGGATCAACCTGTAATATGCTACTCCACTCGTAATACCAAAATGATCCTTATTCCTTTCTTTCAAACAAACGATATGAATCCATATTTATTTTATCTAATATAATAACATAGGGTAGGGGTTAATCCTTAACCCACACATTATCCAATACAAGTGACCCTTATGTCCCAATACAATGAACCATTAATTATTTGTGTCACATGTTGGCATCTTCATAACCTCCATACATATCACAATACCATGGACCTAGGTGAATAACATTCCCCACTGATTACATAACATTCCATCCCCCTTAAAATATTTCGCCCTCAAAACATAAGAGAAAGTAACGAGTGTTCCTCAATTCATCCATACTTGCCGCTATGCTTCATCATCGAACCACCCTACGTGTGATCTGGTGGATGATAGCTCTCCAAATAAGGTTCCCGATTCCGTTTTCATGTTCCATGACTTCCATTCATAGGCATGGCGATTGCTCCTCTAATTGCATGTAGCATATTCCGCTACACTACTCTAATCCCATTCATGACCATAGTTGTTCTTCCTTGGACTCCATGCACAGCCATATTGATCTTTCCTTTGATTCCCTATATGTCCATAGTTGTTCCATTGATTTCATGTATAGCCATAGTGATTGTTCCTATGATTCCCTATATGTTCATAGTTATTGTTTCATTGATACACCGCAACATGCCTCCATGATTGTTGCCTCTCATGAAGATGTGGATGTCTTTATATTGCAACCTTTGTACTCCTTCAATTTAGATATATCTTCATTTTTGTTCGCCAACTTCATATTGAGCTCACAGGATTTGTGGGGTATACTCCTTGCTAGCTCATCAAGGTATTGAATTTTCTTCTTAAAATACGATATCTTTATATCTCTATTTAACAACTCATTTTTTTGTAAATTTATCGATCCCTCGTTAGCTTCAGAAGATTCTCATAATCCCATTTTTCTATAGCAAACTTTTTAAAATTCATCCCAAATCAAATAAGTATTGTACCCCAAAAGAAGTTTTGTTACCAAATAGAAGCTTCCCCATCTAGGCTATCTATGAGAATACCTTGTTGGCTCCATGATTCACAATTCATATTAAAACCAAGGTTTCAAGAACACTTATATTCAATGTATCCCTCCTATTACCATTATGAATATAAAACACACATAGGAAAGTAAATAAAAAATTTCCTTTGCATTGCAAGAAATGACAATTATCTTACTTGAATCAGAAAATATGAAAATTTTGCTTGTGTTGCGCCTTGGAAAAATAACAGAACTGCAGTTCCACAAGGGATTGACATAGACCCCTCCGACATAAAATCCATTATTGAAATGCCAGAACCAATGGCAATCCCACAAATTCACCCCTTTCTTAGAAGAAATAGAGGCAATTTGGAGATTCGTCCCCGAATTTGCCTCCCGAACTCACAAAAACAACTCCCTCCTAAATAAAGGAGCCAAACTTGAGTGGAACGATGCTTTCCAACATGCCTTTGAATCCATGAAATAATCTTTTGCTAACAACCAACATTGTTATCACCATCCTCTAAAAAGCCTTTGATCTTAAATACATCATCTACCCTCATATCTATTGGGGGCAATGCTCATGCAAAACGATGAAACCAACAAAGAGTATACCATATACTACATTAGTCGTGCTCTAATTTACAAAACACAATAACCAAAGTCGAACATGATTGCCTCACCATCTACTTCGTCATCGCCAAACATGACATTACATGATATACCAAACTACCTATGTCACTATCCATATGGACCCCTTGTGCCACTTTTTCTCCAAGGCATTCTTTCCTCGCAGTAGAATTGGAAAATGGATGGCCCTCATAGAATTTGACCTCAAAATCAATGAAAAGGCAAAACATTGCCGACCAACGCGCAACCACTCCTATCCTCGTCAAAAGACCAACCTAAGACACCCTAACTAATGGAGATGTTCTCTTCGTTGAGAGTGTCGATCAAACAATCTCGCTTAAGCATCACTTTCATAATTTCACATCGATCTTGAGTCACAAGCAACTAAAGAGGACAAAATCGAACTTAGCCAACCATAAGAAAACAAACCTAAGAAAAAAGAGCAACCAGACATCATTGTTGAGTTACACGAAAGATACTTCGACTTTACACTTTGAACGAGCTAAATGCTTACAAGGAATTGGGGCAAGATAGTCCTAACATATCTTATTGGTAAAATACTCCCCTTAGCATTTTTCCTTAACTTCAATGTCACCAACAATGTGGCTAAATTTTAAGTTCTTATTCTCAACATGAAAGCCACAATTCACATGGATATCACCCACTTACATGCCTTAGGTGATTCCTAATTAGTTTGTTGCCAAGTGGAGAATACCAATTCAAAAACAACACCTTAAATCATATCATGAGCTAGCCACCAATCTAACCAAAAAATTTGCATCGTTTACTATCAAAGAAATACCAAAACAACAAAAAGTAATTGTTGACTCCCTCACCTCATTCACCTCTCTATTTCACCCTCACAAAGCATCACATGACATTGAATTCCTTATCTACATTAGAAAAAAAAATCGTACCACAACACCTAAAGAGGATTCTCTCATTTGTCACTTTGAAGCTATCACCATAAGACAAAGCCCATGGTACAAAAACATCAATCAATCTATTTAATATCAAACTTACCCTCCTATTGTCTCCAAATCTTGCACCCTAGAAGAGAGTGTTCAGTCCTCTCCCAGATTTGGGCAACGTTGGGACATTTCCAAGCATATGAATGTGCCTATAAGTGGAAATGAACCTCTAGGTTTGAAAGGGCTAGCTCCCTGTATGTGTGTCTGCAAAACGATCACTGTTTAAACCAGCTTGATAAAGGGAGAAGGGTTAGAAATGCATAAGGGAAATCTGATCTAAAAATGATGATGCACCAAAATTGTCCTCCACATGGATGTCATACACGATTGCACGATATAGCAGAATGCAAGCCTATTGCCAAGATATGAAAAGTTCTAACATAAATGTTTCAATGTAGAGGTGAGACGTATGAAATCACACAAGGTAAAGAAACTGAAATACAACCTGTATAGTTCAAAAAAGGTTATACACATGCAAAATTTCATACAATTGGACACACTCTACACGACCTATTAGACTAAAACTCCTGCTCAAAACGTGAAGGACAAAGGACACAAGGATGAAACCATCACTTGTTATCACTTTGTGTCTCTTACACACTCAGGCAATTGTTCAAAACTTGAAATGAATAGACCTATGCTTGATTGCTCAAAGGCAGGAAATGACAAAACAATTCAGCAAGGCTTCGTCGTACTTTTGTGGATGGATTTTACACTAGCCCAGGGGCTGTATTTATAGCAAAGAGAAGAGAGAGAAGAGGTCTTTGGCACCAGCAAAAGGAATCATTTTTTTGTTGGAAGTCTCCATCTTCAGCTATAACTGACTTTGTTGATGATGCTCATTAGGGCATTCTGATTGATCCATGTCACCCACCTGAATGCCCTTGGCTTGCCCTCTTGGAGATGCTTTTCAACGACTGCTTAACAAAATAGAGCTATGTGGAGATGGCGCCAAAAATGGTTATTGCCAATGGAGCCCCCTGTTGGAGATTTTTTTCGACGCCCAACTGCTTTTCCTTGGCTTGTCATGATGCACAATGGCGTGGAGAGAAGTTTTTGTTTTGTTTGGCTTTGTCTTTCCTTTTTGATTGGTCCTCAAGGAATAACTCGGATTGGTGATTCTAAGTCGTTGATCTGTTGGGCACGGACCCCTGTGGATCATCCTCCATCTATCTCTAACTCACCAACTCTGCTCTAGCTCACGCCACGTGGCAACTTCTCATTTGTTTGAAAATGACGATGGTACCAGCTCATTGAACTAAGTTTGTTAAGCTAAGCAACCTTGGAAACCCGATTTACACTTGCAAACCCATTCGGGTTCTCTGATTGCTTCAACTTTCTTGCTTCGAGGTTGCCATTGCTCATGACTTATAAAGTTTGAGTCTTCACCTTTGGAGAACCCGATTTGCACCATCCACGAGTAATTCAGGTTCGTAAACCCAAATTACTTCTACTCATAAAACCTCTGGAAGACAAGCACTGATGGAAACCCAATTTGCACTTGTCTTTGCTTTAAGTCATCGAGCTTTCTGAGGCTCCTTAATTCGGGCTTTTCATACTCCAAGTCTTCAAGCTTTTTTGCTTGTCTTGGCTTTTGGAAAGTGACCCTTCGGAAAAATTCCAAAGGGCACTTGGGAGACGAAGAGTCCCTTCGAAAAAATTCCAAAGGGCACTTGGGAGACGAAGAGTCCCTTCGAAAAAATTCCAAAGGGCACTTGGAAGAAGAGAAGTGCCCCTTCGGAACTTTTCCGAAGGGCACTTTGAAAGAAGGAGGAAGAAGAAAAGCTTCAAAGAGTTGCTTTTGGAAAGGTTGGAGGAAGGATTCTTTCGGACTTTTTGTTCGAGACAAAAGGCCGAATGAATTCAAAGGCTGGGGAGAGACAAGGAAGGCTTCCTGTAAAGGCTGGACAAAAACTTGAAACGAGAGAAAGACTTTGAGGAAGGATCCCTTGGGAAGGGGACAAATGGATTAAAAAATTGTACTTGACCAATTTCTGAGGGTGCATAAATTGGCTAACACCTCATGAAGCCAACTATCAAGAAAAGACTGTAATTAGAAAACAAGCCTTCAAATATATTCCCAAAAAAGACATTCATTACTATCGCAAATTCAAAGGCACCCTTCTCCAATGTGTTACTGGAGGAGAAGAATCTCCTCTTCTTGAGCAAGCACACGGGTGGCATTTGCAAGGAACGTTGTAGCACAAACGCTAATGCTCGAAAATGCCTCTGAATGGATTAATTTTGGCCTAGAAAAAGATGCAATATCATTTTCCAAGAAATGCAATCCATCTCTCCGATCAAGCTTCAAACACTCGAAGCTCCTAGGCCTTTCTTTATGTGAGGTTTAGATATCATCGAAAAATTACCTCCATCACAAGACAAACATATCTTTATCATCGTGGTCACTGAGTACTTCACCAAGTGTATTGAGGCCATTCCTCTTACCAGTATCACTGTAGTTACCATCTCCAAGTTTATCCTTGACTAAATCATTTTGTAGATCCGACAATGGTGGAAACTCCAAAACAAAGACATAAAACAAATTTGTGCTAAATATAAAATCACGTATAAATTCTCCACTCGTTATCCCACACACTACAATGAACAAGGAGAAGCTACTAACAAAATCCTACAACACCATATCTGCAAACAACAAAATTAACACCCAAACTGCAACAAACGAAACAGTTAAATGCAAGAAACTGACACAAGTGACTAGTTCTCAAGATTGGATTACATTTCACGACAAAAAAGGGAAATAATACCAAAAGTGACGGGGTCCGTATTTCATAAAAGACATCGTTAGGCCAAGCATTTACCACCTAATAAAAAATAAAGGACACATCTCTAAAGAACCAACTAATGCTCAATTTTTGAAAAAAGTACCATGCTTAATGTACATTTGTTATTTGTAATTCATTGCATCCAATCAGACATGTAGCATGGTTTGCATTTCATGTTAAAACTATTTTTTTAGATCATATTAACATTCGTGTTTACATCTTGCATATCATAATAGTTAATTTACATCATTATATCTAGCATCATTTTAGTCACCTTTTACAAATTTTAGACCACTCCTAAGAAACGCTCTTCCCAATCCTAGCCCTTGAGATCCCTCCTTCGTATCTATTCTTTGCCCCTTAACTCCTTTACAATTTTGGCACATCCCTAGGCTCCAACTTGTGAGTTGCATTATAACACATGGGGAATCAACCAAAACTTCCTCGCATGCACCCACCTCCTATGTTACTATTGTCAACTTGGAGCTGCGCCCGGATTCGAAGACGTGCGCGAAACGGCCAGTCCTTTATCCAACTGAAACAATGGGATCTTCTCACGAGGGTGGATGCCTCAATAGTGAGAAGACCCTCCAGAGAACGATGGTTCCTATGTGATGTATCAATTAGGACTTCTACTCTATGCTGCAGACTACCGTGGAAAAGGGAGAAAGGAAACTTAAAGGGGAAATCCTACCTAAAGGGGGTGATAAACCAATTTTCGATCCACTCAATTTGGAACCTCGAACACTGAACGAACAAGGGAGAAGGAAGACCTTAGACTTCAATTAATCACTTATGCATAAGTATTTCATGCAGAGGTTCAATCTAATAACTAAAACATGAGGGAAAACGATGGAGAAAGGTCTAATAAAAGACACTTTGCGGCCACCTAACATCCACTTAAAGTTTCAGCAAAAGACGATAAAGAACACTTTAACATGACCTGCACAAGGATAATATAGCAACTAGGTATGAAACAAAATTTGGGAAGGGAGAGAACTCTACCACTTATGCAAATTGCTGAAGAAATATACACTATGCCAATGCTTGAGATCTGAAAGCACAGTCCTTATTAATCGAAGAGGTTATACAACTCACCAATGGCAGAGTCTGGACTAACCAAGAGAGCTTGGATGATTTTAATCAAGGCTGAAAGCCATTATATAGAAAATTACAAGAGGCCAAAGATTGGCATAGAAAACTTGAAGAGAATATTCACTTTGGTTAACTCAAAGCTTTACTTGGCCTTTCAATAAAATATATTTGTCCTTTTGTCCTTGCATGAAGCTTCTTCGCTTGATGCAGCGCACTTATCTTTGTTATGAACTGCCCACCTCTTTTTTGCATGTAAATCTACGCGAATGTTAAATTTAAAACTCCATGTGAGTTGCTTGATTGCCGAGTTGTAGCATTTGAAAACTGAGTTAACAGTTATTTACGCTGAGTTGGATGAAGAGATCATTCTCCTTCGCATGGAAAGCTTCTAGTGAAGTAGCGTTTTAATCAATTACTTAACTCTAAATCTGGAATAGTCAACTCATCGTTTGAACTCGAAAATCCTGTTGAAGCTGGATTAGATCTTCGAATGTATGGGCTGAATGGAGACGAACAAGACCTTAATAATCAGTCAACTGAAGCTTTGACCGCTTATTCGAAAATAGCTCTTGCTTGCATGTATTCTGTTCTAATTCTGATTGTGTCTATTTCTGGTAGGATTCCGTATTCAACTTCTTCGTCAGATTCTCTGTCTTCTATTCTCTTTTGCACAGTCAGCCTCCATTTATTTCGGATTTCTTGTCTCTTTGGTCTCAACGGTTACTTCCCGCGGTCAAAAATTGACGACTTGTGGGACGTCACTAGAAGTTGTCGTATTTCATTCGGCTATATCTCTTTGGGTTTTTTCCCGCAGTCTTTTTGTCTCTGTGGTCCGCAAGAATTCCTTCAGACAAAAAGTCCGAAAGAATTCATTTCCTTTGTTTTGCCCTTGTCTTTGTCTTTGTCTTGTTTTTCTTCGGATTTATGTCTGCTCCAAGCCTTTCCGAATTTCTTCGGACTTTTTGTCCGAAGGAATTCCTTCGGACAAAAAGCCCGAAGGTTGTTCTTTGCTTTTTTCCGAATCAATTTCTCCGAAGCTCCTTGGATTTTTTACCATTGGCGTTCTTTCTCTCGGCTTTGTAATTTCTCCGAATTCCTTCGGACTTTTTGTCCAAAGGAATTCCTTAGGACAAAAAGTCCGAAGGTCTCTTTTGTGCCTTGGCTTCACTTAATTTTCTTTGTCTTAAGCCATTTCCAAATTCCTTCGGACAAAAAGTCCAAAGGATTCTTTACCTTGCCTTTCCCTCCGAAATGTGCACTTCGGAATTTTAAATGTGCCCTTCCGCCGACCAAGTGTCCTCCACCCGTGCCCTTCGGAGAAATTGGAGGGCACCCCGACTTTTTGCAAAGGTCCTTGAATTTGGTCTTGTGCCTTCCCGAAGGGTAGGTGCCCTTCAGGAATATTGAAAGTGACCCTTTCGAAAGGTACCCTACTCCTCGAAAAAATTGAAATGGACTTTTCCTTGCCTTTCGCAACTTTTTCGAATTTCTTCGGACTTTGTCATCGGCTCTTTCTGTCTTTTCTACCTAAGTGTCGGGAGAGTCCGTAGAAATATCCTGCAGAGTCCGTAGAAATCCTCTGCAGAGTCCGTAGAAATCCTCTTTTGGTCAAGGAAAATCATGTATTCTTCCTTCCTTGGCTAGAGACGAGAACTTTCCAAGTAGCAAGAGAAAATCTGATTTGTGGAAGATTTGTCAACATTTTGGCGACTCAATTGGGAAGCATACCTGCTATGCTTGAGAACTCAGCCCATGTATAGACATTATTCGAATTCCCAAATGGTGAACTTATTTTTTGATTGAAAATCTGCTCTGATCATGGCTGTAGTAACCTCCTTCAAAATAAGAAGGGAAACACACGAAAGTAGAAAAACTAACTAAAATGCAAATGTGCAAACAAGCACTTATTGGAACAAACTACTGTGCTTGAACAGCACTTAGAGGAAAGTAGAAACAACTTAAATAACCTAGTTAACCACGATAAGGCATGATCCGCCTGGATCAAATGGGAAATTCTTGAACTCACTCCTTTTGAGAGATGGTACAATTTGCAAGGCAAGATGTTTATTAGTCATAACCTTAGATGAGGCATTTTCCTCGTCTACCAACTGTATTAGCATCTTCTCAAATGGGTCATCAACAGCAAACCAATTACCAACAAAGACAAACTCACCAAGTATTTCCTGATCGTTTTCAAATTGCTTGTTATCTATCACCATGTCAAGTGATACCCCATCTATGCATGCCTTTTGAGTGACCACGTCCTTCTTATTGATTGTTGTAAGTTCATCCAGCGCTTCAAGGAGCTTTGAATATGCAACCCAATCTATACTGGGATTTTGAATAGGTGATTCTTGATCAAATTTCTCATAAACATGCTCTGTAATAGCCACCATATCCATACAAAGCTCTTCAATCTCTTGTAGAGATTCAAGGTATAGCTGCCAATCATCTTTTTGTTCCTCACTTTGATCTATTTGAACTAAATCAGCTGTCACGCTATCTGGATCCTTCTCAATAAGAGATACCTGTAACTCATGTATGACTTCAATTTGTACCAACTCCTCTTGAAGTTCTACATCAAGATCAGTCTTCTCACTCTCAGTTATAATTAGATGCTTAACTACAACCTCAAGTGAGGTATCAATAGGAAATTCTTCCTTAAACACACCTGAAGCATCTTCTTCACACTCTGCAAGAACTTGTCCTGTAGCTGCAACCTCTTTGTCAATCCTCCAAAGAACAGGATCCTCCTAAGTAAGGGGGATGGTGGGAAGGTGATAAAATTCATCTATTTGAGAGGGAATATGAAGCATGGGAGGTCGATCATGATCAAATTTTGGAAACTTGAGGGCGATGGAATTATCTCGAGAGTTTTGGAGGGGAGGGAAAGAGAAATTCTTAAAGACCTCTGTTATCTGTTCCTTCCATGTGGCCATTACCTCATCAAAGTCTGGAACCTGCTTGTCCTCATGGACAACCTGAGCTTGAGAGATGATTGGTGAGGTAATGGGACTATAGGAAGGTCTAGTCTCATGAATGGTCACTTTAATAGGCTCTTGGGTATGCTCTTGAATAGGCTCTTGACTCCAACTAGGAAGCTCCCTTGGCACACACTGGGCATGGTTAAGAACTTCATAAGAATAAAGAGCACAATAGCCCTTTGTAGACAATTGGTTTAACTCGATTTTCTGCCTTTCCCAAGCCTCCATCTTTTCTAATGCAAGAATACATAGTCCATTTATCTCTTCTAGATCATTGGACACATTTTGAAATAGACCATTCACTTCCTCATACTGGGAGTTAGAACAAACCTTTCTTGCATATGCCAGTATTCTGAGCTCTATTTCATTCATTTTTTCTTGAAGGCAATACTGCTCATATGCAACATCATAACCATATGGGAAAGATGGAATCCGGTCCTGAGACTGATATGGCTCACAAGGAAGGTAAGCTTCACGCTCTTCATAATAAGGATCATGAGAAACTTGATAAGGCTCAACATAGCTTTGATAATACCCTTGATAAGGCTGATTAGGCTCATAGATATCATGACTAGGCTGGTATGATCCATCATTGGACTGATAAGGAAATATACCATAGGAATTCTCTTCATACACAGCCATCAAAATTCATTCGCGATAATTCAATAAAAATAGACTTACATGGAAGCTGTCCTGAACTATTAGAAGCAACTGCTTGAGCTTGGAGTCACCGAATATTTTGAAAAACACTGCTACAACTGCAATTTCATTAAAACCAGGAAAAAATGTGTCCCACCGAGCGTGCCAAAAACTGTTGTCAACCTGGAGCTGCGCCCTGGTTCGAAGACGTGCACGAAATGACCAGTGCTCTATCTGGCTGAAACAATGGGATCTTCTCGCGAGGGTGGGTGCCTCAATAGTGAGAAGAACCTCCAAAGAAGGCTAGTTCATGTATGATGTATCAATTAGGACTTCTACTCTACGTTGCGGACTATCGTGGAAAAGGGAGAAAAGAAACTTAAAGGGGAAATCCTACCTAAAGGAGGTGATACACCAGAATTTTTGTTCCACTCAATTTGGAACCTTGAACACTGAACGAACAAAGGAGAAGGAAGACCTTAGACTTCAATTAATCACTTATGCATAAGTATTTCATGCAGAGGTTCAATCTAATAACTAAAACCTGAAGGAAAACGATGGAGAAAGGTCTAATAAAAGACACTTTGCGGCCACCTAACGTCCACTTAAAGTTTCAGCAAAAGACAATAAATAACACTTTAACATGACTTGCACAAGGATAATATAGCAACTAGGTATGAAACAGAATTTGGGAAGGGAGAGAACTCTACCACTTATGCAAATTGTTGAAGAAATATACACTATGCCAATGCTTGAGATCTAAAAGTACAGTCTTTATTAATCGAAGAGGTTACACAACTCACCAATGGCAAAGTCTGGTCTAACCAAGAGAGATTGGATGATTTTAATCAAAGCTGAAAACCATTATATAGAAAATTACAAGAGGCCAAAGATTGGCGTAGAAAACTTGAAGAGAAGATTCACTTTGGTTAACTCAAGGCTTTACTTGGCCTTTCAATAAAATATATTTTTCCTTTTGTCTTTGCATGAAGCTTCTTCGCTTGATGAAGCGCACTTATCTTTGTTATGAATTGCCCACCTCTTTTTTGCATGGAAATCTACGCGAATGTTAAATTTAAAACTCCATGTGAGTTGCTTGATTACCGAGTTGTAGCGTTTGAAAACTGAGTTAATAGTTATTTAAGCTGAGTTGGACGAAGAGATCATTCTCCTTCGCATGGAAAGCTTCTAGTGAAGCAGTGTTTTAATCAATTAGTTAACTCTAAATCTGGAATAGTCAACTCATCGTTCGAACTCGGAAATCTTGTTGAAGCTGGATTAAATCTTCAGATGTATGGGCTGAATGGAGACGAACAGGACCTTAATAATCAATCAACTGAAGCTTTGACCGCTTATTCGAAAATAGCTCTTATGTTCGAAAATAGCTCTTGCTTGAATGTATTCTATTCTAATTCTGATCGTGTCTATTTCTGGCAAGATTCCGTATTCAACTCCTTCGTCGGATTATATGTCTTTTATTCTCTTTTGCACAGTCGGCCTCCATTTATTTCGGATTTCTTGTCTCTTTGGTCTCAACGGTTACTTCCCGCAGTCAAAAATTGACGGCTTGCAAGACATCACTAGAAGTTGTCGTATTTCCTTCAGCTATATTTCTTCGGGTTTTTTCCCGCGGTCTTTTTGTCTCTGTGGTCTTCTGAATTTCTTCGAACTTTTTGTCCACAGTAATTCCTTTGAACAAAAAGTCCGGAAGAATTCATTTTCGTTGTTTTGCCCTTGTCTTTGTCTTAGTCTTCTTTTTCTTCGAATTTATGTATGCTCCAAGCCTTTCCGAATTTCTTCGGACTTTTTGTCCAAAGGAATTCCTTCTAACAAAAAGCCCGAAGGTTGTTCTTTGCTTTTTTCCGAAATCAATTTCTCCGAAGCTCCTTGGATTTTTTACCATTGGCGTTCTTTCTCTCGGCTTTGTAATTTCTCTGAATTCCTTCGGACTTTTTGTCCAAAGGAATTCCTTAGGACAAAAAGTCCGAAGGTCTCTTTTGTGCCTTGGCTTCACTTAATTTTCTTTGTCTTAAGCCATTTCCAGATTCCTTCGGACTTTTTGTCCGAAGGAATTCCTTTGAACCAAAAGTCCGAAGGATTCTTTACCTTGCCTTTCCCTCTGAAATGTGCCCTTCGGGATTTTAAATGTGCCCTTCCGCCGACCAAGTGTCCTCCGCACGTGCCCTTTGGAAAAATTGGAGGGCACCCGGGCTTTTTGCAAAGGTCCTTGAATTTGGTCTTGTGCCTTCCCGAAGGGTAGGTGCCCTTCGAGAATATTGAAAGTGACCCTTCCGAAGGGTACCCTACTCCTCGGAAAAATTGAAATGGACTTTTCCTTGCCTTTTGCAACTTTTCCGAATTTCTTTGGACTTTGTCATCGGCTCTTTCTGTCTTTTCTACCTAAGTGTCAGAAGAGTCCGTAGAAATAACCTGCAGAGTCCGTAGAAATCCTCTGCAGAGTCCGTAGAAATCCTCTTTTGGTCAAAGAAAATCATGTATTCTTCCTTCCTTGGCTAGAGACGAGAACTTTCCAAGTAGCAAGAGAAAATCTAATTTGTGGAAGATTTGTCAACAGTTACCTAAATTTTTAGCTCCCACTCACAACCATAGCTGAGTGTTTCCTACAAATATAAGGCAATGGTCGACAATGTCATTTTGCTTAGTAAATTCTGATCTATTCCTTACAGCAAACTATTGAGGTCTATCTACATCTCTTTCATTCACACCCTTTCTTGTGACAACAATCTCAAGTCTATCTATCATTTCATCATCCTTTAGACTTTTTGACTAGGGCAACCTAGTCACCACCATATTTTTCCACTTTAACACATTCTCTCTTGGGCACACCAAGGTCAAATTCAAGAATGCAATTTACATTCTTTCATAAAGGTGCAAATCTAGGAGTATCTACGCATCTTAGTTTTTAGGTTCTCTTCTATAGCAACTAGGTGTAAGATCTCTAGTGATATCATCATAAAAACCCATTGTTGGCCTTCCCAATCCGTATGGAGAACAATAGAAAAAGAAAAACCAATAGAAAGAAACTATCAAAATTCAAAAGCTAAAAAATTAAAAAGTCAATCACAACCATAAAAGACATGATCACAATCATTGGCACGCCCCCTATCCTGATTGAAAGCTCAAAACTCCATAAATGGCCTCACAATAGAGCCGAAGGTCCATTGGAGTGTAGTCGCCCAGTAGAATTGAGTAGGAGGTCTCATATCTATCAATCATCCCACTTGTGTTTTCATGCAAGTACCTAATCCTCATAGTAGTCTGTGGCTTCAACAGGTCCCAAGGAACAAGGAACGCATCATGAGATGGTAGGCTAGTTAGCCCAAACCATAGTCTTACAAAACAAGGTTTCTTAACCTTTCAATGTCAAAAATTACTAGCTTTGCCAGAGTAATTACAGTCTTGCTTCCGATAAATGACATAGCTTATTCCCTCCATTGTTTCCCTTAATGAACAACATTTGTTTTCAAATCTCTCCCATATTTCTTTACATCTTATTCTTCATCTCTTTCAGACATGCTAGCATTGCAACAACATTAAGGTTCAAGGGTTTAAGATTGCAAGCCCTAGAGAATCAACAAGGCCTTCCCTTATAACCATCCCTACTTGGATATCAACTGCATCTTCAAGTTTTCAATATTCTCTCTCAATCGTTGCCTTATTACTCTTAGATTCCTCTTAGACATGCCTAGAATCTTGAACTTTTTTTATGTTACCACCTTTGTGTCTTTCACACCTAATCTAGCCTTTAACTCATGACCATCCAAACCTATCCTAACACCTTATTACCTTTGGGTCTTCTAGACCTAATCTAGCCTTTACCTTGTGGCTATTTGGACCTTTCCTAGACCTTATTCACCATTGAATCTTCCAAACCTAATACTGTCTTTACCTCGTGGCTATCCAAATCCATTCTAGCATCTCATTAACTTTAGGTCTTTCAAACCTATTCTAGCCTTTAACTTGAGGATATTTGGACCCGTCCTAGCACCTAATTACATTTGGGTCTTCCAGACCTACTCTAGCCTTTACATCATGGCTATCTAGACCCATCCTAGCACCTTATTACTTTGGGGCTTTCAAACCTAATCGAGCCTTTATCTCATGGCTATCTAGACACGTCATAGCAACATCTTCTCCGAGAACTATCATATTACATATATTTGCATCCTAGACTCAACTACGTTCACTAACATTGCATTAATCCATGTAGTCTTGCATCATTAGGGTTAATGCAAGTAGCTTTTGATGACAAAATGAGCATTAGTTGAACCTGCCATGATCAAGACTATGGTATTTGCATTCATCTATTCAAAAGAAAGGTACATCAAGGTAAGTATATTTCATTTTTCAGCTTCTCAATTATTTCAATATAGTCATTCATTCTTATTATCTATTTGATACTATGTTTTTTTTGCAAAGCACCATCACTTGCTACACTCTTGTGACGAGCACTAAACTTCATGGGGGGAGGCAAGTGTGCATAAGTATACACAACATATTCACTTTATTGCAACATTCGTGTCCCAAGCTTGTCGGCTTATTAATCTACCTGAGTGAATGTTCATGCATACACTGAGATTGGGTGAGCCAGCTTGTAGCACTTTGTGAGAGATGTGCCATGCACTATACTACCTCCTACCACAATCACATCACTTTATTTTCTCTCATCGATCTCCTTAGCCTTCCTCTCATCATTGTTTCCCCGTTCATTGGCCTTGTTGACGGCATCCTATAGCACACCCGATTTCGCTAAAAACATAAATCAAGAGGATGACATACTATTTCAATTGGAATTATTTGTATGTCATTGATTGGGCCGATGTCATCGGCTAAAACCAAGTCTTGACTTCTAGGTATTTGATCTATATTTATAAGGTTCCCAATTGTCATTTCTCAACATAGACAACAAAAATTGACTTTGCTTATGAACACAAATCCACCTCATGAAGAAGAGGACTGAACGCAAAGAGGAGCTTACAACAAGGAAGACAAGTTAACATAGAAGGCTTTGAAGACACCAAGAATAAGAATTGCGCCTACAAGGTTTACCGTCTTTGGAATCCCCAACTTTAGCTTACTTAAAGATTTCACCTATCCATCTTAACTTCACCTACAACCATCTCATGCAAAGTGCTACAAGCAAAGGGGAAGATTAATACATCAATAAGTCAACCAAATGTAAGTATCCCTAACCCTAATCTCTTTTTCTTTTGTACTTTGGTTAATATCACAAATGTTGTTTTGTCTCATATATTAGATAATATAGTTTAGTACATGCTACATTATTGCTATCTTCTCAACTATTGTTACTCATAGCTCTTGCTTACCATCTAGTGAATTTCCTCTTTTTTAGTTCCTACTTACTGCGTAATGGCATTTTAGATCTTTATAGCTCTTGCTTTATCACCCGTAATTTACATAACTCTTGTTTCAGCATCTAATGAAACCATAAATCTAGTGAGGTCCTTCACTCTCTATCTTTATGAAAATTGTATGAGTAGGTTCCCCTCATAGACCCATTACATTCTCCTTTGTACATGGCCCTTGTTTATAGCCCCGAACTACTTTGTGACTTGGCATCTTGTATGGCGTTGGATTTAGAATGGCATTCTACCTTTTACCTATTTACAAGATAATTGTATTGTAGAAGCCACATTTTAGGCACAATACAATAACTAGCCTTGTGATTGTGGCATTCCCTGTATTTCAACTACACCCTACTGTCAAATATGACATTTTATCCCATAAAATACAGATATCCATGTTGTTTCATGACTGGAATAATGTACACATGCTATCCTTCTACATATCCAAACCTCATGCTCTCTAAATATTAATTGCGATCTTTAAACGTATTTTCTTAAATAGATCACTAATTTTCCTTTCCACTTTTTAAACAAAGACGCTCTAATAGTATTTGCTTCAATAAACGTCATGAATTGTCATATTGAGAATTTCCATCATCCTACAATTTAAATGTGTTACTTTCTTAGTAAATCAAAAGGAAAAGAATGTATACCATGAACCTCAATCAATTCATCCAAGAATGGTGAAATGCTTTTAAGATCAGAAATGTCCAAAGTAATTGTGTCTCTATGGCTCCCAAATGACATATCAAGTCCCACCCTTGTCCCACTTTAGCAACTTCTATTTACAAAAAAACTACAAGAACATCCATAGATATTGAGATGGTACTTTCTTGTTGCTTTTATTTCCCCTCTAATGGCCAACTATCAGCAAATTCTTAAAATGTTTTCCTACTTGCATGGTTGGTCTGGAGGTAGGGTCAAAACTCGCTACTACTTCCTTGTTATGTTTTGGCCAAGGGCTAGATTCTTCATTTTCAGGTTCTACTTTTCAAACTGAATTAAAACTTTGATGCATATAGTTGTTATTATAAAATGTAACTCCTTGAATTATAAGGTAAAACTGTAAAATTGTTATTATTATTAATTACTAGTTACCAATAGTTAGGGCAAAAGATCATCACTGAAAGAAAGAGGAACCAAAGCCCTTAGCATACTATAAACGAACTTAGAGAGAACATATGAAGGATCACTAGTCTGACATCTATAGTTCATATATGTTCAGCACTTGCTCATGCTTCAAACCATACTATATATACTTTTTCACAAATGCTTTTGCCTTCTTTTTTGTGTCCATCTTTCATAGTCTATGTTCTTCAATGTTCTGACCAAGGATAGGCCTACACTCGACAAAGTAATAAATCACTTATTTAAAATCATGGAAAACAATTTGCAAGAAAGTACCAAGGGAGATAGCAAGACCAAACAGAAACCCTTAGGCGAAAATGTGGCGCATCATTGACGGTGAGATCAAGATACCATATATCCTCTTTATGACATCGTAGGTCACATCAGATTGAATATTTATGACTTGAGCATTATTTTGGAAAATACCAATGGAAATCCCTGTTTTCAAACTTGTTGATGATACATCATTATTTCCGGTTCATGATAGGGATAATATTGAGAATTTAAAATCATAAACCTAATATATAATGCATTGCTTCAGGATATAAGGTGTTTGCACAGAAACCTCATCTAACAGGATGGAACGATGAACAATCTCAATGGCTTGCTATTCAAGGGTTTAGCATCCCCATTTTTTAGGCTATAATTTTCATTTTGTAATAAGTACCAGTGAGCACAAAAAACTATATAGAGACTGCTCGTTAGAGTTTTGTTGCATAATTGGAATATGTTGAAACATTACAACTAATTTGTGATAAATGATACATCGAATTATGTTGTTATTTCATGGATATTAGTATGTTTACTGTAATGTCCCCCTTTTTGGCATAGCTTGCTTGTAAACCCTTAGCCCGGTTTTGTTCCCACAAGGCTAAGGGAAAGAAAGGGGAACATCGGGGGGTCATTCAAAGAGTAAAAAGGCGAAAAGGGTACTTTGAGTGTTCTAATTTTCAATTGAGTTGTGCAAAAAGTGCTTTTAGTCTAATTTCACTTAAGTGGGGGACCTTTAAAGGTCATGGGAGTCCAACCCCCTTAAAAAGTTAATTCAAAAAGTAATTTTCCTTATAATTTAAAAAGTAATCTCCCTCCAATTTGGGTGCCACTTTGGAGGATGAATATTAAAGAGAATTGAAGGTTCAATTGAAAGGGTTATGCATTTTTGTGATATTGAATTGATGATCAAGTATGTCAAGCTTGTTCAAAGTGAGTTGAAGACAAAAACCTTCAAGTGCACCAAGGGTTTGGGAACGAAAACCTCCATTCCTTCATTGAAGACAACTCTATTCAAAGTCTGTAATTGTGCTTCAAATTTGCATAGTTGCATGCAATTGGTCTTACAAAGATGTTTTGAAACACCATCTTCATTCAAAAGTTTGGCGAGCACCTTGAAGAGCTTGGTGATTGCGTTTTACAGGTTAAGAAGGTGAGCGACTTGCTTTTGGAGGTTGTTTGCTAGTTTGGGAGCCATTCCTAGGGTGGTGAATTGGTTAGAGGTTTGAAGACCCCTCATTAAAGGGTTGTCTTGCTTTGAAACCCTCTTCTAGGGTTTGGGGTATTTTTAATAATTTGTTCTAGCTTGGCGATTTGTATTTGGGGTTAATTTACAGGGTTTGAGGGCCAATCTATGCCCTAGATTATTCAGAAATTTATTATCATATTTTCCTAATATACGCAACTTGCATGGGAGGATGTTGGAGGCCTTTTGAAGGGCCAAATTGAGGGTTTAGTGTTCACATTTACTTCTATAATTTTTCCCAAGTGTGGCGACTTTCTTGGAAGGCTAATTAGCCATTTTGATGCCATAAATGTGTTTATTGGAGGCACTAATATTTTATATAATTTTGTCATTATTAATTGTGACTATTTGCAAGGGTTACAAAGCAGAATTGGAGAAGAAAACGCAACTGTACCAGCAAACAAAAATCAGAATTATTGCGAGGGTGATATTTAGTCATATCGCCATTTTTACCTTGCCAAAAGAGGTATTTTGTTTCAGCTTCATATTCAGCAATTTTGGGTTGCATTGGAGTGTGTTTGAGTGGGATTTGGATAATTCTTCCCGACTAAGGTTTGCTGATTTTAAATCTCAGAATCCAAAAATAAATTGTAGAATTGTTAGGATTTGTGAAAAAACCTTGTTTTGGTTATTTTGTCCCAATTTGAGGACATTACAGTTTACATTATTGTTGTCTTCGATTTGATGCATGTCAGCTACATATTGTGTTATTTGGTTTTATTAAAAATGTTTCAGCAATAGTATATTTTGCTTTGAGTTTAGCCAAGCATTTATTTTGCAGCATTTGATTATTATAAGATCATTATCATCTTCCAAAAAAAGGTATTGTTGAGGTTTTATTGGTTGTTTTACAAGGGTCAAGATTGGCCACTGAAGCTAGGCTTCGTTACAAGGGGAGACTTGGAACAATTCAGATGAAATCCAGGGATGAGAAAAAGAGAGAAATTGGAAACTTATACTTAAAATTGTTTTCCCTGTCTCCTTTTGCACAAATGGTTCCTCGCAAATAATAACTCCATCACAAGAGCATTTGAGGGCAAACAACTTTGTTTTGGCCATAGATGACGAATTGTTAATGATTTCTTCATACAGACTAAACTTTTGAATAAAATCATATTGATAAGATTTCAGGTTGTGTGCTTCAGCATATGGAGGCCATTTTGAATTCCACTTTTGGTAATTTGTGAGTACCTTGCCAAGCACCCAGTTTCAGTAGGTTGATATCAATGTTAATTAAAAGCAATTGGGTTTGGTGTACCTGTGTAAACTTACATTTATAGGTTAACAAATCTGAGTTCAAAACCAATTAATGGGTAAAAATCATGCTCAAATGCCTAGCAAACATCAACCTCTCACTTGAGATAGGTTATAATATTTAAAGTTACATCATGGACAATTGACATCATTTAGGTTTAAAAAATTTTTAAACCCCAAAAAAGAAAGGGGGTTATGTGATATTTGAAACATTGTAATAAAGTGCAAAGCCACTAAGTGGCACAACCCGACAATTCAAAGCACGAGGTTCATAGGGCAAAACGATGTGAAGGCTTAGGAAAAACCCTAAATTACCTCATTATTGCAGATTTGGAGGTCAATAGAGCACGTTGGCAATCTAGGAGGCCATTATGGAAGATTAAATCCAACAAGATTGAGAGGGATTCGAGACGATTTTGACTGCAACCATGGAACCTTCATGCCTTGATGGCTGTGATGAGGTTTTTATGAAATTCTCTCTATCTGTTAAGATGAGATTCAGTTTTACAAGAAATGTGTGCGTAAATGTGGCCATAACTGACTACGTACATGTTTAATGCTTTCATGGCACGAATTTGAAATCTTCAAGGATGTAAGGTTTTTGTAAAACCCCAAGCAGACCCTTAAATAAAGGAGGAGCAATGGAAAAGTGTGTGGCTTTTAGTAACAAGAAAGTAAGAAGAACATGTTTTGTGCAAAAAGAAAAAAAAGGTTGGCTTGGAGGACGAGCAGGGTTTACCGGGTTTGTCTGAGTTAGAGGCAAGCAACTCAGCATTTTCTAAATTAAATAGAAAATATGAATGGTTATAAGAATTAGTTGTTGTTAACACTTGTATACAATCTGATCTGAGTTGTGAATAACAAAAGTAAACTAGAAAAAAAAAGAAAAAAACTGTAGTTGTGTTAGAGAAAGGTTGACTTTGTGTTTCGATGTGTGTTCATTTGAAAACACTTAATTTCTAATTAATTTGAGAGAAATGAAATAGGGCAGAATTTAGTAAGCCCCTAACAGTTTGGTTAACAGTATTCAATTGGGTGTATGTGGAATGCATGTATACAAAAACCTTGATTAGACAGGACTGTTATAATTTCTTTCGAACCCGGGTTAAGGACAAAGTTCAATAAATCCATGAGGGTTCTGGATATAGACATTTAGCAGGTTTCTTGAATAAACCCAAGAAAAGTGAAAGAAATGTTATTTTAATATAGAAGGGCAAGTGTGTTAGATGGAAATAATCCCTGTACTGTGGGAACTACCAATGATGGGTATATAGGTTGTATTCAACCTAATGTTCCTCTATTCTTAGACCTGTGTGGCAAAGATAGGACCAATAGGCAAGATAGAAGGATAATTAAACTTCATCAGAAGCCTTTATTAAGGTAGGCTAATGCTTTATATTTCAAATCAAGTTCAAGCTATTGCATCATAATACCATGAGCTAAAAGTCCTAAGTCTTACTTGTCAAGGTTAAGACCACTAGATCAAGATGTGAATTTCTACTTCTATAGCATCAATACACGAAGAGGAAAAATAGGATTGTGTTCAACCTATATAATGACCCCTAGTATGTTCTAAATGGCAAAGTTTGTACAATTTTTTCTTTGGCAAAGTTGTAGGACTGTTATCAAAAGGCACGAATGAGGTGAATTGTGAAATCGCATAAATACACAAATCTCTCTCTCTCACACACACACATACACGCGTGTGCATCCTAGGAGCTACACTTCTGAGAGACAAAAGGGCACAACAAAAGAATATGTGACAGAATTTCAGAGGCTTTCAGTCATGGTAACAGATGTTTCGGAGAGGAGATTGGTAGTTTTGTTCATGGAAGGTTTCATTGAATCCATTCAAGATTTGGTCAAGGCTTTTGACCCACCTTTTCTTCAAGGAGCCATTCAAAAGACCCTTGACCTTGAGTCTTCAACACCCCAAGGTAAAATTTTGCCCTTTGTTCAACAAAAAACTAATTCTTTTGGACCTTTTCGGCAGCAAAAAGACAATAGATGGGAGCAGCCAAGGGGAATCTCTTCTGGGCCACAAAAATCAGCTCGTTTGGGGCAGCTTGGTAGGCCAAATCAACAAGGTTTGAGGCAGTTTGGTAAGCCAAACTAGCAGAGTTTGGGGCAGCAAAAAGAGCTCCAAAGATGGAATAATGAAACAAGGAATAAGCCAAAGAGGAAAAAACATTGTTTTGATTGTATAGACCTTTGGACACCGGGTCACCATTGCCATGGGAAGGGGCAAGTGCACTACATTGAGGTGCACTCGGATGGAGAAAAAGAGGAAGAAGGGGAAGGAGCAGCCACCTATGAGGAAGAGCATTTGAAGATCCTTGAAAGAGAGGACATGAGTGGCACCTTTGCTTCATTATCAAGGACTCCTAGATACTACCCCTTTCATGTGAATGGAAAATTGAAGGGCAAAAAAAGTTATTATTCTCATTGATAGTGGGGCCACCCACAATTTCATTGATAAGAGCTTGATTGTTGCATGTGGTCTTCAACCTATTGAATTCAAAGGTTTCCGTGTAACTGTAGCGGATGGCTTCACCATCCCTTGCACCACCACGGTTCCCAAGCTTAGCATCATGTTGAAAACACACTCCATTGAAGATGACTTTTATGTGTTTGGCATTAGAGAGACCAACTTTGACCTAGGCATCCAATGGTTGCACTCACTTGGAGAGTACACACAAAATTACAAAATTATGGAGCTTAAATTCGAAATGGATTGAAAAAAACGTAATCTTGCATGGTTTGAATGATAAGGTACCATTGGAGGTGACCTCAAAAGCAATGGAAGGAGTCTTTCATGAGAAAAATTCGGCAGGGGCAGCAAGAAAGAACGTTTTTTCTTATTTGGGGAAACCACCTTTGCTTATGCAATTTGGCCATTCATACAGTTGGGTTAAGGAATCAAAACTGGGAAAATGTTGTCCTTCAAAAGAGGTCAACCAAGTGAGCAAGGAACAGCCACTAAGGTATGCAAAAGAAAATTTATTTCCTTGTTTTTGAGCTTAATAAATTCTGGAAGCATGCCATGGAGAGTAATTTTCAGTTTGTAAAGAAGGGAAGTAGGTTTGAATTTTGCATTGAGAAAAGACCTAGGTTACACTAAGAAAAATCAGAACTTTGGTGCTCGAAAGAATCAGAATTTCATGTGAAAAATCAGATTTGTTTGTGCTCAAAAAAGTTAGAAATTTACATGAAAAAACAGAATTGTTAGTGCTCAAAAAAATCCAAAATTTGTATAAGTAATCAGCATTGTTTGTACTCAGAAAATTCTAAGTCTTTCATGCCAAATCTGAATATGACACACTCAGAAAATTTGAGAAATAAAGGTACATTACAACTAATAAATTCTAGAAATGCAAAGGAGAGTTGGCTCTTTCCTTGTGATAGGGAGTTGAAGTTTGCAAAAGAAGAGCAGCCCTTCCAAGCGCCTACAACGGAAGGGAGAATTCAAAAATATGAAGGGAAGAGTGATAGATGGGTTAAAAATAATCTTCAATACATAAGACAAGGAAGACTTAAATGGGGCAGCACTATGGAAGGAGAAATCCTTCAAACTTTATGCACTTTTTGTGCATATTGGAAACCTTTTTGGAGAGGGCAGCATGAGGTTAAGCAATGGGCTTTCATGTGGGCATCATGGCAAGGTTACTCACTTCACCACATTCTCTACACAAAAGGTATGTACCCCATGTTGTTCAAAGTTGTACTCCTAATTCAAATCAATGAGCCCTACATTTGGTTTGGTAAAGAAGTGTCAAAACACATTGAGATCCCTAAAGGGCATTGGGATGCAACCCAAGGGAATCCACATTCCAAGGTACACATGCCAAGGAGAATAATCATAAGGGGTAGCTTTAGTGCATTTTCTGGTCATGTTTTTTATGATAGTTCCAGCTCTTTTAAGGTGATTTATAGCTTCACTTTGACTTCACTTGGGATTGTAAATAAAGTTGGTAGTGAAAAGTTTGATTTTAAGGAGCACTTCCAAGGTTGTAATATACAAATACAGCCCTCATAACATAAGGTACAGGTTTCCTTTTGAAGTGAACACCTCTAAGATAAAGGAACATGTGAACTTGAAGGCCAACGTTTTGACTATAACCCTATTAGGGAAGTTTCCATACCATGGAAGGCATGAAATCATGAGTTTGAAGGGTTTCGGAAGATAGGAGAAGATTGGAGAAGATTGATTGCATGATGTTACCTTCTAAGGGTGAGTTGTGGAAGAATAAATTCATATTTTGGAGTCATAAGAGGCTTGAAATTTGCATACACAGACAACTAATCAAGAGTGAAGTGACTGGTTCTACCTTTCTTTTGGAGTTTATGGATATGTGTTGTTGGTCTTTTGGCTAAGGGTGGATTTCAAGCACAGTGAGGAGAATTCCAGCTCCTCTAGTAAGAAGATTTCTGAGTTTTGAGGTCACTTTGGAGAGTGGGGGCAGCATAGACATCTTTCATATGCTTTCAAGGGCATCCCCACATTTGCTTCGAACCACTTCACTTGTCAAAGGGAGGCAGAAAACGTTTTTTTGATATAATGTATGTGTCTTGTGCAAGAACTGATATAAGGGCAACCAAGGCCCAAATTGTTGAAGACTACCTTGCTGGAATACACTTTTCCAGCCATTATAATGCTACAAACTCAGAAAAAATTTCATTCCTCTTCATCATTTTGACACATCTACGGTATGGGGCCCCAAGGAGACAAGAGGAAAGGACTAAAAGCTGTTGTTTTTTCATTTCCAATTTGCACAAACAGCAGAGAATCTTCATGTACAGCAGTGAGGGGTTTCATCATGAGGACTTTTACCCATGGGAAGAACCAAGGATCAAGTTTTGCATAAGCTCTATGGTGGGGACAGCTCTTTGATTGCTTCAATTGCTTGAGGACAAGCAATTTTGGGTGGGGAGGATTGTCATGTCCCTCTTTTGATCGAGACATCTTTGAAGACTCTTAGCCTTAATCCGTTTCCCAGGGCTAAAGGAAAAGAGAGTAAAGAAGGGGAACAATTGGTTTCTTAAAAGAACACTTGTAAAAAGTACTTCATGTTATAAAAGTTCACTTAAGTTGGAGCACTGTACAGGTCATGGGCACCAATCAAATTTTTGTAAAAGGTGTTCTTTCTTATTATTTTGAAAAGGTATTTCCCTCTTTTTGGGCGTACTCTTGGGGATGGTATACAAAAACAAAGGAGGGCATCATTTGAATGGATAGTGACTTTGATATTCAAATCTTTGACTTTGAACACAAAACACTTGGGCCATTTGCCTTGAAGACAAAAACCTTCAAGCAAAAAGATTGAAGATGCAAACCCTCATTTTTCTATGAGGCAACTTCACCTAGGAGCTTCCATAGATCATCAATTTCAAAAAAAAGACAAAAAATAAGGGTTTCAAGTTGGGTGACTTGCTTGTGGAGGTTGGCAATTTGATTTGGGAGTGATTTGCTAGAGTGTGAGGGTCATTTCTTGACTTAATGATATTCTAAATTTTATTGTAATATTTCCTAGCTTGGGCGAATTGGAATTAAAAGTATTTGCTAGGGTTTGAGGGCTTTTTCATGCCCAAACCCCAATCTGATTTTTATATGAATTTTTTGGCATTTGTTTAAACTTTTCTGAGGTGTTTTGGAGGGTCTTAGAGCCTCATATATATTGAATAATTTCCTATAATTTACTATCTATTTTTGGAGAATTTTGCCAACTTTTATTGCTTCATAAATTGTTGGAAAATAAGCATTGATTCCAAATATATATTCAATAATTTTGGGCTGATTATTTGATCGTAAATTTGCATAATTTGAAGTGAAGCAAGTAATTAATTATGCATTTTTCTTTCATCTTTGACATCT
The DNA here is from genome assembly GCA_037957365.1 of Torreya grandis. Lineage (NCBI taxonomy): Eukaryota > Viridiplantae > Streptophyta > Pinopsida > Cupressales > Taxaceae > Torreya > Torreya grandis. The sequence continues at coordinate 350,752 of JARHVA010003648.1, forward strand.
AGGGCTTGAAAGGAGACTCTTCTTTCCTTGCCTTATTTATTCATTGGAAAGTGGTCAAAGTGTTTTAGGGTTTCAGTTGGATTATCGCAGTGTTGTGATCTTTTAGCACTAGGGTTTGCTAGAAATTTAAAAAATCAAAATTGACATTTTACCTAGGGTTTTGCAAAAATTTCAGAATGAAGAAAATATCCTATTTTGGGATATTTTATGGATTGGAGCCACCCACTGAAGGTTGAAAGCTTTTGTCCTCAACTTTTGTTTTCCAAAGAAGGTTTTTGTCTCCTATGGAAGCAATTCAAGCAAACTGCTCAAACTTCTAATTTAATTTGTTAAAAATGACATGATCCTCAACAATGAACTTCCTTCCCCTCTTTATATAATTTCCCTCTAAAGGCCTCTCCAAAAGGGGTGTGTTCCACTTGGGGGGAATATTTCAATACTTTAAAAAACACGCCTTATAATTTCACTTAAGGGTTAAACTAGCCCATGATCAAAAGGCCCCTTTCTCAAGTCAAAATTACAAAAAAATTACCAAAAAATATCTTTTTACAACTTGAAAAAAAGAACCAAAGTTTTCATTTTGATTTTTCCTTCCTTTAACCTATGGGAAACAACAAAGAATTAGGCTAAGAGTCTTCAACCGCTCATATTTGAGAAGGGGACATGATAATCCTCCCCTCTGAAAATTGCTTGTCCTCAAGCAATTGCAAGTTTGGATGTTGCAGAATGGTTGCCCCTTCCTAAGTAGCATCTTCAAAAGGCAAATCCTTCCAACGAACCAAGTATTCCATGATACTTCGGTTCCTAAGCTTCCTTTTCCGAACCTCTATGAGACGATCTGTAAGGTCTCCTTTTGCGCTGAAACCAAACAAAAAAGGTATGCCGTAAATCCCAACTTAGACCCACAAATTATTAGAAAAAATCAAAATTTCATTAAACTGAAATTTATTGCAATATTTTTTCATAAACTGCAAATCGCCCAAAGCTCTGGACGACTAGGGTTTGGCGTTGATTTATGCCTCAAAACTGCTCCAAAAATTACGAAATTAAATTTGTAGATGGATAAAAATATTCCAAACATGATTCCACAATCAAATTTGCAAAAATCTTTTTTTTCGATTTTATATGACAAAAATAACCACTGAAACTTGTAAATTTCACAACTTGCAAAACACTCGGAATTTTTGAACAAATGATAGCTTAAACTGAAGATAAAAATGTGTTCTTTCAAATGAAATAATAATTAGAATTTTCCCTTAAGTGGAAGTCAACCCAAATCTGACGCTGTGTAGTCAAACCCTAGAAAAATAGAAATCTGTAAATGAACAAAAAAATTGCCCTTGGATCTTCTTCAAAGATCCTCTTCAAATCAGCAAACAACAAATCAACTCAACACACTGGCAATTTCTAAAGTGAAATTGCCTCTTCAAGATCTCCTTGGAACTCCAAGCGCCTTGATTCAAGATTGGAACTCCAATAACCTGAAAATAAGATTGATTGACAAAAAGATGTCTTCCCAATATTTCAAATCTGCTTTTATAACTCCTCCGAGGTGGGTGAACCACTTGGAGTTATTTGGCAAAGATGGACCTCTTTTAGCCACTTGGGTCTTCTCCTTTAAGCTCAAAGTCATTAAAGACTTTTAATTGAGAGTCAAGTCCTCATGAAAGTGTCATTTTACTTTAGTATATAATTTACTCATAATATAGTAATTAAAATTACTTGAAGGTCAATTAAATAATAAATTACAAAATAATAAATAAGAAAATTGCCTTTTAATTTCAAATGATTAGAATCACTCTCTAGCAATCTCTTATTTATTAAAAATATTCCCCTTGCATCATCCCTTAGCCCACAAAGAATAAAATAGGCTAAAGGTCTTCAAAAGGTTGATCAAAAATCAACTCCCTAGAAAAAAGGACCTTACACAATCCAAACCAAAATTAACTTGCCTTCATCATCAAGTTACGAAAAATCAATGAAAAGAGTGATGTGTTGTCCAAGTGCCTTTTTGAAACATGAAAAATGAAATACATTGTGAATCCAACTACCTTCGGACAGATCTAGCTCATAAGCAACTTCTCCAACCTTCCTTAGAACTGTGTAGGGACCATAAAAACAAGTTTCAAGCATTTTTGCTCCACATTGTTTGATGGAAGTTTGTCTATATGGTTGCAATCTCAAAAACACCATGTCACCTACCTCAAAAGTTCTCTCTATTCAATGTTGGTGCGCATACAATTTCTCTTGGTTTTGAGCATATTGAAGATTTCTTTTCAACTACTCCAAAATTTCAAGGCTCTATTGTACCAAATCCACAGCCCCGAGCAATCTACTATCAATTAAAATCAATTCTACAAAAAAAATGCATCATACTCATACAAAGCCTTGAAGGGTGGCATACCAATTCACATATGGTATGATGTATTGTAGCAATACTCAGCCATGTACAGCCACTTATTCCACGCTAATTGTTGCCCTGAAACATAGTTTCAGAGGTATCTTTCCACCCATTTGTTCACTATTTCAGTCTGCCCATTCATTTGTGGGTGGTAGTTAGTACTGGAAGATAGCTTCATGCCCACCAAATGAAAGAATTCTTGCCAAAAGAGACTTGCGAACCTAATGTCCCTATCACTTACAATGTTCCTAGGCAATCCATGAAGTTTAAATACTTCTTTGAAAAAATATATCAGCAAGTATGGGAGCATTATACTTGGCTGGAAGTGCAAAAAAATGTGCATATTTAGTGAGTCTATCCAAAACTACGAACATGTTATTCTTACCTTGTGCCATGGGCAGCCCCCTAATGAAATCCATTGATATGCTTTCCCATTTTTGTGTGAGAACTGGTAAGGGTTGCAAAAAACTAGCTAGAAAAGTGTGTTCACCCTTGTTTTGTTGGCAAACAAGGCACTCCCAGTATTGAAAAATCTCCCTTTTGAGGCCCTTCCAAAAAAACCTCTCCCTCGCTTGTACGTTTTGAAGTACCCCAGATGACCAGCCATTGGAGTATCATGTACAACCCTCATTATTTGTTGTTTCAACTTGGATTTAAGGGTTAAAAAGAGCCTAAAATCAAACTAACAACCACCTTGTACCTTTCATCGTCAACTTTAGCTTCCATGACAGCTGTAGTAAATCCATCTTTTGCATACTCAACTGTGATTATAACCTTCCAATCCATTGTAATTTCACTCATAGAACATAAAACGGACTTTCTAGAATCATAAGATTGCAATTTACTCATGCATTTTGTTGCATATCATTTAAATCAGTTTGACTGAGGAAATACTTCAAGCTATTGTGTTTCGTTTTCACCACAAATCTTCTATAAATCAAATATTGTCTAAATTTGGCCAAAGCATGCTTGATGGCCAACATTTCTTTGTCATAGATGGGGAATCTACACTCCACTTCAATTTTCTACATTCAAAAAATATAGAATGTCCTTTTTGTATTAGGACAACCCCTATACCTTCCCCGAAAGCATCACATTCCACAACAAACAGAATGGTGAAATATGGAACAGCAAGTATTGGGCAAGTATTCATCACCTTCTTGAACTTTTCAAATGCCTCCATGGCTGTTTTTGACCAGCTGAAAGCTCTTTTCTTTGTCAAATCCGTTAGTGGAGCAGCAAGTTATGACAACCCCTTCACAAACCACATATATTAGCTGCATAAACCATGCAATCCCCTCAAATGTGTCGTAGTAATAAGGGCTGGCCAATCCACAATGGCTTGTATCTTTTGTTTGTCCACATGTACCCCTTGGGCACTAATTATGTGTCTCAAATACAAAATTTCAAAAACTCCAAACTCACATTTAGATGCCTTGGCAAAAAGTGCTTGTTGTTCCAAAACTCCCAATACCATGTCCAAGTGTTGTAGGTGTTCCTCCCATGTTTTACTATAAACAAGAATATCATGAAAAAAAAAACACAAATTTTCTCAAGTATTGCCTAAAAACATGATTCATGCATGATTGAAAACTAGCGACTGCATTGGTTAAACGAAAAGGCATTACCAGAAACTCAGTGTCCAAAATGACATCTAAAAGCAGCTTTCTGCACATCCTCCTCCCTTACACGGATTTGATAGTACAAAGTCTTCGAATCAATCTTGGAGAAGTAAATTGACCTATGAAGCTCATCAATCAACTCATCAATTCTAAGTATGGGATACCTAATCTTGATAATTTTCTTGTTTAATAATTGATAGCATATGCACATCCTCATTGTCCCATATTTATTCTTCACAAGCACAACCGAAGAAGCAAAAGGGCTAGAACTAGGCCTTATGTGAGCCATCTACAAAAAACTCTTTGATAGCTTTTTCAATTTCTTCCTTGTAGGCCCTTGGGTGGCGGTAAGGTGGAGTGATTACTGCCTTGGTGCCCAGTTCCAATTCAATGATGTGCTCAAAACCCCTATTGGGGGGTTGCCCATGAAAAATACTACCAAACACCGTTGCATGCCTATCAAGGATGCGTTGAATATCCTTGTGCTGATGTTGTTGTCCCAAATCAGAATTTGTAGCACTTACAAAACATTCCGTTGCCCAAGCAATCTACCCTCTATGAAAGGCTCTTTCCATCCTCTTTGAAGTCACCACCATGGGTGCTTCATTGCTCAAACCATGTAGCACTACTTCCTTACCGGCTGCCCTGAATTTTAGTTTCATCATTTGATAATTTTGGGTGAGTTCACCAAATGCATGCAGCCATTGTACTCCAAGAACTAAATCAATTTCTCCTATGCCAACTACATAGAAATCATCTTCAATTTTATGCTTACCCAATGTGATGTTCAACCTTGGAATCTTCTTGGTGCAAGTGATGTTGAAGCCATCCACCACGGTCACATTAAAGCCTCTAAAGTCAGTAGTTTGCAGACCACATCTCATTGTCAATCCCCCATCAGTAAAGCTATAGGGAGCCCCACTATCAATGAGCACGATGACCTTCTTACCTTGCAAGACCCCTCTCCCTCTAAAGAGGTGGTATCTAGGAGCTTCAGATAAGGTGGCGAGGGTGCCATACAAATTATCCTCTTCTCCCTTTTCCTCTTGTTCCTTCTCATAGGTGGCTGTCCCTACCTCTTCCTCTTCTTCTTCTCCTCCATCCAAAATCACTTCTATATAGTGAACTTGCGCCTTTCCAAGGCAGCAATGCCCCAGTGTCCAAGGATCCTTGCATGAAAAACACAATCTTTCTTCTTAATTCATTTCTTGACTCGTCCCCATCTTTCTTCATCTTTGGCAGCTCTTTTTGCTGCCCAAACCCTTGTCGATAAGGCTTCCTTTGCTACCCAGAGGGAACGGATTTTGGCTGCTCTAAAATTGCCGTCCTAGGCTGCCCAAAAGTGTTTGTCATTTGTTGTCCAAACAGCTCAAAAGCATTAGTTTTTTGTGGTCCCAAAGATAGAATTTTTCCCTTAGGAGCTGGAGATTCCAAGTCGAGCCTTTGAATGGCCTCTTGAAGTGTGAGAGGGTTGAAAGCCTTAACTAAAGCTCTGAGTGGGTCAGCCAACCCCTCCATGAACGAAACTACAAGTCTCCTTTCTGAAACATCTGTTACCATAATTGAAACCCTCTAAAAATTAGCCACATGCTCCATGTAAGTCTTTTGTTTCAGTTGAACCAATTCCCTGAAATGAAGTTCCAAATCAGCCCTATCGAATCTTTCAATTATTCTTCTACTAAAGTCCTCATAGGTATTTATGAGGAACCTTTGTAATCTTTTGGGGCCTCGTTTATCGCCCTTACCATGTCTTGCCAATATGGTGATCAAACCACATTGAACGACAATCCACTTGCATATACATATCGTTCAATTTTCTAGTCCACGATCTCCCTACTCTCATTTTGAAAAGACCTTTCCAATGGTCCTTTTGTTCTTTCGTTTGAAAGAGGAGAAACCTCTTTGTGCATGAAGGGTGCTGCCAAAAATGGATGTCTTCCAATGGGCACATCTAGAGAACCGCCAAGAGCAATTTGGGAAATCGATGGCTTCCATGATCTTTTGCCTTTCTTTGCTAAAGGGTAACCAAATCTCATGGCATAGGCGACGTCTGCATCTTCTTGCTCTTTGATGTAATCAAGGATTTTTTATTTTGGCACTAGACAATTATCCTTCCCTATGCAACCTTTGATGCCGACACTAGGTTTGTGGCATAAGTGGGCTCTCACCCAGCTGTATGAACTTGTAAATTGACAATCGCAAGTATTGCATTTCCAATCATAGGCCCCACCCTTTGAAATTTGCTCTACCAAAGTCATGTATTTCCAAAGTGATGAGTGTGCAATGTCCATTTTGTGTTGGCTTTCACTGGCGAAAGGACTACAAGACATTGCAGTATATAGTAGTCTACAAGTTTAAAAACAAGTACAAAATTACCAAAAAGAATAAAAACAAACCCTAGGGCAACAACTTGTGAAAAAATGATCAAAAAAAAGGATAAAACAAGTTACAATACAAATCTTATCTTGGCAACAAATGGGCTCCTCAATTGGCATAGGAAAATGATTAGAATGAAGCTTGATGAAGATTCAATCCTACAATAGCAATGGAAGGCAAGTATGCAATGAGAAAATCAAAAAATGAGAAGCAAGTGGTTTTGCTTTTGTCATTTTGTTTTTTTATCATTTGTGTTGTTTTAGATTTTGCTTTTGTCTTTCAATTGCCTTTTAGGGTCTAGAAATGTGTTTTTTATTATTTAAAGTCGTTGCCTTTTGTGAAAAAATGATTAAAAATTTGTCATTGACTGCTTTGGACCAGAAAAATCTATGGGTTCTGCAACCCAACACCCAAGGTTCATCCTAGGCACCCAAGTTTGCTCGGGTTCTTCTGGCAGAAGAATCCAAGCAAACTCAAGTGCCGAAACTTGGGCATTTGGGTTCACGTTTCGACCCTGTACTCAAGACCAATTCGTTTCCACCTGTCAAACGCCTACTAAAATCTGCAAACTAGTAAATAGTATTAATATTTTATAAGCTATACATATATTATATTATATTCACACACACACACAAAATATTATGAACTATAAATACATTATATTAAATTATTTTATATTAATATAATATTTTATAAACTATGAATAGATTATATTATATTATATTATATCGCAATTCCCATTACTTTGTTTAGTGTCGATATTGAATGTCTATGCCAAGAAAAGCTTAATAAATCTTAATATATTAATGTAAAATAATAACGAGGCACACCCACATTATTGAGTAATTTAAACAAGAAATGTCGATGACACCCAAAAATTTACCAATGGAAACCAATTCAAGTGGAAACTAACATGTATGACAAACTGATAAAGGTGATATCTTTGACAACTTTTAAACCACCTGCAAGTTTAGTAGTTAGCTTCTTTCCTTCAACCTAACACAACTGTTGTCAACCTGGAGCTGCGCTCTAAATCGAAGACGTGCATGAAATGGCCAGTCCTCTATCCGACTGAAACAATGGGATCTTCTCACGAGGGTGGGTGCCTCAACGGTGAGAAAAACCTCCAGAGAAGGCTAGTTCTTGTAAGATATATCAATGAAGATCTCTACTCTATGCTGCAGACTACCATGGAAAAGGGAGAAGGAAACTTTAAGAGGAAATCCTACCTAATAAAGGTGATACACCAGATGATTGATCCACTCAACTTGGAACCTTGAACATTGAACAAACAAGGGAAAATGAAGACCTTTGATTTCAATCAATCACTTATGCATAAATATTTCATTGAGAGGTTCGATCCAATGACCAAAACATGAGGGAAAGCTAGGGAGAGAAGTCTGATACAAGACACTTTGCAGCCACCTAAAATCCACTTACAGCTTCAGCAAAAGACAAAGAACACTTAACATGACCTGCATAAGGATAATCTAGCAACTAGGTATGAATCAAAATTTGGGAAGGGAGAGAAATCTACCACTTATGCAAATTGTTGAATGAATATACACTATGCCAACACTTGAAATCTAAAAATACAGTCCTTCTATTGATCGAAAAAGTTACACAACTCATCAATGGCAGAGTCTAGTCTAGCCAAGAGAGGGATTATCATTTTTTAATCAAGGCTGAAAGCCATTTTATAGAGAATTACAAAAGCCAAAAATTGGCGTTGAAAAATTGAAGAGGCGGATTTACTTAGGTTAACTCAAGGCTGACTTGGCCTTTCAATAAAATATGTTTTCATTTTTGTCTTTGCATGAAGCTTCTTGCGCTTAAGAAAGTGAACTTGTCTTTGTTTTGAACCACCCACCTCTCTTTGCATGGAAATCCACGCCAATGTGAATTTTAGAACTCTACGTGAGCTGCTTGATGCCGAGTTGGAACATTGAAAAGCTGAATTGGCCGTTTGATAAGCTGAGTTGGACGAAGAGATTATTCTCCTTCGCATGGAAAGCTCCTAGTGGATGCGTAGTTTAACTAGTCAACTCTAAATCTAGAACAGTCAACTCGACATTTGAATTTGGAACTCCGATTGAAGTCAAGTTGGACCCTCGAATGCGTGAGTTGATCCGAAGATGAGCAGGGCTTCAATAACCAATCAACTGAAGCTTTGACCGGTGTTCGAAAATAACCTCTACTTGCATGTATTTTATCATGTTCTAGTCTACCTATTCATGTCTATTTCTAGCAGGATTCTATATTCGGATGTATTTTTATTTATATCTGGTCTAAATTTCCTCCATTTGGCCATTTTTCAACTTCCCGTTGCTTAATCTAAGGTCAACTTCCCGTGGTTTAATTCTTTCGAAATTCTGGCTTTACCCTTGTTTCAACGGTTACTCCCGCGGCCAAAATTTGACGTCTCGCGAGACATCACCCTTTGGCATTTTCTCGGGCTTATTTCCTGTCAGGCCCCTTAGTCTTCTTATTTCCTTCAGAATTCTTGTTGACTTTACCTTTGATTTCCTTCGGCTTTGTGCTTGCCAATTTTGACGAATCTATTCTTGCGGACTTTTGTTTTGCCCTATGGCTTCATCTCTCGGCTTTATCTTCTGAAGGAATTCCTTCGAACTTTTTTCCGAAGAAATACTTTTGTCATTTCCTTTGGCTCGGGCTTTTATTCTGCGGGTTTTATCTTTGGTTCAAAAATCCAAATTTCTTTGGACTTTTTGTCCAAAGGAATTCCTTCGAACAAAAAGCCCAAAGGAATTAATCCTTCGGCTTTGCCTTTGTTGACCTGTTTCTACGGACTTTGTTGTCTTTGTAATTTTCCGAATTTCTTCGGAGTTTTTGTCCGAAGGAATTCCTTCAAACAAAAAGCCCAAAGGTTTCCTTTGTTATTTCCTTTACCTTTACTTTCAAAATGCGCCCTTCGGGAAAGTCATAATGATCCTATCACCGACCAAGTGCCCTCCGCAAAGGCTTTTATCCCTTCATCTACGCCTTTGTCGAAAAAATTGTAGGGCACCTGGGTTTTTTGCAAAGATCCCGAATTTGTTCACATACCTTCCCGAAGGGTAGGTGCCCTTCGAGATTGTTGAAAATGACCCTTCCGAAGGGTACCCTACCCTTCAAGTTTCTTGAAAATGACCCTTCCGAAAGGCCTTGGCTTTTCTTTGCTTCTTTGGGTGAACTTTTGGATTCTCTGAAGTATTCCTTCATACAAAAAGTTCGAAGGAATTACTTCCTTTGTCTTATAGGCTCTTTCCTTTGTTATTTTGCCTTTCCTTTGTTATGTCCTTAGCACTTCTCCGAGGCTCTTTTCCGAAGTTATGTCCTTAGCAGAACCCTTCTTTGATGAACCATTCTTTCGGACAAAAGTCCAAAGGAATACCTATTGTAGCAAAGGCTCTTAACAAAGAAAAAACAATGTATTCTTTCTTCCTTGGCTAGAGACGTGAATTTTTCGAATGGCGAGAGACAATCTGTCCTGTGGAAGAATTGTCAACAACCACACACATGAAGTAGGAATTAAGAGATCTAGAGTCCAGACCACTTTCATTAATTAACGCACTTCCCCTTGGAGACCATTACAATTTACTATTTACAATCTGCACGTTAACTCACAACCAACTGTGAATCTAGCGTTGATCTTTTGCAAACCCTAAATCACAATTTTCAACACTATTTAATATGATTTTTTTAATATATTCATTGTTTCAATTGGTCATTCCATTCCAACGAATCAAATCATGAATTTCAACACATTTTTGGTGTTTGCTTAGTGTTCAGCAAATTTCAAAATTTTCAAATAAAATTGCCGAATGCGATGGGTTAGGTTCAAACTGCAAGAGAGATGAAGGCTAAGATCAAAGAGAGCCAAAGAAAGGATCCTAACCCTAAGGACTTAGGCGGCCTCTCACAGATCTTCTCTTTGTTGAAGACTAAAGGAGTTTTTCCCTTATTGAAGACTTGGCTCAAGCATATGGGGGAAGTGCCTGAGCAAGTGAGAGAGCAAACTTAAGAGATACGCATTGCCAAGAATATTGTGTATAATTTGAAGTTGATCATTGATGCTAAGATCAATGATTGGTATGTGGCCAACATCCTTATAGATACTAAAACAAAGGTAAACATTATTAATGATTGGTATGTGGCCAATATCCTATAGATACTAGCACAAAGGTAAACATTATTACTAAGGATGTGGAAAAAAATGGGGGGTCCAAAGTTGCAGCTTCAACAAATGTGTTCTTTGTGGCAAAAAAGACTCATGCAAGGCCTATTGGAGTCCTACATGGAGCAAAATTGGACAACATGGGAATGAAGTTCACAACAAACTTTGAGGTCATAGAATTGGCAGATGCTGACAACTATTCAGAGTTGCCAAGGAGATCATGGTGTTATGAGAATCAACCTGATAAGCACTTTAAGCAAAGTTACATGAGCTTTGAGAACAGGGAACAAAGAATAGCAATTGCCTTGGATAATGAGCATGGACCTACGTATGTTGAGTTTGGACGTAGACGAACACATCACCAACATACATAATATCACTACACATTTGAACGCATGCTTGAATCCTTTGGAGGATAGTATATTAAGCAAAAAAAGTCGAGCGTCGATGTCAAACACCACTAGCAATGCATACAAGAGATTGGTTCAAGACGCATATGAGATAAAAGGGAGAAAGTGTGCAAGGGTAAAGACCTAACGCACAAACTCATTTTGAAGTGGGATGATCAGATGTGGCACAATAGAAACAGAACCATGGACAATGAAGGGTGTGACCAAGAAGTAGGTTCTGCACATAGCAAGTAACTAAGAGGGGGTTTCATTTGAGTAAAGCCTAACTAAAAAAGCTTCCTAAGTATGATGGATCTACTTGTGTGTGGGCATATGTCCAAGATCTAAAAGCTTGTTTGCCTAAGAAGGGGGAGCACATACCATCTCTTGTTAACACATTGTGTAGTATCCTCCCACAATTGTGGGAAAAGCACAGGCCTACCCTTCTTGAATGGACTAAAGTTAAAGAAGAAGTGTGTACAAGGTTTGAAATAACTAATTAAAAAAAGGGTTAACTTTGTACAAAGGAGATATGGACCTAATGGAACACTTGTGAACATGTGAACAAGTTTGGATGTTGAGCAAGTTTATTCTACGTATTTGGTTATGGGAACATGCACTTTAAAACATTTTAGGAACATGGGCCCATGCAAGGGACATCATTAGTGAAACCAAAAGGGAGACATTAGAATGGGAAGTCATCAAAGAAGGCTTGACACATACCTTCATGTTTTGCTCCAAGGAATCCAACTTGAAGGAACCCTTACATGTAAAGCAAGTAACAATATTCCAAAATGAATTGAAGATGGAGGAAACGGTTTGAATCATATGCAATAAATAAAAATGTTTGAGTGGTCAATTATTTGAAGAATCTTTGGACACTTTTGTAAGTACGGGAAGTGAATTCGAAAAGGAGAATGCACAAGGTGGAAAGTTTTAAGTGCGAGAAAAGAGTTATTCATGGTGGAAGAAGAGGAGCCAAGAGAGGAAGTAGACCATTTGAATGTCGATATTGATGAAGAAGAAAGAAAAGTGGAGAACATGCAAAGTAACAAGAAGTAGTATTATAGCCAACCTCTATGTACGAAGGAAGTGAATATTGTGACTAAAGAGGAATTGAAAATAGCTTCTATTGGTGATTATTTAACAAGTGCAGAGTTGACCCATATAATAGAACTTATTTGAGAGTTCAAGTTTTTATTCCAAAGGAATTACAACGAGATGAATGGGGTGCACAAGTCATTGGATAAAATGGTAATCAAGCTCTTTGCACACGATTAGTGAAAAAGAGACCTTACTTCATGAATCCCAACTTGCACAAAGGTCGAGGAGGAAGTTGAGAAAATGCTTGCTACGAGAGTAATTTACCAAGTAGAAAAGTCAGATTGGGCAAGTCCGATGGCAATAAGCATAAAGAAAGACAGACGGATAAGGGTGTGTGGATTATCACATGTTATTTCAAGTGTGCATGATGGATCCCTTCTTGACATTGTTTACCAAAGAGGTTCTGAAAGGAGTTGTGGGATGTGAAATTTATACCTTTATTAATATATTTTCAAGTTCCAGTCAGGTGCAGATTGCAAATGAGGACAAGACAAACTATGTTTACTGGTGAATGAGGATCATTTGCTTACAATGTGATTTTGTTTGGGCATTGATTGTTTTCTCATACATTGTTGTGGAGGCATTTAGGGATTTCATTCACAAGTTTCTCCAAGTGTATCATGATGATTGGAAAGTTTAAGCGCTTGTGAAGGACTACTATCAGAATTTGCACTTAATGTTTGACTATTGTAGACAACTTCAAATCTCTTTGAATTTGAAGAAATGCATGTTTGCAATACCGTTTGGTACACTATTGAGGCATGTGATTTGCAAGGAAGGCATGCTAGTTAATCTATCCAAGATATTTGTGATCTTGTAGTTATAAGCACCTCATACATAGAGGCGTGCATGTAGTTTTAGGACATGTCAAATATTATCGCAAGTTCACAAGGAACTATGCGCAAACCATTGGGCCATTAGAAAAAGCTATTGAGGAAATATTGTACTTTTGTAAGGATTGAGAAACAACAAGAGTCATTTGATATCTTGAAATAAAATCTTGCTAGCACAGCCATATTACAATTTCCAAACTGGAAGACTCCATTTCACATGCATCTGGATGCTTCAATACAACAGTCAAGGCAATACTTGCACAACCATGAGATGGACAGGTAGACCATCCAATTTATTCTACAAGTAAAAAGTTGTCCAATTATACCACCAAGAAGCAAGAAGCGCTAGCTAAGGTATATGTGTTGCAAAAGTTCAAACAATACCTTCTCACTACCCCTCTTATATTCTTCATTGATCCTGAGGCATTACAATATTTAGTTAACGAGTGAGTGTTGCATGGATGAATTTGTTGACGGAATATATTGTTTCACAAATTTCATGCATACAAGTAGGCAAAGTTGAACATTCGATTAAGGATGATATTTCTAAGGTGAGTTATATCAAATACAATGAGTTCTAAAAGATCTAGCAAACGTAGCAACTTTTCTTACATCTGAAATAGCTCATGAGGATTGGAGTGAGAAAAAAAGCAGCAGTTGATTGTAAAAGTTGTGCCATATCAACTCATTAGGAGAGAATATATAAGTTAGGGACAAATGAAGTTTTGTGTAGATGTGTGTTGCAACATGAATGTGTTGAGGTCGTGGGTGAGTGCCACGAAGGGATCGCTAGATGATACTACGTAGGAGAGGCAACTACTCACAAAATCCTCCTAGAAGGAATTTTGTGGCCAACTTTACATAAGGACACTAAGAACTATGCAAACAAGTGTGATATATGTCGAAGGGTTGGCAAACCAAACAAATGGGATGAAACGCCATTTATACCAATCATTACGCAAGAATTTTTTGATAAGTGGGTGGTTGACTTTGTGGGACTAATTAGTCCGCATGTGCAAAGAAGCGGAGCATGGTATAATTGAGATGCTCTAAGGCTGTAGCGACATAAGAATTTACAACATCAACTCCAGGTAGGTTTCTTTGGGAAAACGTAATCACAAGGTATGGTTGCCCTTTAAGTTTAACAAGTGATAAAGAAAGTCATTTCCTTGCAAAGATGGTGCACGTGTTACTAAAATAATTTATAATCTCTTATCACAAAACACCACCTCATCATCCCTAGGCAAATGGCATCGTGGAGGTATTTAACAAGATTTTAGGCACTACACTCACTAAAATATGTGATGTCAAGCACAAGGGATGACACAGTGTCAATCGTGTTATGGGCATACAAGACAACATATAAGCAGTTGAACATATATACACCATTTCTATTGGTTTGTGAAAACATAGTTGTGATGGATGTTGAGTTTCTAAAACCTTCACTGCGCATTACCCACACAAAAATACTAGATGATAAAGGATCTATTAATGAGAGGTTGTTAGATTTGATGAAGTTGGATGAGGAGCGACTACCAACTCGATGGGGCCAAGGGATGCAAAAGGCATGTCATGATAAGCACATAAAGAACAAGAGGTTGCACATAAGTGCAAAGGTGTTGCTATGACTCAAAATATGCTAAGCACCCAAGAAAATTCCACGTTAGGTATATGGGACCATACATACTCCATAACATATTGGAAATTGGCACATGTAAATTGTGCAAGCTAGATGGTAAATTACTACATGTTCATTTTAATGGAAGTAAGTTGAAGCCCTACTTCAAGTAGTCACACATGAGTGAGTCATCAATAAGGCCACTGGCCATGAGAAAATAGTCTTACCAAAAAATAGTTATCGTTTTTAGTTTGCTTTCATTAATTACTATTTGTTTTGGTTAAATAAGAGAGCTTTGACTCCAATTGTATAACTACTGATGTATGGACATGTACGCTTATATAACAAGCTATTTGTTGTAAGCAAATTGATGTAACTTGGCTATAAATCTAAAAAGAAAATTTGATCATATAGGAATGTGCAAAAGGATTTAGCACATTTTAAGGAGGGGAAAGGAAAAGAGTAAATGAAGTACATTTTGAGAGTGTATGCACAAAAGGCAAGAAGAATGAATGGTGCACGGAAATGATGTGAAGTGAAAGATATGAAAGAAGACAAATGTGAAAGAATTGTGCAATGAGAACATGTGCAAATGTAAAAGTAGAAAACCTGCAATCGAAGGAAAGAAAAGCAAGTGACATGCACGAAAGAACAATTAAGTAGAAATGGAAGGAACACCAGGTAGAGGTTTCCCATTAGGAGAAAAGTGCACATGGCCCAAGAATGCGGCAAAAGGAAAAGGCGTAATTAAGTATCATTGGTCACATCCAATTGGTCACATTCCGAATCATTAAGTATCATGGTAGAGGTTTCTCATGAGGAGAAAAGTATGCATGGCCCAAGAATGCAACAAAAGAGAAAAGTTTGCATGTCCCTCTTTTGAACATAGAACAGGAAAAGACCCTTAGCCTTGTTTCTTGGTGTTTCCTTTAGGCTAAGGGAAAAGGGGACTAAAAGGGGAAGCACTAAATCCCTCCTCAAATGGTAAAAAGGTACTTTTCACTTAAGCATTATAATTTTGCGTTGAGGGACAAGTTTTGGGCTATGGGGCTCACATAGCCCTTAAGCGAAATTAAAAGAAGAATAACCTTATGATATATTCTATTTTCCCTCCAAGTGGAGCACCCCACTTGGGGAGGGGTATTTAAGGAGAAGTGGAATCATTTGAAAGGGTATGGAATTATGATATTTGAAATTCAAGGTCTAAGCACGAAAAGTTTAACCTAAGACTTGAAGACGGAAACCTTCAAGGCTAAAGAGGTAGTAGGGACGAAACCCTCTAATCCTCATAGTGGACATCTTCATTTCAAGGGCTGCAATTGTGCATTGTATTCAAAAAATACAAAATGTGGCCCTCTCCTAGGGTGGCGACTTGCTTGTAAAGGTGAACGACTTGGTCAAAGAGGAGGGCAACTTGATTGGGAAGCCATTTGACTAGGGTTTGAGGCCTTTCAAGGGAGGTGAATTGCTTGGGAGTGTTGAAGACCCCTACCACTAGGGTTGTGCTACATTTGGATGGTTGAAGGCCCCCTTTTTAGGGTTGCATTGATGTCATACTCAATTAATTAATTAATTGCAGTTGGGCCACTTGTTTTAAAGGCCCAACTAAGGGTTTGGTGGGCTAATTTTGGCCTAGAATGCTTGCTGTAATTTTCTATAATTATTTGGATAATTATTCATATTTTTAATTATCATTTCCAGCACTTGTGTGGAAGGAAAATCGCCAAAAACAGGTATTCAGTATGCTATATTTTTTCTTGCATATTGGCACCTTGATAGCTGTATTTGTTGGGTGATTTTATGCCCTAATATTTGATGCAACACTTGGTAAATTTCTGTGAAGTTTGGCATAATTAATTGCAGCATTTTTGTAAGGGTTTCATTGAGATTTTGGATTAGAAAGGCACTTGATAAATAGAGCTGCAAATGATGGACAATAACATAGTAGAGCCAAGCATTTGGGGACAATCTAACATTGTGATTTCTGAGACTCAAAAAGAAAGGTTTGAAGTTGTTAAGTAACCTGAAATTGATAAAAAACACAAACTCTATGAAGCAGAAACATTTCAAAATAACTCTATGGAAAGGTATGTTTTAAAAGAGGATGCTAGTTTTTGCATTGATTCTAACAATAGTTCATTTTCATTTAATGACTCTAGATTTCTTGAGAGAGAATGGAGGAAACAATTGTTAGTAATAGATGAGAAGGAAGGGCAAGTCCTAACAAAATTGGATAACATAAAAAGGTTTCTTGAAGGATTAATGCAAAATGTGAAGAGGGAACACTTGAGAAAATTGTCACTATTGCAGATTTGCATACATTTAAGAATGCAATGGAGACAACAAAATCAGGTTATCTTCATTTGGTTAAAGACAAGGATGCAACTATCAAATTTGCAGATGATGTCTTAAATGCAAGGCAATGAAGATCAAGGTTGATGAGCTCACCTTAAGCTTGAATCAACCAACAACTCTTTAGAAAATAGCCAAAAGGCACTTCTAGAGGCTGAAAATCATATTGATGTTGCAAAGCAATTCAGGGAGCAAGAAAATGAAGCAAGGGCAAAGAAAATAAAGTAGGTAATTGATGAGCTTGTTAAGACTTCAAGAAGATTTTGATTTAGAATGTTTTCCAGAAAAATCAAAAGTTGCAAAGGTAGAGTTGGATCAACAAGAAGGTTGGTTTGAACAAAAAGATGGTAATAACTTTCAATATTTATAATCCACTTTTTGAGATAGATGTTGAGATAGTTTGTAGTTCAGATTTTATAGTGGGCGATGATAATAGAAGAGTGCAACAAAAACCATCAATATCACTGGAAGACTCAAGGATTGGAAGTTGTCGATTCCCCATACTGATGTGGGATCCAGGTGAAATTTTCAAACCTTGGAAAGAGGCTGCAAATTCTGAGTAAGGGTAAATATTACAGTATGTAGGGATTCACCCCATTCCACATTTGGTAAACGATAAAAAATCTGAAAATTTGTGGACAACAAGGGGAGTGAATAAGACTGCGAATTCTGAGTTGGGGCAGCTACTACAGCATGTGGGAATCCAACCCCCACCGTGTTTGGTAAGCATAATAAATTCTGGGAATTGTTGGTTGGGACAGCGCTTTCATTTGGTAGAAATTCAGCTCATTTTATGTATAGAAAATGTTGAAATTTTGGAGAAGACTCAGCTCAATTCATGTATAAAAAATACTGAATTTTTTTTAAGAACTTAGCTTATTCCATGTACAGAAAATTATGGGTTTGTTGTGAAAACTCAACCTACCTCATGCACAAGTAATTCTAAAAATTTCTTAGTGGGGCAGCCACTTTCGAAAGTCAGCCCATTTGTGGCATGGTAAGTACCCTTGATTTTACAAATTCTGTGATAGGGCAGCAGTACATAAACATGAATATTCACTCCTTTTTAAAGAAGTATGCTTTGGTGAAGGGAATTATGAATTCCAAAGTAGAAGATTGTGTGGAGGTCACAAACCCTCACCATTTTGTAAAGGGGGAAGGGCAAGCTAAAGGCAGCTCCTAGGATGAAAGAATCCTACTTTGTTATGTACACACATGCCAATTGGAGCTATGATTGGAATGGGCAGCATGAGGGTGAACAATCGGTAAGATTGATACTTCTTTGGGCTCCATGGCAAGGCTGCCAACTCTATGAAGATGTTCACATGAGAATTCGAAAGGTGGGCATTCAAGGGAATCACAGAAAAGGTATGATTTCAATTTTGTTCAAGTTTGTTTGTTTCATAAAAAATTGTGAACCCTGTCATAGGCTTGAAGGGAGAGCCTTAAAGATCATTGGAAGTCATAATGGGTGCTTTTGTATTACCCTAAAGTAGCACTACTACAAAATGTGGGGGAGTCTTAGCTGGAAATGGAGATTCCGGCAAATAGGAATGGAGGATTCCACCAAGGTAGGAGAATGGCACCTCTCTAAGGTGCATGTATGGTTAAGAATGGCCAAGGGTACCATGGAGGGCAATAACTGTACCTTTTTTTACCATGCTGCCCATAACAGTACCAACTCAATTGGTACGAGCTTGCGGGTCATCAAGTCCATGTGGAAGATATGTTGCAAACAAGAATTTCAAAAGGGTGAGTTTTTGCTAAAAATTCTCATGATTATGGATGATAAGGCTATTAGGCATTATTACAGCCCACTAACCACCAGCGACATGACAGTATATGTAATTTTTTTTGCCAAATTGAAAAATCGCATGTTGATGGGGAAGAAGCGGATTGCAACTATGTTGAGGGAGCTTCCAGCCCAAAAAATATGCAAAATTCTGAGAGAGGAAGCAAGTTTGGAGTGTGTTGGCAGCTATCCCATGATTGGTGATATGGAGCACAGCAAGGGCAGTCCCTTGTTGAGGAGAGAAATCGCAATACATTGCTGTCACAACACTTCCATCACATATGGACAATGGTCTTTTCACGGGTACAACAGCGAAGGGCTTCAAAATAAGGCTTTCTTTCCATGGGAAGTGGTTGGAGACAAGTCTTATGCAAAGCCAAGTGATGGGGTAGCCCCTAAATGTTGCAATTGCTTGAGGACAAACAATTTTGGGCAAGGAGGATTGTCATGCCCCCCTCTTGGACATATAGAACAGAAAAGACCCTTAGCCTTGTTTCTTGGTGTTTCCTTTAGGCTAAGAAAAAAGGGAAGCACCAATCCCCTCCTCAAACGGTAAAAAGGTACTTTTCACTTAGACATTCTAATTTTGCATTGAGGAAGGTCCAATTTTGGGCTATGGGGCTCACATAACCCTCAAGGGAAATTAAAAGAAGAATAACCTTATGATATATTATATTTTCCCTCCAAGTGGAGTGCCCCACTTGGCGAGAGGGGTATTTAAGAAAAGTGGAATCATTTTAAAGGGTATGGAATAATGATATTTGAAATTCAAGGACTAAGCACGAAAAGCTTAACCTAGGGCTTGAAGACGGAAACCTTCAAGGCTAAAGAGGTATTAGGGATGAAACCCTCTAATCCTCATAGTAGATAGCTTCATTTCAGGGGCTGCAATTGTGCATTATATTCAGAAAATACAGAATTTGGCCCTCTCCTAGGGTGGCAACTTGCTTGTAAAGGTGGATAACTAGGTTAGAGAGGAAGGCAACTTGATTGGGAAGCCATTTGACTAGGGTTTAAGGCCTTTCAAGGGAGGTGAATTGCTTGTGAGTGTTGAAGACCCCTACCACTAGGGCTGCAATACATTTGGATGGTTGAAGGCTCCCTTTTTAGGGTTGCATTGATATCATAAGCAATTAATTAATTGCAGCCGGGCGACTTGCTTTAAAGGCCCAACTAAGGGTTTGGCGGGCTAATTTTGGCCTAGAATATTTGATGTAATTTTCTATAATTATTTGGATTATTATTCATATTTGTAATTATCATTTCCAGCACTTGTGTGGAAGGAAAATTGCCAAAAATAAGTATTTGGTATTGCTGTATTTTTTCCTACATATTGGTACCTTGATAGCTGCATTTGTTGGGTGATTTTATGCCCTAATATTTGTTGAAACACTTGGTAATTTTTTTGTGAAATTTAGCATAATTAATTGCAGCATTTATGTAATGATTTCATTGAGATTTTGGATTGGAAAGGCACTCATTAAATTCTGATAATTTCCAGCATATTGGCGCCTAGGATTTGAGGTTAGTATGTTCATTTGGTGCCCTAATTTTCATCAGAATATTTATTGAACTGCTGCTAGGGTTTGGGAATATTTTATTAGAGCATTGGTGTGATTTTTGGATTACTAGGGTTTGATGTAAAAATCAGAAAAATGTATTGTTGGCTAAGGTTTGATGCTAAAAATCAGAATTCAAGGTTTGCCCCAATTTGGGGACATTACAAGTCCTCAACAATTGGTCTCTAGACCTCCCTCCCTATCTATGTCCGGACCTGCCAATGATCACCTTCAACAACTTTCAATCCCTAATCCGCCCTCAAACCCTACTTCTTCCAAGACAGCCTTGCCACATGTACACCACCAAACACTTTTTCTCTCTTTTCTCAACATTCTCCTTTTCCTCATCCTAATCTTGGCAACAAGTTGGCTCCTTGATCGTTGTCTTTTAAATACACCCCTAAAGGTGCCTTTGTTTGACTCTTCTAATAAGCTTCGTGATCAGTTGCCTAAAGGCCATTTTATCTTTCTTTCTTCTATTACTTACATGAATATGGATAAAATGGGATTTGAGATGGTTGATATGTTGTCCTGTGGCTCTTTGGTAATTCTTTAGCAACTGTTCAAATTGTTTTAACTCTCTAAGAATTGTTGTTGAACATAGAAGAATGTCAACTATGCAGTAAAAATTTGTATACTTGGGATTGTTTGTACTCAATTGCAATCCATAGATTTTGCCTTTATCTTTTAAATTCTCTATTCATCTACTAAGAAGTTCACCCATGATGATGAAAAGGGAAGGGCTGAGATGATCCCCTTGCCTCAGTCCTCTAGATGGAATAAATTGCTCCCCAATATCTCTTTTATGGGAGACTATGTATGGGGCAATAGTAATGCAACTAGTAATCCACTCATTGAACTCTTCTCCAAATCCAAAATCCTTGAGTAAAAGATATCAAGCCCCAATTATAAGATTCAAATGCTTTGGAGATGTCTAGCTTGAATCTCATAGTTACCAAAATTGCGAAAAAATAGCGATTAAACTTGAATCACCCCAAAAAACACTTTTTTCATCAAATAAACTGTGGTTAATTCCTAGTCAACCCTTCCAGGTGTCAAAATCGTTGATCTTGACGATTAAAACGTGAAAATTTTGATTTAAATGCAAAAAGAATCACAATTTTTTTAAAAATCGCAATTTAGTCGCGATTTAAACTTGGAGCGGACCTAGGGTTAAGTACAATTAGGGTTAGAGTTAGGGTTAGGGTTTTAAGTTTTCCGATTTTTTCCTCAGACGATTAATGCTACTATGAGCTTGATAAGAATGCCTAACATTAATTGTTCAAGAAATAAATGATCTCCTGAACTGAACCAATGTTGGCTTCAACTCTTCTTCCAGGGACAAACTCAGATTGAGAAGGGGACAATTTTTTCTAAAGAAGAGGCTTCAGCCTGCTAGCAATTATCTTTTTTTAAATTTTGTAAACCATATTACAAAGTAATATAGGTCTATAATGATCCAATTGCTCCGCCTTTGCTTTCTTTGGTATGATCACCAATCTTGTTGCACTCAGGTATCTGAGCATTCTCCTATTTCTTCAAAATTCCTCCATGATATTCAACAGATCAGTTTTAACAATGTCCCAATAAATCTGGTAGAAACATACAGGAAATCCATTAGGTCCCAGTGCCTTGTCCAGATGAAAGGAGAAAACATTTTTTTATAATTTTTCCTCTAAAATGGGAGACATCAAGTCCTTGTACTCATTTTCTGTAATTCTCTTTGGGGTATTTTTAAGGAACCCTTGTCGCAACTGTATTTTTCTGATCTGTGCAAATCTCCCCTGCCAATGTATTCTTAAAATACTCAGTCGCAAACTTGATAATTTCCTTGTGATTGGAGACAGTTTAGCCATCTGTATTTTTCAATTGAGTCACTGAGTTTTGTAAGAACCTATTCAACACTGATTTAGGGAAAAAAATTGTATTAGAGTCCCCCTATTTTACCCATTTCTCTCTTGATTTCTGCCACCGATATTGTTCTTCTTGTTGTTGCACTTGTGCTAATTGATATATTTGAAGTTGGTTCTTTCTCGGCCATTTCCTATGTATATTCCTACTCTAATTTGTTTTTGTAGTTCTTCTAACTGCTTCCCAAAGATTTCCTTCTTGGTAAATATGCTCGTAAAAACTTCCTTATTCCATATTTTTAGTTTCTATTTCGGCACCTTTAATTCCCACATGAATTTGTACATAGCATAACCTTGAATGTGGCCCTTCTCATCCCACCATTAGGATATTTTTTAATACAATTCTGGATGAGCAGTCCACATAATTTATAATTTAATTTGAGGTCAAACTGATTTATGTTGACTGATCCCTATATACAAATTTATAGGCCAATGGTCTGATAGAATGGCAATAGCAACTTTTGCTGATATTTGAAAATTAAGGTGCATCCAATGCTCTGACATCATAATTCTATCACTTTTTTCCGCTGACATAATTCTGACCTTTGTGCCTGTTGCACCTAGTAAACTTGTCTTGCGAGTAGTAGTCAGCCAAAGAGTTGTTGCAAAACTCTAATAGGGTTTCTGTTGATCTTTTATTGAAACCATAACCTCCTTTCTTTCTGTTTTATTAGTAAGTGTTGAAATCTCCCATTAGAATTAGGTTGTCTGGATAATGTTTTAAGATCCAGTCTGACAGCTGTGCAAATATTGAAATATTCACCACAATAAATTGCAAATGCATTTCCATAGAGAAGGAAAAACCAGCAAAATCCCAAGTGAGGGGAGCAGAGGAGAGACATACATACCTTGAAGGATCCCAGTGAATGCACAATTTAATCAAAATACAGTGAATCACATTCCTTGCTTCCCATAAACCCAGAGAAAGACGGGCCTTTTTCAGGTCAGATCTGACAATTTCCTATTGGAGGAATGGATCCATACCTTCAGTCTTGATTTGGTTCTTTAGAAAGAGGAGCTTGTTTGGAGCGCCAGTCCTGCAGCATTCCAGGAGAGAATCCGCATGATTTCAACTGCTCTTCAGAAGAGGAGCTTGCCTCCATAATTTCAACTTAGTTGGATGCATTGGGAACCCATATTTGAATCTGTTGATCTGCTATATTGTCCTTGTTACTTGCAGATATGATGTTTATATCTGGCACAAATTTGTGCTTTTTTGTGAAGTCATACTTCTGCATTGATTCCCATGTTCTTCAAGCTGTGGGAATAAGATCTAGAGGATGCAGATCCATTGGGATGGCTTTCTTAGTACGTCTTGAGAAGAACTGCTCCATTGATTGGGCTATAAATTTGATAAAATTCAAGTGTTTATCTTGATTCTCTTGCTGTTTTATTGCACCAGATCTGGAAAGCATCTTGGATTGGGTCGTGAGAGTGGCCTCTTTCTTCCCCTTGTTGGTATCTTGTTCAGACAACAATACAAAAGGATTTGTGAAGTCATACTTCTGCATTGATTCCCATGTTCTTGCAGCTGTGGGAATAAGATCTAGAGGATGCAGATCCATTGGGATGGCTTTCTTAGTACGTCTTGAGAAGAACTGCTCCATTGATTGGACTATAAATTTGATAGGATTCAAGTGTTTATCTTGATTCTCTTGCTGTTTTATTGCACCAGATCTGGAAAGCATCTTGGATTGGGTCGTGAGAGTGGCCTCTTTCTTCCCCTTGTTGGTATCTTGTTCAGACAACAATAGAAAAGGGTTATCCAATTGAATTTCTCTTTGTTTTTGCATAGTATTGCTCTCCTTGAGGTTTCGTGAGTATGCTTTCTAAAATTTGTTGTCCTCTATAGCATTTATTTTGCTGTATTAATTTTTAGTTTCTTCTTTAGTGGGAAGATTCTAGACCTTTTGGTATCCTTTTTCCTGTGATTCCCATGAAGAATTATTACCTCGACCTTTTTGTCAGAGATGCAGACTCTAACCAGATACCCATGCTCGTGGCAAACCCTGCACCTGAAAGGAATGTTTTAATAATCCAAGGGTTGCTCCAATTCAAACGGCACCCATTTTGAGGATGAGCCCATCTAGCAAAGGCTTTTCCGGATCTATTCTGATGCATATCCTGGCATAATTAAGAATTCCAAGGTTTCAAGTGAATTCAGAGCCTGCAATATTTCTCCAATGACTAAGCCAATCTTTTGTAAAGATGATTCTTTCAAATATTCACTGGGTAGAAGGGACAAACGAACCCAAACCGGCATAGTGCTTGGAATATCCTCGGTAGTATTGAAAGATGGAGACCAGTGCTTTATAAATAGACCGGATTGTCTGTCGAACCATGGGCCTCCTTGAAACACAATATCTTTCTCTTGTTTGGTGGAAAATGCTGCTAGAGAGTATCCTTTGGGCATCATCATTATCTCCACCTGACCGCTTGGTTTCCAATTCTGCAGAACCCAGGCTTTCAAAGTCTTGGGTCCTGGGAAGGCCCCCATAAATCTGCAAATTAGAGCTTCATTCTTTAAGCAGCCAGAGAAAGCTCTCCATTTCGTCCGTTGTGAAATATATTTTTGGGGGTGCCTCCAGCTTTAAATAGCCCCAATTTTCTTTTGACAATGAAACTTTTGGCTTGATGACTGGCTTCTTAGCATATCTTTGGACAAATTTTCTCAGTTCATCTCTGCAAATTATCGGTTCCTCTTGAGTTACTGCAGATCTGAAATTAGCAGTAACTTGATCCTTCTCTGTAAAATTTTCCATCGTCAACTCCATGGGAATGCTCACTGAGCACTATTCTATTCTAGACTGGTAAGAGGACGCTACAGCCTCCTCACTCGGCAGATCCTAGATTGGATCAGAAGGATGTTTTTTACTCATATCCAAATCCTATTGAAAATACAAGCTTCCAAACCCTTCTTGAGAACAGGTTCACTCATTTTCTATTTCTTCATATTGTGGGAATGATATCCAATAAAGGTTTCATTTACATCTACGTTACCAGATACGCTCCCAACTTCCTTCAGGTACAATATGATACTCAAGGATACAATTTTGTGAGGGATACGGAGGGGCAAAGGGCAGGGTATGTCCCTGCCCCAGCAGGTATGCCCTGATGTAGATGTGTTGTTATCTTTTGAAAATATTTTTTGAGGTCCATGCAGCGAAATTGGAAAAAAAAAAAACGTTTTTTTGGATGGCTATGGGCAGGGTACGTCCTTGTCACTGTGGGTATGCCCTGATACATCCATGGACCTATCTGGGCATACCAACAGTGACAAGGACGTACCCTGCTCATTGGAATGGCTATGCCATCCAAAAAAACTTTTTTTTTTTTCCAATTTCACTGTATGGACCTCAAAAAATATTTTCAAAAGATAACAACACATTTACCTTTCATTACACATTTGTTCACTCTTGTTCATTTTTTCAGTTGCATAAGCTTAAAACTCCTTCCTTGTACTAAACCGACACCATTACTCTACCTATTTGGCACCAAGGAGCTTGAGGAGCTTGCAACAAAGAAGATTGTTCATTCATGGTACGTTTTTTTTGGTTTTGTAGTTGTTTTTTTTTAGATTTATTTATTTATTTATCTTTTCTTCTAGTTTTTAAATGTTTGTTTGTTTGTAATTAGTTTTGATTTTATTTTTTGTTCTTTTAATAAGTTTTAAAGATTCTTTCAACAAATGCTAAATGTTTTAAATTCTAATAGACTAATAGCAATATTATTATAATTTTATTAGGGGTTATAGGGATTTTCAATTTGCCAGAACGTCTTCTACTACAAGTGCTAATTCCAATTCTCAAGCACCTCTTTAGAAGTATGCAATAGTGTTAGAACAACTACCAAGTGGAGGGTGTTTCCTTTGGTAACGCTCAGAGTGTGACTCTCAATACAAGAGCTCATATAATAGGGTGAAAGCCCATTTGTTTGCACTTCCTGGCGTTGGAATCAAAGCTTGTTGTGGGCCAAGCATGAATGGAAAACCAAGAAAGGGCTTGTCACAAGCAGAGATCCTTGCATACATCAAAGGGCAAGAAGAAGCATATGCCCTTATTGGACAAAGAGAGAAGCATCCTTTGAGAATGAAAGGATTGTCACCTAAGACTGTTGATTAATCTCATGCTAATATGGTGGCCCCATCACACCCATTTTTTGCTACACCTATCGCAGTCACAGAAGAAGAGGATTCACCTCTTGGTCACAAGAGAACAAAAGATGCAAAGCCCATTGGACAGGGCATTTCATAATGAATCCAAGGACATGGCAAAGCAAAGCATTGCACATTGTCTTTACACATGTGGGCTTTTATTTAATGTTGTTAGATCACCATACTGGTAGAATATGGTGAGATCTATCAATGTTGCCCCTAAAGGGTTCATCGGCTCAAGTTATGAAAAGATGTGCACCACTTTATTGACAAAAGAAAGAAAACAAATTGAAGATGCATTGAAGCCCATCAAGGATTCGTGGATCGAAGTTGGGGTGTCCATCATTTCCGATGGATGGAAAGATACGGCAAATAGGCCATTGATTAATGTGGTCGCAATGAGCCCTAAAGGGGCAATGTTTTTTAACACCGTTGATTGTGAATGGCAAGTAAAAGATGCACGATTCATTGCTAACATACTAATAGAGTCCATTGAGGTGATGGGGCCTCAAAACGTTGTCCAAGTTGTAATAGACAACGCTAAAAATTGCAAAGTTGCGGGCATGTTGGTTGAGGCAAAGTACGAGCACATATTTTGAACAACCTGTACCGTTCATTCCCTCATCCTTATGTTGCAAAAATTGAGGATAAATATTGACTAGATCAAACAAGTCTATGAGGAGGCGAGCGAGATCCAAATGGTTATAAGCAACCATCACATGTCCCAAGGCATTTTCAAGACCTTCTCAAAATTACAATTGTTGAAGGTAACTTTTTATTTAATCATAAATCATGTATATTTTTAATTTAATTTTTTAAGTTAGTAATTTGAACATTTTTTTAAAAAAATTGTTTGTTTTAATTTCGTATTAAATTGTTGAGACTCGGTTTGCCTCACACACCCTCATCTTGAGACGAATTGTTGAGATGCATGAGGCATTGAGTAGCATGGTCATCAACAACCTTTGAAGTGTATGGAAACGGCAAACAGTGAGAGGGCCACAAAGGTGGAAGGGTGGATTATTGATGACATGTGGTGAGAACGTGTGAAGTATTTGCTTAGTTTTACCGAGCCCATCATCGACATGTTGAGATGCGGATATGGATCGTCTATGTTTGGGTGAGGTTCATGATGGAATCAACTCAATGATTGAGAACATTAGACCCACCATAAATGCCAAAAAGCAAGATCCTACGGAGAGGTTCTTCAAGGAAAGGCAATCACATCTCATTGAAAGGTGAAGCAAAATGACTATCTCATTGCATCTTTTTGCTTTTGCCTTGACTCCCAAATACTACAACACAGAGATCTTATCTTTTTCTAGGAGGGTTGCACCATATAGGGATGTTGAAGTTGGTGAGAGCTATAAGGTGGCATTCTCTAAACTCTTCCCCGATCCAAAAGTAGAAGTCCAAATTAGAGAAGGGTTTGTGCATTTCATAACCTTCGCATGTCATTCCCTTGGTGCTATTCATGACAAGTACAAGATGGACACTCACTTTTGGTGGTATTTCCATGGGCAAGCATCCACCCACCTCCAACCACTTGCAATAAAAATTCTATCACAAGTAATATTTTTTTATTTTTTTAAACTTTCAACCTTTATTTTCAACATTTTGTTTTAACTTTTATAAATTCTAATTGACTTTGTGGCTTGCCTCAATAGATTGCAATTCTTCCCTAGCTGAGCAAAACTGGGGTTACCTATAGCTATATCCACAGCAAAAAAGACAAAGGATTTGGTCTATGTGCATTCCAACTTGTGTCTTCTCTCACACAAACAACCAAAGTACAAGGCAGGGGCAACAAAGTGTTGGGATGTGGACCCAATGACTGCTAACTTAGATGCCTCTATTGTCTTCCTCTCATTGCTTAATATAAAGCTAGACGGTGCTTCACATGACATGCATGGTGGAGCTAATGGGAGTGGCACTGCTACTGCTTGGGTATCTAATGAACCGCATAATGATGAAAACATCGCAACCAAAGATGAAAATGAATATAGTGAATCATGAAAATGCTGATTTGTCTTTATTTTTGCCCATACATTGTAACATTTGCACTATGTTCCTATTATAAAACTATCTAAGTTCGACCATTGAATATTACGATATTTGCCATTTGGCATTGAATTATGTGTATGTTTTGTGGTTATTTAGCTTATTTTGTTTCCTCTATGCATATTATATGGTTAATTTTGCTTACATGGCTATGTGTGTGTGTGTGTGTGTGTGTGTGTGTGTGTGGGGTCATATCCAAAATGTATCCAAACCCAAAAAGAATCCACGTATCCACATATCCAATTCTCATACCCGTATCTATATCGACAATGTATATTTACATCAATAGCACAAAAATGAGTGTTACACAAAAGGGGAAAACAATTAAAGTTCTTGAACAGATACATGTTTCCAGAATGCCACCTTCTAAACTTTCAAAAACACAACACTCAAGAAGACAAAAGAACCCCAAGTAGATATCAACTTCAAATCATTCTTCGAAAAGAACACAGATGTCTTCTTAAATGACTCACCTATAAGAATTCCAACATAAACAAAAGTTGACCACCAAATAGAACTTGAACCAAATAGTTAAACATTCAAAACATCCTATGTGCTTAGCTAGGTAGAAAACAAAAAGTGGAGAAACATGTTCAGGAGCTCCTTGAAAAAGGTTACATTAAACTTGTGTTCTTTGTGCAAAAGAATGTATGGAAACACTTGCAGCATGGAAACACCCTAGAAACACTAGGGAAACGTACTAGAAACACTCTAGAAACATCTAGGATGTTTCTAGGAAGCATTTGGACATATCAAGTCATTTCCCAGCATTTCCAAGGGATTTTGGCTAAAAAAAGGTCAAAGTCAACAAGAAACTTTTTTAAAAGATGAACCAAACTATATATATATATATATAATAAACATTCAACTATAAGTTTACTTACATTTAGATAGTTACATCTAATTTCTTGTCCCTATCTAAACTTATACTTTAAATTATATTTTATATATATACTTCCAAGATGTTTGAGAGTGTTTTCGAACCTTTATGAGCTATAATGCAAATTTTAGGTTTTGGAGGATCCTATCAATTTTTAGAATTAGTCAAATTTTCAAGGTTTCAGGATTTTAGACTTAACCATATTTCAAGGTTTCAAGATTTCAAGGAGACATCATAGGAGGTATGAAGGCTACATGAAGGGATGTAGGTATGATAGAATAGTATGAGAATATCTCTCGTAAAGTGCCACAAGTTGATACCACCCCATTCCCGATGCACCCTTTAAGGCATATACTCAAGAGCTTTGATGCACCAAGGAGCCCCTACAAACTAGATTATTTATGGTCAATAAATGATAAAGTTGAAAAATAGTGGGAGTGGCATTCATGATTTTGAGAACAATCTAGATGATTTATTCTAGATTTGAATGTGCCTTTTGTCTTTGAAGTAATGAATTAACAAATATTATATATTTTTAAAATCTTTATCTTTTATAGACTAAAAATGAGTATTATGCATTGTTTATATGTGTGTGTGTGTGTGTGTGTGTGTGTGTGTGGGTGTGTGGCATTCATGCTTTTGAGGACAATCTAGATGATTTATTCTAGATTTGAATGTGCCTTTTGTCTTTGAAGTAATGAATTAACGAATACTAAACAGATTTTCAAAAACCCTTGATTTGGAGATGTCATGGAAATGTCCGTACTATATATATATATATATATATATATATATATATATAAGCTTTATCTTTTATAGACTAAAAATGAGTATTATATATTGTATATATTATATATATATATAAAAGCTTTATCTTTTATAGACTAAAAATGAGTATTATGCATTGTATATATATGCAATGCATAATACTCATTTTTAGTCTATAAAAGATAAAGCTTTTATATATATATATATATATATATATATATATATATATATATATATATTGTACGGACATTTCCATGACATCTCCAAATCAAGGGTTTTTGAAAATCTGCATTTCGAAAACGTTCCCAATTCCAATTCCATACCCGTTTCCAAACAGCATAGCGTTAAACCATCAAATTTAACCTTAGACATTCTACTTCTTCTAGTGAAAAACAAAGGCAATACCATGAGAATTTGTATAGACCACAAAGAATAGATGACCTCTTAGACACTGTCAAAGAGGGAAAAATTCTTTTCTAATGTCAATCTTAAAGTGGATATTATCGAGTAAAGAATAAAGGAAACATACCCGTTCATTGGATATACACTTTGGGAAAAATAAACATCATTTAAGTTATCAAACGGGAGATGGACTCTACAAATTTCTAGTTATGCCCTTTGTCTTGATCAAAAATTTGGGATGATAAAACACCATTTTAAAAGTTCTCATAGAAAAGATGGAAACTGCAAACTTCTAGTTCATGTCCTTTTTGTTGATGAACACTTTGAGAAGAGAAAACACCATTTTCAAAGGTCTCATATAATAAGTATCAGATTGAGCCCCTTAAAAGCCGTGTTTCTATGCAAGGGCAATTAAAAGAAGAAAAAAAGATCACAAAAGGTGCCCGAGAAAGAATAGAACTTTACCAAGATCAACACTACACACCTAAGTCCATTAAGGTTAGGGATAAAGTACATCTTAGAGTCAAACTAAATGGCTTCTTCACTACACAAAAACACACAAAAGCTTGCCAAGATAGCGAGGACCATTCACCATTTGAAAACAAATAATGAGGTAGCCTATAAGTATATACTACAACCACCACCACGTGTTATAAATGCCTAGTGTTCCATGTAGATTTGCCAACAAAAACACTGTGTAGATTTTTTTAAATTTGTCCAATTAATGTGGACATCCATGTGGAATAAGAAATGCATGATCGGGCAAGAACAATTGAAGAAGGAACTTCGTGAAAGGAAGTAGATATATAGATAAACAAAAGAATATCTTATTGAATAAAGACATAAAACTATTGAAGAAGCAAACTTGGAATCTACAGCTCCAAGAGGTGCAAGGAATGCATGCCACATGAGAACATTCGAAGAAATAACAAAGCAATAGAGAAACAAAAGAATATTTTATTGAATAGAGATATAAATCTGTTGAAGAAGCAACCTCACATTTGAATATAAGCCTCGTTAGTCACATTTGGACATCACCATTTTTTGACTTACTTATCTCTCCAATAGCAAATCTATAGCAGCTATACAATTACTTTTTCAAAGCCTTAAAACAGCTAAATTTTAGCATAATTTTTTATTGTCACATATTCTTCTAATTTTCTAAATACAAAACCTCCCTCCTGTGAATCATTCTTGGAATACAATTAATTGGAGATACTTCCTAACCTTATATTGGTTGAGATTCTATCATTTCCTGTTGTTACCTTGGCTGAAACAGAATTAACTTCAGATTGATGGATAATAAATAAATTCTGAGTTATTTCTTCAAAAGGAAATCAATTTGTGTCAGATTTGATCATTTGGATTTTTGAAAAGATATATTGGATTTTATAAGCATGGAATTCAGATTTATGAAACCAAATATTATAAATATTATGATGCAAAAATCCTAGCATGCACTGGCCTCTAGGAGGACATAAGTCGTTGCTGGTAATGCCCTTCTATTATTTTAATGAATGCCCATATTCCTATCTAGATGATTTGTGTGGGAAACTTCTGTGGAGACTTTACTAGGCAGGTATGCATCATTTTGAATGTTGCATAATAGTATTTATTATCAGTTTGATAATCACATGTTAAGTGTCGCAGTTGAAACTAACTTGAAAGATAGGTGGCAATACTAAGACCGGCTTGGTAGATCAATCGTTATGGTAAATTCACATTCAAATACTGAAGCCGAATAAATGAATTTATCATCTTGGAGAGTTTGGTAATGGTTAGATGGGAAGAACTAAATGCAACAAACTTACTCGTGTGAATACATGGAATAAACATGAAATTTTTAAACCACACAATGAGTGGATCAACAATAAAAAGATTGACGGGGGGCAGCTAAATCCCTCTGCTGTACAAGATGAGAAGATTAAGTGAATCTGAGCAACAACAAAAATGATTGTGCCAAGGGGACGATATCTAATTGACAAACAATGTGACTGAAAATGAATTGGGTCAAATATCAAACAGCTTAATGGGTGTAGCCTACGTTACCGATACGGGTATGGGTACGAGAATCGGATACAGGGATACGGCGATTTTTTTTTGGGGGTTTGGATACGGCTGGATACGGCCATACATAAATATATATAAAAAATTTAAAAATACAAAAATATAGACATATAAGCAAAATTAACCACATAAAATGCATAGAGGAAACATAATAAGTTAAATAACCACAAAACATACTAATAATTCAATGCCAAATATCATAATATTCAATTGTCGAACTTAGATTAGTCTTATTTATTATTACAAGTACGTAATGCAAATGTTACAACTTACCAGTATGGACAAAAATGAAGACAAAAGAAAATCCACTCTCTGCAGTTTGGTGAAGATTGCAATGAGATGACCTGGTGTTGAATCAACTTAAGACTATGCCCTGTTCTCTTGTTTGAGCTTATTCACGAGTTGAGCTTTTGTATTATACCTGTTGAAATGATCTAACCGTATGTACTGCACAGAAAGAGTCCTGGAGAACCATATTTTTGGGACATAAAGGATAAGCAAAAAAAGGCATAATTGATTTCAACCTCTCCCTCATCTTGATCATGTTACAGACATTTATTTCCTTTATTTTGGCAAGGCTGAAACGCGATCCAATAAATGGAAGACTTGCTGACTTGCTCTGGCAACCTTCACAGCTGTTGTATACAGCCCTAATAAAGAAGATACAGATGAATCGACTGAGGCTCACATTTTGAAATCAGTCAAACACAGCCAGCCATTTAAACTGCATAGAGGTTTTCATACTTTGTTTTGTTTTTAGAAGTCCATGTTTGACTTTTTATTAAGCAAAATTGAAAAAAAAAATTGCAGGAAATGCCCAGGGACACTCCCTGGGTGTATCCCCACGCTCCCAGGGCCTGGGGGCATATCCGGTAACGTAGGGTGTAGCAGAAAACAAACCTGGCACTGAGAATATATAGTGCAAATGTCTGCTTACAAAATGCATAAATAGATGTAAATGTCTGCTTACAGAATGCATAAATAGAATTTTTATACCAGGTCATCATTGGCAACAAATATTTTGGGATGACATGTGTTTTATTTTTAGGGAAAAATACACGGGCATTTCCAAGATCTATATTGTTAACACAGCAAAATCTGGCCAGTGTGCATGATATAGCCAGAGATGAGATGACGCTACAGGATTACAAAGTGAACTCCACCAGATCAATTATAGTTTCCCAAATGATTGTCATGATGGTATGGAACATACAAAAATACTGGATAAAAAGAAAAAAGGTTATTGGAGCCATATTATATTGATTAATTTCCTTTTTTGCAAAGAATAAAGTTGTGAATCATGATACCCCAAGAAGAGTTGCAGACTAAGCCCAGAATTCATGTTGACAAAAAACCCTTGAATCTTGAAATACTACCTGACAGCCACATTCTTTTTGATTATTCTACTTGGATGTATTGTAGTTTGCTTTTAAGTCTAGAACTCTGCTCTTATACCATTGTGAAGGTACCTTGCAAAATGCAAATCATGGAGATGGTAATAAGAAAATAATAGTGCATTTCAACTATACTTAGAGAATAATGAAGACGTAGCAATTGGCAATTTTGTGAGATATAGGATGAGAATTTCTCATGTTAATACTCATTATGTATAAGATTGATGATGATGAAGCTCTGTACCAAATATTTGGTTAGACAGGTACACGGTAGATACTGTCCTTTGTGATGGTGAGTTTTTTTATTGTAATGTGCGGTATCTGTATGCATATGATGCTACCGTAGCTGGGTTTATGGTTATCCCTCACTATCATTTCCAGTTTTGCAAGTCACCCCATGGCATTTTTATTTTCTTGAATTATGATAAAACTCTTTCAGTGCCAATAATAATTTTAAAAAAAAATATGGCATATACAAAATAAAATGAATAAAAAGAGATTAAAATATGTTCTGAAACAGTCAGTGCAGAGGGAAATTTTCTTGGAAGGAGCCCTACCAATTCAGAAACCAAGGTAAGCTCTTGTGTATTTATATCGTTGACAAAACACCCTTGCAAAGATCCACAAACTCAGGACAAATCTTCACTGGAAGTTTGTACAGCAAGAAAAGCATAGGGGAAGAAATTGAATTTTTGCTTTGAGATTAGTTTTTTCGCAGTGTAATAATAAATAGAGTTCTTCTATAATCAACTGCATAGCAAAGTTATTTTCCAACGTTTTATATCTCGCTACTGGATCCATCTTCAGGGAAGAACAGATAGAAGCCAATGCTTCAAAAAAAAAAATTGTCATAATATTCCACTAAAGAAAAAGATTCACAATAGGAGCTTGCATGATCATCTTATCTTGCAACCTACACAGACCTATGACTAAACATGTTTACTTGTCAACCAAGTAATCCTACTCATTTGGAGGACTAGATAGATAATACAGATTTATAATATGCTCGTAACAGAAGGAATACCGAATACCCCTAACATTAGATACGGGTTTCTACATACCAATTTCTATCCAGCAATTTCATCAAATGCGACTTGGCAAATGACAATCAACTATTCATTTGTAAAATTTCCGTTCAATGGAAAATCGTCGCAGTTCCTTCGATACCCTAAAACTAGATCAATGTGGCAAAAGAAAAATGTGGGCCGCTATCACCTTGTACGCTTTAAGGCACATACCCCTATAGACATAGGTCTGGTAATTTTTGGGCTGTAGACAGTACTTGCAATATTTGGGTTTTGTTGAGCCCAGTGGCTTTTTTCATCACCATTGTATTAAGTACAAAGGTCATTTAACAAGAGCTTCGTGCAAAACTCAAATAAGATTAATTTTGGCTAAAAGCAGAAACAACCCACTTCGAATTTTGGCATAAACTAATATTTAAACTCCAAGCATCTTCAAAGACCCGAGACTTGAAATAGCTCACCTGATAGTTTCAAGCGGAGCCACCACACATTTGGTGACAGCCCCAGATAGAGCTCCACTAGCAAACTCCCTAAATGCCCTGCTTTTGATAAAGGCCTGCTGCAAGGGATACCAAACAAGGAAAAGAAAATTCCAAGTGTTGTTAAGGATTCAGAGAGACAGATTAAAATCTACTAAAACTCAGTTGACTTCAAAGAGGAGGAAGAAGAGCAAAGAGAAGGTGAAATGTTAATACTTTAAGTGCTTTTGCAGGATGAGGAAGCCTAAACTCCGAGTTGCTCGACAGCTGCTCAGAGTGCCCTGGATTAACAACCATGGTGTTTAAACTCTGAGAATTTAAGGGCAGCTCAGCTCAGCTCAACCTCAAAAGAAACATGCGAAGTGCTTTTCTCAAGGTGCATGCTTATGCTTTTCCTTTGATTTTTCCCTTTTGGCAACAGCACTGGCCCGCATCGCCGCCTCACTACCATGTGATTGAAAACAAGTCATGGGGTTTTTGTTTCGTGGAGGCACGTTAAAAAGGTCTCGTGATGATAAAGGCGGGAAGTAATATGAAAATGTTCCGATTTTGGTGGTTTACATTTAAATTTCTTGAGGTAAGGCATGCCGAAGTCTTTTTTATTATATCAAATGGAAGTGAAGTACGAGAAACTTGATAAATTTGCTCCGCTAGCATTTGTATATTTGGTTTGTGTTTTGTTATCTCTCTCACCTTATTTTCATATTGTCTTTGTTAGACTTCAAAGATTAAGTTCATATTTATTATGTTTTAATCTATGTTTTTTGAGTGGATTATTTTTCTTTAAATAGTCCTCAATCAATTTTTCGTAATTATTGTTGCTAATATTGAAAGGGGTGGTACGGAAATGACTTCAAAAATTCATCCTGAATGTTTATGACGAGGTACAAATTTTTATAATCCTCCTCATCTCGATGTTTGTTTACAATATGATATGAAAGTAACTGTCATGTTACTTATTATGTTAGTCGTATCCCCTCTAAGTTCTCCCTCGATGCCTAGGTTCAACACCACTAGGCCATTAGGTTTTTAGGTTACTAGTGTTTGTAACCTCACTAAGAGTTTTTTTTTAAGTACTCCTTTAATGATCCCTCTCAAGCCCAAGCCCTCCATTTTAGGTCAAGTTGTTGGTTCTTAAAGAATACCCTCATGATTATATCCCCTTATACCCTTTCAAAGTGTCTGAGCAAACCTCCCTTAAGGTGCCTGACTAGGTTGATATTTTAGGTACTTTGCTTCCTCTATGGGCATTTATTGACAAGATTGTCAAACCCATAGGGCAGGTGCTTTGTCATGAAGTTGATGAGTTTTACTTTACAAACCCTAATAATCGTGTTTATGTCAGGGCTGACTTAACAAAAGACTTAAAAGAGTCCATTGATATTCAAGTAGGGAAATAATGCTTCTCGTAGAAGGTCACCTACTTCAATCTCCCAAACACATGCTTTGAATGGAAAACACCCGACCATAGGATTCGTGATTATTCCCTTATAGTTTGCTTCCATCTATCGATCAAGACCACCTGAAAAGTAAAAGGTGGTTGAAAAGAATGATGGTTGGGCTACAGTGGCTAAAAAAAATAGTCGTCAGGAACAAGAATCCTAAGACGACCCCCATTCCCCCTGTAATCAAAATTCATCAAGAGGGAAAGATGGATAAAGTTAACCTCCCTCCCATTAATCCTCCCCAATCTCACGGCCTCTCAAAGCCAAGTTTCTCAAGTTAATCACTTTCCAATAATTTCTTCTTTATGTTAGGACACCCTCTACAAGCGTTTCTACCCCAAGTTGGTTATACAAGCTGCCTCACATTAAGGTTACTCTTTTCAAGAAGTAAATCGGGCTAAATGCCTCTCTATTTCACTTGGGGATCTTATTTTTCCAGACCAACAATCATTATTAGGCAATCATTTTGTGACACTCGATTCAGAAGAAGATGGGCACTGAGAATTATTCATGGAGGATTCTTCCTAATGAATTTGCTCCCATGGAATGTTTGAGGTCTCACAAAGTCCTCCCATAAATTCTCTATGTGCAGTGCCTATCAAAAGTTGAGTGTTCTAGATTTCATTGATTTATAAGTTAAGATTTCAAAATTTCTTTTGCAATCATCTATGAGGAGTATATGGTCTAATGCATCTCATATTTCCACTTCACATGGAGATGGATGTGGTGGCCAAAGTATTTTGGTCTACCACCAAAATTTACCCCCTTAATTATTACCTCGAGAGAAGATCAACCACATTGAGTTATTTGGGCATTATTTGATGTTGATGGTTATTCATTAGGGGTTTTCAATGTTTACACCCCAAATGATGGCTCTAAAAAAATGACATTATAGATATGGCTCACTGAC
Organism: Torreya grandis; assembly: GCA_037957365.1. Taxonomy (NCBI): domain Eukaryota; kingdom Viridiplantae; phylum Streptophyta; class Pinopsida; order Cupressales; family Taxaceae; genus Torreya; species Torreya grandis. The sequence goes on from JARHVA010003648.1 coordinate 388,469, forward strand.
AATCTACTTCTTTCCACCTAGCTGTGTTATGGCAACTTTAATATGATCGAGAGGCTTGAGGACAAAGTCAATGCTCTTTCGATGAGATGATGGGTTGGAAAACATAAAGTGTGATATTATTTTAAACATAAATGAGGCTTAGTGGACCCACTCCTTCAGTGGTGTGCATTAACTGATAAACCATGGTTTAGTTGACTTATTTCTCATTTCAATATTGATAGGGTCATTAAATAGTTGGAGAATGTCATACTTTGAGAGTAGCACATGTTCTCCTTATTGGTTTCCAAATGGAAAACTATCATAGTCCATCTTGAAATCATCCTCTCTTATTATAGTCATGTCACTTGTAATGTGAAGTGAGGAGGTGACCATCTTAAATTTTCACACAATCAATTATTTTTTAACATGTCTTATCTCAAACACGAGAGCACCCTCTAACTCATCATTAGAGTGTGGAGTTTGACATCACGTCCACCATACACTACTAGCTAGATTGAGTGGTGGAATGATGTGATCAACCACACTACCACCCTACCAATATGGCAAGCAGATTCTGCGAGTTCAAAAGCAGAACTATGGCATTATCATTAAGGAATACCAAAAGATTTCCTCCATCCTAAAAAAAACCCTTTTGACTTACAACTTCAAGCCATGATTGTTTCTATCAAGCACAAGATTAAAATATTTGATAGTCATGCATGTATAAGGGCACAAATCAAGGCATGTTTGAATTGGCTTGAGATTGGGGATCATGCCTCAAAGCATTTTTTGAGTCTCTCAAGGCCAAACAAGCCAAAGAATAAATCAAAGCCATCAAGCTTGCTCATAAATGTCTCACTAATAAACAAAAATATATATTGACCTTCTTGGACCATTATAAATTGGTGTTCTAAATCAAGAAATATTCGATAAAGAGACCATATGCATTAAAAGAATGTTTGGATGCAATGCCCCATAAGTTAAGACTTTTAGACCAAAAACATTGTGATGTTCCTCTTTCTCTTGATAAGATTTTTGACATGGTGCAATGTGTGGCTAATGACAAAACACCAAAGATTGATGACTTTCCTTGTGAATTCTATAAAGCTACTTGGTAATTCATGGGGCCCGACTTGATGCAATTTTACAAATAAGCCCTACAAAATTTATCATTATGGGCTATCATCAACAAAGGCAATATTAAATTCATCCCCAAGTCTACTGACATATTTTATTACTATATGGTACCCGACCACCCTTTTGAATAATTTTATAAGGACCTAACTAATTGACTTCACCATATTCTACCTGCAATCATCATACTAGAGCAAATGGTTATCATTATATATATATATATATATATATATATATATATATATATATATATATATATATATATATATATAGATATTGGATAATTTAATTTTAAATAGGGTAAAGAATTGAATGGTCTTGTGCATATTTTAAGAGGATCATATTTCTCAAACATGATATTGAAAAATCTTATGATTAGATAGAATGGCCATTTATTATTTACATGCTCAAGGCTATGGGTTTTGGCCAATTCTTTCTCTTCATCATGCCAACCTTATTTTTTGATGCATCGACTTGTCTCACCATCAATGGGCACCAGTCCAAAATCTTTGGAATTTTTTGATCCATTAAACAAGTTTACCCTCTTGCTCTTGCTTTATATGTTTTGTTTGTTGAAGTGCTTGGTTATCTTCTTGCTCACAAAACAGATCAAGGACTAGTTCTTCTTAATCACTCATCTCAACTAATCAATGGCCATTTTGTAGATGATACCTTCCTCACTCTCAACGATCAATAAAATACATTTTAAGAGGCATTTTAATACCTCAGAATTTTTAACAAATCCTCATGATCTAATTTACAATGGGGCAAAACCCAATGTTACAGATAGAGCATAATACCCTTTCCATAGTGGCTTCATCATTATCAGTGGTATTGGATACAAAAATGATAAAATTTCAAATTCATTGGTATTCATGTAGTCACTCAAATTTGGTCATGGATACTTGATAATGTCAATTTTGGCCACCTTTCACTTTAACTTAAACACTTGATGTGGATCTATTTCACCACTTCACTTTATCCTAGGCACTTATATAGACCTATTCTTTTTTGAGTTGTTATATTAAGCCTACAAAAATGTTATAAATTTCTAAAAACCCCTCCAAGAATTTGTATGGACATCCCAAATCCCAAAATTCACATGTTTCCTTTCAAAATAAGATTGACTAGTAGGGGACAATAGTGGCATATAGTTTTGTCTCTTATGTCGATCATATCCTTCACCTTAGCAACAATCGCTTTTCAAATTTAGACCCTATTTTACATGTTGATTTATATTTTTAGGATAGGTGGCACGAGGTTTTCCCCTTTTGGATTGTTATAAAGGCATATATAAGTCACCTATTATATCACTTGTAAAATTTTAATATTAAGGCACACTTACACTATTGCACATTAAACAAATCTTCTCTATTCTTTCTAAATATAATCTAATTATTTGAAGTAGTCCTTACCCAATAAAATAGCTTATTCTATCCAAGCCAAAGTAAAGAATTATCAAGCATTCTAACCATTTCTAGATGCAATCATGTATTCAAAGGAGCATAATTGCACGAAGAACTTTAAGTGGTAGAACTATGTGGACTTGATTTCCCTTATTAGAGTATTGGATACATAGGCAACGATTAATCATCATGAGGGTGATTGGGGTCAATTATGCCCATTACACTCTCCCTTTTATTATTTATAAGTTTACAAGTCTTACAAAACCTATTAGGGTTTCAACTTTGAAGAAGTTATTTGTAGGCCATTCACACGCATCGAAGGTCATTTTTTTTGCACAGGCATGTTTTAAGCAACCATGAATAATCTTACCATGATTTCATCATTTTCCAATAAAGGACATAATCAACCAGTAGAGGACATAGTGTTAATCGATCATGTCCACTTTTGGACATTCTTATCCTTCACCAATTTCAGTCACAGTTTTGGTACCACTTATAGAATTGGATCATGTTGATCAGTTTCAGTCATCTTTCATTAGCACTTACTTAGAACATATATAGTTAATAGTTAAGTATTTTGATATATTCATAATTAGTTTTATTTATTTTGATTGTGTTTTATTGATTTTGGTACTTTTATTTCATTCTTCTTGTCACAAGTCATTTTACAACATTTACTTTCTTTTAAATCAATTTATCTTAATTAGGGTCAATACATCTATTAATTGAAGATTATGATAAAACATATTCATGAACCCACTTTTAATTTAAGCATTTCTTCAAAAAAATTATAATAGGGTTTAGATCAATTATTGAACATCTGACATTAAAAGAGCTTTGTTTTAACCTTGGATCTAATATCTAACATTACAATAACTTGATTTCAACCTCATATTTAATTGCTAACATTGAAATCACTTTATTTTGACCTTGTATCTGATATCTAACACTAAATCACTTTATTTTGATCTTGGATTTTTGTGGAATTACTAATATCCGCACACAAAATAAATTCTTTATAGAATCTAAAATCCAATTTTATGTTACTCTCATTTGACACTTGCAAGATCAGTCTCTGTTGAGTAGTGTTTTAATGTTTTTTGGATTCAGAAGAGAAACATACATGAAATAAAGTTATTTGAATGCAATATTGCAATGTTTAGGTTTTAATAATGCAATAAAATATTTTGAAAATATATCTCATTTAAGCATGTGCAATAATTATAGTAAATACTAAGTAACTAAGGGATAAAGATAACATATACTATTTTTTATTCTATTCTAAAATCCAGTTTTATGTTACTCTCATTTGACACTTGTAAGATCAATCTCTTTTGAGTAGTGTTTTAATGTTTTTTGGATTTAGAAGAGAAACCTACAAGCAATAAAGTTGTTTGAATGCAATATTGCAATGTTCAGATTTTAGTAACACAATACAATATTTTGACAATATATATCATTTAAGCATGTGCAATAAATACAAGTACTAAGTAACTAAGGGATAAAGATAACATATATTATTTGTCATTCTATTCTATAATGTGGCAGTGATAAAAATTCATCATAGGGCTGCCCTAAAGATCTTAACCTTGTTCACTTTGTATTCTAACTATTTTTTTTCTATCAGACAGTTGCATCAATCAGGGACAATAAGGTCGATGTTAGTGTTCGCTTTTGATGTAGGTGTCCAATCAAGGATATATATAATAATGGTTCCAAATTTATATCAAGCTTACACTGTGACCTATATAATTATTTTATGTCAGTGGATGTGTCTTCTTACGTGCTTGATCCAGATAATAAGCAAAACCCTAGTTCCTTTGCATTTTACCTCTCGTAACTTGGTAAAAAGGGGTTATTAATTTGATTTGAACTAGCCCTAGGAACTCCATTCGTTACTAAGTGATACCTACATAGCCAATACTCTAAATAAGACATTAAACTCACATGTAGTTCTCCTTCCTATGCATGTGTGTGGAATTATAACAGTGTGATTATATGATCTTTCTCCTAGTAGCCCTTGGTACAAGTGATGCAATAATATATTTCACCTTTTGAATGCTTTAGATATTTGATTTGGTATTTTAATGTAATTTGATAGATTGAAATAAATAGTACTTTTCAATTAGATAGTTTCTTAATCTAATTATCAGGTGTGTTAATTAGACTATAGCCTTTGTATATATAAGAACCTTTCAATTTTGAATTAGAACCTAGTGACACACAAAAAACTAACCATATGATGGGTAAAGAGGGCTAACAAAATGGTCAGAAAGTGAAATATACAAAAAAGGATAAAAAGATAAGCCTGGACAATTGTGTCATAGTTGGACATGAAAGTTGATGCCAGTGTCCAAGGTGGACACAAGTGTATAGGGGATAAAAACATATAGAAAATAGGAGCTAAATGTAGGGATCCCTAACATACATTGGATGAAGATAAATAAACATAACATACAAGACCAAGGTGCAGGTAAATCAAGTGAAATAAGATGGAATCGAAGAGGCCCATAAGAGACCACATCACTAGAGGTTTAATTCTCAGTGAAAATGTATGTACATATATAAGGAGACTATAAATATGTGTAAATATACCCAAATGGGTGTCTGCATTTACTCCCATTTAATCTAGTAATGCAAGAAAAAATGAAATTACTAGTTTAAAGGAAAAGAAAATGCATATTATGGTGTGGATAACACACCTTATTTTTTATTGAGATTTTCTTGAAACTTTTATTTGAACATTACCTACAACTAAGAATATGTCACAAAGTAATCAACATATATAATTTATATGTAAGTAATAATAAAAATTGGCATAAGTAAAGAGCATGGATATAATATACTTATGTATTTGTCACATAATGATGGTTTTGGAGTGTTGGAAACTATAGAAGTAGATAGGCATCTTACAACCTCATCCATTTTTTGGCTAGGAATATGAGTGAGTCTACAAGTGGTCAAGTGTGTTGCACCATGGTGGTGTTATACTAGGAGGAGGGAGAGTTGGGAGGTGATCATGCCCCTAACCCAAAATAGGAAGAGTGGTGTTTCAATTGTCGAGAGTATCATTTCCTGACCAACACAACTCGAGTGTAAAATATATGTATATGTATAGCTTGGTATAGGACAAGTGATGTAATAAAGTTCACAAAAAACTTGGTGAGACCAAATGATTCATTCCCTCTAATCACACTAAAAAGAAGATCCAACCATTATAGATGAGTAAAGCAAAATATAGTGCGTAAAAGTTCGACCAAGATATCAGTACGTAAAAGTTTGTGATGTGGTAATAACCCATAAAGGAGTTTTGGAATATGAAATTGATTTGAATTGTGCAATATTGGGAATGAATTTCATAGCACATGCACCTTAGATATGTCTCATGCTGAAATTGTGTATAATAAATGGTACCAATGTATAGAATTTTATCACAACTATGAATCTGAATAATCTACTATGTATTTTATCCAATTTAGAAACTATGTAAGTGTGGAGAACATGCTTTGAGTCTTTGTATGTAGTCCATCTCCATTTTTGAATACATATTTTATAGTTTTATTTACTATTTGATTTTTAAGCTTCAACAGATTTATGTGTTTGATCTTCCATTCATCACTCTTGGACGTCCATTTTTGGATGAATCTTACATCCCCCACTATGAAGAAATCTAAAAAAGTAAAATAAGTACCAATTTGGAGGACATGTTTCCAAAACATGCCTCTATTATAATTTGAAAGTGTTGAATAGTGAATAAGTATGGAGACCATGATTCCACAACATGTCCCCACTAAATTTGGAGAATGTGAAACTATGATCGACTATGTAGAACATGCTTATAAACATTCCCCTGCTAAGATGCTCCCCTTTTGGAGGAGGTTATATAGTGCTTACTAGTCATCTCCTCATAAAAAGGAAAATTGATAATGTGTTTGATATACTTTACCTGATATTGTTCTAAGAGTATTATGGATAATAATTTTGTAACATTATTTTTAGTAGTAGTTAGAATCTAGAAGAATATCTATGTAGCAAAAATTTTAATGATTTTTGGCAAAGTTTAAAATTTTACAAATTTGGTGTAATATGTAAGAGCTTGTTGTCTAGATCCTAATGCAACTTGTGGTTTCAAATTTAGACAACCGAGGCTCAGCAATGTATGTTTGAAGTTTGCATAGAAGTGGTATATTACGTGCCTTTTAATGGAAATTTGAAATCATTTGCATTTTGAACTTTTGTAAATTTGAGCTCTGAGTCAGAGAAGCATCATGCCATATGGAATATCCCCTTGACTGATGTGATTTGATGTATTCTATAGTTCCCTAGCTGACCAAGGTTTTTTTAAGCTGGTAAGTAGGTTTGATTGTGATTTTATTGGTGATTTATATTTTTGAAAAGCATTCATTTTGTATGTGATTTTTGGAATTTTTTGTGGGACAATGAACACATGTGTCGACATCCTAGAGGCTTATGTCAGTAACATGATGCTAGGGTCTAGGGGTAAACACAAGAGTCTAAAATTTTTGTTCGACATGGATATTAGCATTGAATGCTTCTATCCTGCATAGACATTAGCATCCAACACTTCTATCATGCATAGACACTAGCATCCAACACCACTATCCTATTATTTTTGTGTATAATTAACTACTAGTTCTATATTTTTACATTAAAATATAATTGCTAACAAGTTTTTATTGTTGTATTCTTGATTGTAGAAGGATATACATATTCAAGAGTTTTGTCATGGCTGGTATTATTCTACTTTAGCAGAGCCGAGCCATTATTGATCAGGTGGGGCTGGATCACATGACCTATTTGGGATAGATTCCCTATGATATCCACCTCTTCACAACTCTAGCTAAAAGGTGGAATTTGGGCACATGTACTATATATATTCCCATAGGCAAGATGATAGTCACTTTAGAGATGTGTATCATAAGTGTTGGCTTGTGATTATAGGTGAGAGAGTTCAGGTTGTTGGAGATGGTAGCCTAGGATATATTCAATGTTCCCATGTATATTTCATAGGTCAAAATGGTCTCAATGTATATTCTAGTCGTATGATTCATTTTGATAGTATTATTAGAGGTGATGTTCTATAATTGTAGAAGTTTATTTACATTTTATTGGCATCATTTGTGGTTGTGGAGGGTGGTACAATTGGTATTTCATATCATATGTACCAATTAGTTTGGTATATTGAGCTTGATCAAACTAGATATTCATGGGGTTGCACTATACTAGCCCACTTATACAGGGACCTTATCAAAGAGTCATGGTGGAGGTATTAGAGTTACAATTTTATTACATGTTTGGGCCTATGAGCACACTACCATGGTATGGCTAGTTGGTGCCCCCTACCTAGATGGGCTCATGCACATATGTTTGCAAAGCGATGGAAATTTCCTCATGGAAGGATACATACCATGATGGAGTGTCATGTTACTTTGGAAAATTTGACTCCAGATCAAATTTTATGGTGTCCTTACATGACTTTTATTGGATGGCCCAAGGATAGACATGCGTTATAGAGGGTCCATATCAGTATGTGGTTAGTTGATCAGTTTTTTAGTGTGACTAAGTTTTATGGTAGTTTGGTATAGAGGATGGAGTGCCCTCAACACCCTACCCTTGGTACTAGACAACTTAGAGTGGGCATAGGCCCCATAATAGGCTGACACTTATGGCTATAGATCTATCCCCACATCTAATTGATGAGCAAAATCCCATGGTTCCCCTGGATAGAGAAGATGATGTGATATATACATATGGTTATGTGTAATGGTGGTCCAGAGCCTTATGGCCACTATTGTTTCCTATTGTAGTTTCCCCCAGGTGCCATTCCTATAACACAAGGTTACACAGGAGGAGAGATAGTCTGTGAGGTAGGCAACTGTGTTCCTGTGGGACCAACACTAGTGGATGAGGTGACTATTAGGACCACATATGAGTACCATAATTTTTAAGTTTGGAAATTGATTTGATTATAATATGAGTTAAAGTATTTGATTTTATAGGCATAATTAACTAGTATCATAACTCTAATGTTTGTAGGTAATTAGGAGTGAGAGATGATGGTGGATCAGGTGATATAGGCCCTCACATGTAGCGTGTTAATGGTTATAGCTAGAGATTATATTTATTTAGAGGTTCATTGATATTTTAAGTTCTCATGCACCATTATTTGATCCTGTGGTGAGATTTGTGGTAGCATACCATGACCACTAAGCACAAAGAGTTGTGTGCTGAGTTGGATAGGCATGACATCCCACAACATAGTGCCATTGAGATTATTCAGACTTTGATTATTATGACACTTTGTGATGGGATCACATATATAAAATGTGTCATTTAGGTGCTTTTTAGGAGAGAGTATACATGTTATCACATGCACATGGGTCCCAGTTAAATCCCAATTCATCTACATTGAGAGGTGTTAGATTTAGGGATATTGATAATGATGAAGAGTACACACCTAGGAATATGCCCCCAATATATGATTGATGTGCTTATTTGTATAAACATTGTATCAACTTGTGTGTTTGTGTACATGTGTATGTGTGTGTGACATTTCTCACATGGTTTTATTTGGTTTCAAATGGATTTGTATTGTTTAATTCTTTATTGGTAATTATATAGTTTTTAATTACATTTATTTCCATAGGGTATGTTAGGATTTTATAAATTGTGTAATAAAAATGGTCATTTTCAAAATGATTTTTATTATATTTTCAATAAAAGAATCACCATATGCACTGAAATCTGAATGGAAATAAGAAAGCATGACTATAATGATCATGGGGTAATGGGACTTTAGATTGTGCTTTTGAAATCGTCTCTAAAGTACATGTAGAAATGTCCTCTAAATCTATATGTATTTGTTTAGGTACCCATATCCATTGTGTAGCTTTACCTTCTCCCTATGTCTCTTTGTGAAGGACCTGATTGACCAATGGTTCCTTGGTAGGATCAGTATTAGAGAGATTAGTCTTAGGAGAGAGTACGCTGTGAGAAGGACTTCTACGAGTGGTCGTATTTTATGAAGGCCGATGGACCATGTATTCGTTATAAGGAACATATTAGTGTAGGTTTTTATTTTTACCTATTTATTAATTAGGGAAATTGTATTTCTTGTGCATACATGGAGTTTTCCTACATTTGTGGGATAGGCTAGCTTATGTGGAGGTGTGTGTCATAGATGTGTCATATGTGTCATAGGAATGTCATAAGTAACTCCCTTGATGGGAGTTACTTCTCTATTCTTAGCACCTTGTCACCACCTTTCATGGAGGAGTTACTATCTATTCTTAGGTACCTTGTCCACCTTTTGTGGAGGAGTTACTTACGTACTTTCCTATATGTATTCCTCATTTTGGCCATCTCATGCTAATTAGATTTTGGTTTTCTCCATTTTGTCTTGTGTAATTTATCTTATTATGTTAATTTCAAATTGCTTTAGCATCTATGTGGTGTGCACTTGCTTCAACTTGTGTGATCACATCTCCATTGCACTCGCATTATCCAGATTCTGACAACAACTCTGATAGAACAACATGGGACAAATTAGCCCTCTTAGACAAAATTCTAGGAGAAATATGTGGAATAGGTCTAGATATGTCTTTTTGATATACAATGATTCTCCGATCAGCTAACTATATAATGTTTTACTCAAGACCAAAACACTAATTATCTTGATGTCCATTAATACTATGGTAAGTACAAAAGTGTTGTCCTTTTACCTTCTCAAATCGATGAGGTGGATAATGTGAATTAGGATGGAGTGTGATCATTTATTTATCCAATAAAGTTTACATCATGTCACATGGTCTTTCTTGGTACCAATCAAAATAAAGAGGTTACCATTTGGTAGAGTCATAAGGTCTAACTGTGGGAAATACTTTGTAAGCATGTTCCTTTCCTTTATTCAATACATTTATTGTTTGTACTTTTACATATGTTATTGGTTCTATAGAAGGTGTTTGCATTGTCTTATGATCTTTTGGGACTTGGCTATTTGTCTTGAAAACATGGCTCTTATTATGCGTTATTTTCAGTTAGGAGGTCGGAAACTTAGTTTGAGTAGTCATGAGAGCACATGCATATTTATGCACATCCCAATATAATGTCCCAAATGAAGCAAAAGGCTTATGAAATGTTCTTTCTCTAAGTGAAGAAAGAAGACTTCTACTAAATATAAATTATACTTCTAAATCTAAAGGTATATAATTTAAAGAATACAAAGAATCCTTAAATCGAATGACATAATCCTATAGAGATTCATTTTCTATTTGTGTCATTGTTTGAAAATGTTCTAATGGTAATTTTGGTAAGGTATAATGATGAAAATATGATAGTAACACATATTTAAGTGTTTTGAAAGTTGTTAATGATCCATTTTGAAGACTGTAAAACCAAACAAGATCCCCTTAGGTTAAGCTACAATGAAAAGATTTTAAGAACAAGATTCCATTTTGGGCCCAATGTTAAAAGGAATGTATATATTGTTGCAAATGAATAGAATGGTCTCCTTGAGCGTTGAAGGAGGAAAAATCATGCATAATAAAGTGTGAAGGATAAGGATGCTAAAATACACTCATAATAATAAGTTGCTTGGTTAATGTATTCTCCTCAAGAATAGCCTCATGAGAATAAATTTACAGTTTAAGAGTTTTGATTTGTTATTGTAATTCTCCCATGGTATTCATGATAGATAACGTACTTGAATAAGAAGTTGAAGTTTTTGTTAGTGGTTTTAAATTACCATACACATGGAATATAATAATAATTGAATATGTTTTACTAGCAATGGGTGAATGATCACATGTTTTTATTTACCATTGTAAAGGGGTATTCATGGTCAAAGAGGTAAGTATCTCATGTTGTATTGCACAGAGGTTGGTACTAGTGTCGTTAAACATATCTTGATATTGAATAGGAGTGGGGGAAGGAATTTCACTTATAATCATTTGATCTTTTATATTGAAAAGTTTAAAGGAGGGAAAGGAAGAAACATTTTCTAATCCATTTGTAACACCATGAGGAAGAAGAATGCAATGTCCACTTCTAATTTTACTTTCTAGAGGTAGAGAAGATGTAATGTTAGTTTTGATCCTCTTTATCTTACATGACTTGATCTTTGTAAAAGATACATGAAATATACTTGGGAGCTTATTTGTGTCCTCCAATAATGTATGTTTTGTAAGTACTTCCTTATGATGGGTATATGCACTCTCATTTTTTTCTTCAAAAGAGACAATGGAGACATGGGACATGCATTTTACTCATCACAAACTAGAGGGGAAGAACACATTTGGTTATTTGCATTTGGATCATCCAAATAGGGAAAATAATTTTCAACATTAATATGACTGGGAAAAGAAGGCACACACTTGATTTCATCAATGTATTCATCATGAGAGATAAGGGAGGAACTTGTAATGTCTTCAAACTTTACATTATTGGAAGGGGAGGAAGCACACTCACTTTGTGAAGTAACTAATGAAGGTATGCATGTAATATTTTGATTTTAAACATCATGAAAGCTACCAATTTGTGTATCTAGTAACTCTTCATCATTGTAAAACAAAGGAATAGGAATAGTGTCATAACCAAGAGGGATGTCATCACAACCATATCCAATATTATAAATTTCATAATCACTACTTTAATTATTGATATTTGCATTTGTATCATGGTTTTTTTCATTATCGTAGTTGTAAGAGAAAAGGATTTAATCTTATTTTTGGTGTTCTTCTAGGTCTTTGTATGCAATACATTGATCATCGAGTGGGTTAAAGTAATCATGAAAATGGAGATTAAGAGAGAAATTAGATCTAAAAATAAAATGGAGAAATTTTAAATGATATTTTTGAATAAGGTGAAAACCTTAATATCTAAACTAGGGTTTTCGTTCAACAAATAGAGGATGGGTTCACCAAATGTTTTAATGCTTTTTGGATTCATAAGAGAAACATACAAGCAATAAAATTGTTTGAATGAAGTTTTGTAATGTTTAGGTTTTAGCAATGTAATACAATATTTTGACAATATATCTCATTTGAGCATGTGCAAAAAATACAACAAGTATTAAGTAACTAAGGGATAAAGAGAGCATATCTTATTTGATATTCTATTTTGGAATGTGACAGTGATCAAAAATCATCATAGGGCTGCCCTAAAGATATTAACCTTATTCACTCTCTTTTATGACTATTTTTGTTTACCAGATAGTTGCATCGATTAGGGATAATAATGTTGAGGCTAGTGTCTGGGTCTAATGTATGTATGCAATCAAGGATATGTACATGAATGGTTCCAAATTTATATCAAGTCTATGATGTGACCTATATAAATACTTTACATCACTGGATGTGTCTTCCTCTATGCATGATCTAGATAATAATCAAAACCCTAGTTAATTTATATTTTACCTCTTATAACCTGGTGGAAAGGGGTTAGTAACTTGAGTAAAGCTATCCCCAATAACCCCATTTGTTGTTAAGTATTGCATATATAGCCAATACTCCAAAGAGGGCATCAAACTCATATGTAGTTTTCCCTCCTATGCATGTGTGTGGAATTGTAACATTGTGACTATATGTTCTTTCTCCTAGTAACCCTTGGTACAAGTGATGAAATAATACATTTGACCTTTTGAATGCTTCAGATAGGTGATTTAATGCTTTAATTTAATTTGATAGATTGAAATTAATATTACTCATTTATTAAATAGTTGCCTAATCAAAATTTTAGGTGTGTTAATTAAAATATAGACTTTGTATATATAGGAACCTTTTGATTTTGATTTAGAACCTAGTGACACAAGAAAATTTGACCATAGGATGGGCAAAGAGGGATAACAAAATGGTCACAAAGTGAAATATATAGAAAAGGATAAAAAGATAAGCCTAGATAATTGCATTATAGTTAGACATTAACATCGATGCTAGTGTCCAAGATGGATGAAAGTTTTGAAGGGATAAAAACATATGAAAAATAGGAACAATAGGTAGGAATCCTTCACATACATTGGATGAAGATAAACAAACATAACATAAAGGCCCAAGGGGCATGTAAATCAAGTGAAATAAGATAGAACCAAAGAGGCCCATAAGAGACTGCATCACTAAATGTTCAATTCTCAATGAAAAGGTATATACATACAAGGAGACTATAAATATGTGTAATTGTATCTATATTTACCCCCATTTATTCTAGTAATGCAAGAAAAAATGAAATTACTAGTTTAAAAGAAACTAAAATGCATATCGTGGTGTGGACAACACACTTTGTCTTTGCTTTATCTTTTCTTGAACCTTTCTTTTGAACATTACCTGCAACCAAAAATATGCCACAAAGTAATCAATGTATATAATTTGTATGTAAGTAATAATAAAAAGTATCATAAATAAAGAGCATGTATAGAATACACGGGTGTGTGTTATATAGTGATAGTTTTGGAGTGCTGGAAACTAGAGAAGTAGATATAGGGCTTGCAACCTCGTCCTTTTTTTGGCTAGGAAGATCAATGAGCCTACAAGTGGTCAAGTGTGTTTCAACATGGTAGTGTTATACTTGGAGGAGGGAGAATTGATAGGTGATCATGCCCCCAACCTAGAATATTGAGAGCGGTGTTTTTACCATTGAGAGTATCATTTCCCAATGAACACAACTTGAGTACAAAAGATATGCATATGTATAGCTCAGTACAGGGCAAGCTATGTAACTAATTTCACCCAAAAAATTGGTTATACTAGATGATTTAATCCCTCCAATCATATTAAAAATAAGATCCAATCGCTATAGATGCGTAAGGCTCAATACAGTTTATAATAGTTTGATTGAGGTGTTAATACATTAAAATCTATGATGTGGTAATTGTTGGAGGTCTATATTTTATCCTAGCTTGAAGCATAAGTGTTCAAGTCCCACTTCCAAATCTAGCTCAACATGGGATTGACCCTAGACTTTGGGTATCCTATAATGGGGTCAGACCTCTAGGATTTTTAATGAGGCTAACTCCTCTAATGCATCATTTCAGCTCATTTCCACTACTAACACCTACTAATGACTAAGGAAAAGGGAGAGAGAGATAACATGAAAGGTAAAACCTAAGATAAAGATGGTGATGCACCTAAATTATGGTTGATCCACTCTACCCAACTCTTAAACACTAATGAAACAAGCAAAAGACCAGATCTAGGATTCCAAATATCTATCATACTTTAGTATTTCATGAAGAGGTTCACAAAATTACCAAAAGTTGAGGGAAATAAAGGAGAGGTCTAATGCAAGACACTAACTAGTCACAATATCCACATGTAGGATTCAATCAAAATATGTAGAACACTACACATGACCTGCATAACAAGATTAACTAGTAACTAGGTGAGATCATAACTAGACAAGGGAGAGATTTCTACCACATATGCAAATCTGATGTGTACACACTATACTAGAGCAATGAAATCTAAAAAACAATCTTATATTCATCTCAAGAGGTTACAAGCTCCATCTTGGTATGGTTTTGTCATGCCCAAGAGAGGGAGTAGAGTGATACCAAGAGTATACATTTTTTGGCTCAAAAGCCTCTATATATAGCAGAGAGAGAGAGAGAGAGAGAGAGAGAGAGAGAGAGAGAGAGAGAGAGAGAGAGAGAGAGAGAGAGAGAGAGAGAGAGAGAGAGAGAGAGAGAGAGAGAGAGAGAGAGATGGAATAATGCATTGGGGAGTGGAAAAGAGTCATCAAGATTAAGAAGTGAGGTGGCAGTTCCTTGATTGCTTTCTTTATGCGTGCTTTTATCCACAAATGGACCTCCTTTTATCTTAATAAACTTCAAACTCCTCATTGGTTGAGAGATCCCACTAGAGACAAGGGTTTTTTATGCATGATGACCAACTTTGTTTAAGCATAATCAATTCCCTTAACTGCTTCTCCAACTACCAACTCGCCACCTTGGGACCCTGAGTCCACTTGATGTGTTCATGAGGATCAAATCCTTGAATCTTGAAATTGATAGGGCCATGCCATGAATGGAGGTTATTAACTACATTGTCGATGATAGATCCATGTGGATAGATGAGACCCTTTTGCATTAACCACATATCTACTCCATTTTCATATCTGGATCATAGTTTCATCTATAGATGGAAAACCAATATAAGATTATTGGTTTTCCTGTATTTACCATATTAATATGGACCTATAGACTATGTAGCCCTAATTTTTGTATTATAATAGGTCCAAATAGACCTATTTTTAACTCTGTAGGAACTAAGAGTTCGTATATGCATAAACTCTTCTTTAAATGGTGAACATAGTCATAGAAATAACCCTACATGATACACAAATTAGGAACTAAAGGTTCATATATAACTTTAATGGTAGTCCTATATGTTCCTTATGTCTTAATGCATCAATGTGCCCCTTTAATGGCATTGGATCGAGCTTCAATGGTGGAAAAATGGCCCTGTAAGACCTATTTTCCTTGGTAAAAAATGGTTCCTTAACTTCCATCAAAAGTTATAGGATTGTAATTTTCTCATTAGTTGTCGATAAACTAACTCAGCTTATTGACTCATTCACTCGTCTCACTTTGTTGATTTTGATTTGTACAATTGAGCAAGAGCCATCAATCTTGCCTTTGACTTTTTAACTCTATCCAAGCTTATGCCATGTGGTAACCCCACATTTGATTTTAGAATCTTGCTATCAGTCTATCAGCTCATGCACATATGCCACGTGTTAGTCTCTCAATCTCCTTGTTTGTTTGACTCATCTCACACCATTGGATCAATATGTATGATGCAACGTGGACCGTTAGATCTACTAGGACACACTATTTAAAATCTAATGACTATTTTATGAGTTTAAAAATGATGTTCACACTCCCATGAAATGACTTTTGCATGACCATCATTGACATTCATGCGACAGTCAAATTTAAGCTAAAAAGGATTTATTTTGCTCAAGCTTAAAATTGATGTTAACACGAACATCTTATGATGTAGGTCAAACTTTACAAGCTGATAACTTGAGCTAGAAAGCTCGTGCAGGCATGAAAATTTTAGAGGATGATCCTGGCATGTAAAACTATAATTGTGTGTGAGTTACATGTTTATAAAATGTGCAAGTATGTTTGTCCATTCATGTCTGAAATACATCATGGTGATGATCTAGTCCTACAACTTGCAAGACTCATATTTTGCCATTCTTTAGAGGTTCTAATGATTTTTTAAGGCTTGTGTAACCTGGTGCATGCTCTTGAATGCTTGAAACATATGAGAACTTGCTTGGATCTTCATATTTGCAAAAGCTTCATATGTGCACCAAAAATGGCCAACATCTTTGGTGACTCATAGGGGTTACATGCATGTCTATGCAAGAGAATGCAGACCATGTTGCCTTGTCTAGTCCATTAGGCATGGAGTCTCCTCTCTGGTTCAACGTATTGACCTGGACCTAACACCAATTTCTAGTCTTGATCTAAACTCTTTTAAAACAAACACAAAGACCAAAAGGAACAAAACAGA
This sequence comes from Torreya grandis, assembly GCA_037957365.1. Lineage (NCBI taxonomy): Eukaryota > Viridiplantae > Streptophyta > Pinopsida > Cupressales > Taxaceae > Torreya > Torreya grandis. The sequence goes on from JARHVA010003648.1 coordinate 405,522, forward strand.
ATAGAGTGCCCATGGCACTTATTGAAGGAAACTAACCTAAAACAAAATAGGGACAACAAAAAGATGTGCCAAAAGTTGAACTTAGAGGAATTTGAACAAAATTATCCTAATATATATAGCTTAAAACTATATGTACCTTTCCTCATTGATCAAAAGGAAAGTTTGATAACCTTTTTGCCTCATGGGATGATGAATTAAATTAGGCATATGTAGCTCCTCGACCCTTGGCCTTGATGCCTCTTTCTTCTTTGTTATATCTGCCAACTTCATTGGCATGATGATAGTGAGAACCAAGAAGCTCTAATTAGGTCAACATTGTGCATCTAGATAGTCCCAAATTTCTCACATGGCTCCTCAGCTATGACCTTCAATGGTGGTTCAATAAGGCACACCTTCTTGGTTTCCATGGTGTCCTCAATAAGATTGGGCTTCTTCTTAGCTGCAAGTTCTTCAGCCTCATCAAAGAGTTCTACATATCCTGCCCAACCTTTGGTCATTATCCTCCATGGGAAATTCCTTATCCACCTTATCAAGAACTTGATCCTCAACTTGACAAAGATCTTCAGGCTCTTAAAAGAGGTTCATTTACAACTACCAATCATCATTGTCCTCCATGTCATTTAGAACCACTACTTCTTTAATGTTCTCTTCTTAATGCATGAGTCCATCAAGCTGGTGCTCTTCATGCTCCATAGCATTAATAGAATCCTCAAATGAAGATTCAACCCGTTGCACTATCCCATCATCTAAGTCTATCATCTTAAGTCCATCAATCTCAATCATGAAATCATGGTACAATTGTTGCTAATCGGTCTTATTCTTGTTGGATCTCATCTCCAACATGCACATGCTCCTACAACTCATCCTCTTTGACAATATGTAATACTGAAACATGCTCACTCTTTCCAAGTGGTGTCCCAATGATGATCTCCTCTCCTAAATCTAATAATCCATCATTATCAGTTGTGAGTTCAACATGGAGTTCACTACTTACCTCTTCAAGGAGTGGCATAGGATATTCTTGGGATGACTCCAAGAGAGATGAAACATATGTGACACCTCCTTGGTCTAACTACTTGTCTTTGATAGTCATGTCCTCCTCCTTTTTCATGTTACTCTAGATGGATTTCCAAGATGGAAAAGATAGGGGTCCTTCTTTAGCCTTCTGATTTTGGTTCTCCTCCTCCTCCTCTTTCCCTGTCTTCAGATCTAACTCTTTGATCTATTTATCAATATTCTCTTGGAATATCTTCTCTTTAAGGTGGTTAGTAGCTTCATGAAGATGAGGAACACAAGAAGACTCCTAAGGAGGGATGAGAGAGGTTTGCATAGGTTCAGATCCTCCTTTAACTTAGGCCTTCATATCTAGACTTGCCTTACTTTGCCCACCCCATGATTTCACCACTTGATTCTAGCTTGGAGCTTTGAAGGATTTCATAAGGGGTTCTTGAAGAAGGATGGAGTCTTGGATTTCAACAATAGGCTATTCTACAATGATCTCTTTCTTTCGTTGACAACTCTCTTGGATGGATTTCTAGGAAGGAAAACACTAAAAACATATGAAGAACTTGGAACACTCAAAGGGTCACTTGGAATGATTTCTTGAGGAGGAATGGATGGTACATAAGAAGGTTGAGGTGGTGTGTATGAAGGAATATAAGATTAGAAAGGTTGGACCTACTATTCCTCAAAGTATTTTAGTTTGTCTTCAATGCTTTGAATGTAACCACCTACATCCATCATCTCACTTGTGAGATTGTTCCAATTGCTCTCTCAATAAGTGCCCATTCCTTTTTTATTTGCTGCAATAACTCTCTCATATGATGAATTAGGTGAGTAGGGACATTTTGGCCATAACATTTTTGTGAGCATAGATCTAGTGCATGATTATCAAGGCTTATTAAAGTTTACCTAAGTGTTGGTATAGATGGCTTATGATAGGGATGATGAGGAGCACTATTATGATGGGCTTTATGTCCATATGGAAGATTAGGGCAATATTCTTACATGTATGACTGATGTAGGTCATTGTACTACTGGTAAGGATCATAAGGAAGGTAAGATCCATTCCTTTGATAATAAGTATCATGAAAAACTTGAAAAGGCTCCTCATAGCTTTGATAGGGATCTTGGTAAGGTTGGTTACACTTATATGGATCATGAGGACCATATTGGGAGTACTGATAAGGTGGTAGATAACATGAATATTCACCATAGTTGTCCATAGCAAATTCATATGTCAAATGAGATGCACGAATTGATTAGAAATTTCATTAAGACATACCTAGTTTGCTCATAACCAAAATTTTGATTTGGAGTCACCATTGGTGCTAATGTGCTTGATTCCAAAATATGATTAGAGAAAAGAAACACCAAAATATTTCCACTCTTTTAGACCTTGTCTGACCAGGCGTGCCAAAACTATGGGAGGTCTAGATTACACCCTAGTTAGAGGTAGAAGTGTTCAAGTCCTACTTCCAAATCTAGCTCAACATGGGATTGACCCTAGGTTATGGGTATCCTGTAATGGGGTCAGACCTCTAGGATTTTTGATGAGGCTAGCTCCTCTGATGCATCATTTTATCTCATTTCCATTGTTAAGACCTACTAATGACTAGGGAAAAGGGAGAGAGAGATAATAGCAAAAGAAAACCTAAGATAAAGACGGTGATGCACCTAAATTATGGTTGATCTAATTTTATTGACTCTTAAACACTAATGAAATAAGTAAAAGACTAGATCCATGATTCCAAATATCTATCATACATTAGTATTTCATGATGAGGTTCACCAAATGACCAAAAGAGAAGGAAAATAAAGGAGAGGTCTAATTCAAGACACTAACCAGTAATAGTATCCACATGCGAGCTTCAATCAAAAGTGTATAACACTAAACATGACCTACATAACAAGATAAACTAGTAATTGGGTGAGATCATGATTAGAAATGTGAAGGTTCCTTATGTCCTTTTGAGTCATTTTGAGGGTCAAAAAGAGCATTTAATCACTTGTACAACCTCCATAGGAAACGTGTCCTATTATGCCTTTTTTAACTATTCCTAACTGAAAAGCAGTAGGTTCCTTAGAAAAGGGTAGTTTTCTTGGAGAAAAGAGGAATTTCAATGAAGTGTATGAACTTGTAAAACTTAATATAGTTGATGACATTTCAAGAGTGTTCCTTGGTCTTTCGTACACTCATTCTAGTGATTAGTTTGATCAAAAGCTCAAAGAATTGAAGAAAATCACTTCTCTCTCCTTCCACGAGGCTTGGTACACAGAATCAGTCTTCAGGTTTGTACTTGGTATGGTCAACAAGAGAGGTTTGAGGAAAAATAATCCTGGGGTTGTATTCTAAACTTGGTCAACCTCTGTTTGATTTTTGGTTGTAGAGGAATGGTAGCCTGTGCTTTATGGACCATTTCTAAGAAATTGACCTATCTAATTTGCTTGCTAATCCGTGCACCCTAAAGGTTTTGCCTGGGTTTGAATAAACATGTACAATAAAAATGCTAAGGTTGATTTTAGATGATGTTGAATATATCCCCTCATGATTTTCATGCTTATTTTCATGTTTGGAAAAGATCTTATGGGCTAATTGATTCAGTTTACAAGTTGATGTTCTAAGTGGAATGGCAGTCAAGTTCACTACTTACAAAAAGTTGTAATCTCTAAAAGGGATTAATATGAATGATAAATGATGATTTACATGTTTCAATGCCATAGGGTGTTAGGTTGTGGACCTAAAAGCTTCACCAGGATGCAAATAGAAGAAGTCACGGAGCTTGCGGAGGTTGTAGAGAGTTGCAGAACCAGTTGCACAGAAATCAACGTCGATCTAATCAGCCGACGTCGGTCAAATAACAGTGAAGAACCAATCGGTGTCGATTACCAGTCGGCCGACATCGGTCATGGAGGAGCCGACGTCGACAGCCTGTACGTGAACATGCAGTTTGCATGTTGATTCCGGAGAGTCTATTTTTGGACTGCTAGTTTGCATGTTAGAGGCTAGTCGTAGTCTTGAGTTGCACGTCTAATTATTGTAATTAAGATAGTCTAATTATTGTAAGCATGAGATCTATATATGGACTCATGGGCTATATTGTAAAAGTGTAACTAGAGAGTAAGAGAGAAATAAGCTCCTTCTGGGAGAGGAGAGCAATGGTGTGTTCCTCCTAGTGCCGCAGTACCAAGGTGGGTACTGGTTTGGAGAATCAGCAGGGTTCTTCATATTTGTATGATCTTAGTCAGCAGGTTAGCATGGCTTCTTTTGGAGATCTATAATGGTGAGTAAGGTCTAGTGATTTGCAGGTAGCAACAGAGAGTAGGAGATCTACTTGGAGTACGATTGTGTACTTGACGTACTGGCAGCATGTTACTGACTAGTTGGAGAGGTGAACATCAATTCTGTATTGGAGTTGATTTTTTGGACCAAGAGAGAGAGGGAAGAAGGTCTTGAGGTGTGGCGAACCTTTGAGGTGGAGGAAGAAGTGGCATCTTCCTTATTGTATATTCTTCTGAGTGATTATTAATATAATTGTGTATTGTCTCTCATATTCCTGTGTTGTTTCATATTTCTAGTTACTTATTGATTTTGGTTAAATTTCGTGTTTAGTTGCTAATACAAGAAGTAATCATATGTGCTCTATTGTTGGAGCAAGATCCTGACAAGTGGTATCAGAGCTTTTGGTTGGGTTGACTAACAGGTGGTTTCAGATCTGGTAGTGTTTTTGATTACAGGTCACTCACAGGGGTTTCAGATTGAGTGGGAGTATAGCAATGGTAGAAGAAAGTAAGCTACGAATGGAGAAACTGAATAGCACGAATGGTTTGATTGATGGAAAGAAAGAGCAGGTAAAAGGAGATTGTTGGTCGGTAGAAGATCAACGTGTAGAAGCATATGTTGCAGGGGTTAGAGAGCCTTGTCAGATTAATGACGAAGGGGAAGTGAAGCTGAAATTGCAGACGGATGACACACAGGTGTTGAAGGAGGTCATGCATGTTCCAGTCTTGGAGATGAGTCTAATTTCTTTAAGAAATTTGGGTGATGAGAGATGCACTGTAACTCTCACAGTGGATACACTTGAATTAGATGTTGGTAAGAAAGTAGGTATCCTTTATCTATCTACTTATATTGCTGATTCACCTTCTGTTGCAGAGATGTGGCTTCGTAGGCTTAGTCACATATGTAGAAGGAGAATGCAGGTTTTGAAGCGGAAGTCAGACGTCTTTGACAAGCTAAAGAACTAGAAATCCTTGGTTTTCATGGAGGAGATAACGAACAGAGATCAGGTGAGGAAACTAATTTATTCTAAGCAAGGCTATGTTAATTTTAACAGGGTTTTGACCCAAAAGGAGCTCGTGGATAAAAGTTGTCACTCACAAGGAAAACACAGAAACTGACGTCGGTTAGAAAATTGACATCAGCATCCTCATAGTGACCGACGTCGACTATGTGCAGAATGACGTCGGCAAAATAGGGACAGGTAAAAACCGGCATCAATCACGAGGATCGACGTCGGCGAGGAAGCAGTCGCAGGGAACCAACATCAGTCGGGAGCAGACTAGGAGATGGCCGAGATCAGTCACTGGAACGGATATTGGGCAGACAACAAGCTGTCAACAAGTCTCAAACGCTCATACGAAGGTAAAAAGGGTAAGTGAACCTCATATTTGTTGTTCACCTTCTTTATATTGCTTATTGATGGTCAAGAACCAGGAAGACGTGAAGAGGCAATGCAGGTAGAATCTAGATACAGTGGGATCTTGGCATAGATGAGGAGTGTGAGTCATTGGAGAAGAACCAAACAGGTATTTGTTGGTAGAGTTGTCAGCTGGAAGTAAGCACTGAGAGACGGAATGGATTCCCAAGTAAAGAAGAGAGTGGATGGATACGTGAGACGAAAGGCCAAGGTATATGGTCTTGAGGAAGCTACAGGACAGTGGTATAGGTGTGACAGGTGGATGACTAAGCATGGCTTTAGTCAATGTCAGTGTAACTATTGTGGTTTTGTCTTTACCAAGTGGATGATGAGTCGCGACATCATCTTGTTACTGTATGTGGAGTGGTTGCTTATTGCAGGTTTACATATGCAGGGAGTTTTTTGAGCTAAGGGTAAGGTTAGTTTAGAGGTATGCCATGAAGACTTTAGAGTAGCAAAATTCTTTGGCATAAGAGACATGGAGATTTTATCTCCAGTGGGAGCTGATGTGAAGACGGTGTTGGCGGGGTTCATGATGCAGGATGCAGAATCAGAAAGCACACCAAGGGCTGGACAGTTCAAGCTTAGCTTAGAACAGGGTTTGAAATCACATGAGGTCTAGTGTAGACCTAAGTTTTCCCAAGCAGTGGGAGTTGTCAGAAAGTATGGAGCCAATTCGGGGAAGGAGTACTGGAGGGCAGTTCAGTGGATTCTCAGGTATTTGAGAGGGATCAGCAGTAGGGATTCTTGTTATGCAAGGTTGAGGTCTTCTCTACATGGATATGTAGGTTCGGATATGGTAGGTTACTTAGACGATAGGTGTAGCATTACGGGATATGTGGTGGTTGGTCTTCAGGATTGATCTTGAAGAGGAATACAAGCTAGGGAATAATTTAGACGGTGTACAGGGACAGGTACAGGTGTAGCTGTTTATCTCCAAGTGGGAGATTGTTAGGTTGTGGAGCTAAAAGCTTCACCAAGATGCAAACAAAAGAAGTCACAGAGCTTACAGAGGTTGCAGAGAGTTGCAGAACCAGTTGCAAGGAAATCGACGTCGATCTGATCAGTCGACGTCGATCAGATAGCAGCGAAGAACCAACTGGCGTCGGTTACCATTCGGGCGACATCGGTCATGGAGGAGCCGATGTCGGCAGCCTGTACGTGAACATGCAGTTTGCATGTTGATTTCGGAGAGTCTATTTTTGGACTGCTAGTTTGCATGTTAAAGGCTAGTCATAGTCTTGAGTTGCACGTCTAATTATTGTAATTAAGATAGTCTAATTATTGTAAGCATGAGATCTATATATGGACTCATGGGCTGTATTGTAAAAGTGTAACTAGAGAGTAAGAGAGCAATAAGCTCCTTCTGAGAGAGGAGAGCAATGGTGTGTTCCTCCTAGTGCCGCAGTACCAAGGTGGGTACTGGTTTGGAGAATCAACAGGGTTCTTCATATTTGTATGAACTTAGTCAGTAGGTTAGCATGGCTTTTTTTGGAGATCTACAATGGTAAGGTCTAGTGATTTGCAGGTAGCAACAGAGAGCAGGAGATCTACTTGGAGTACAGTTGTGTACTTGACGTACTGGCAGCGTGTTACTGACTAGTTGGAGAGGTGAACATCAATTCTGTATTGGAGTTGATTGTTGGGACCAAGAGAGAGAGGGAAGAAGGTCTTGAGGTGTGGCGAACCTTTGAGGTGGAGGAAGAAGTGGCATCTTCCTTATTGTATATTCTTCTGAGTGATTATTAATACAAATGTGTATTGTCTCTCATATTCCTGTGTTGTTTCATATTTCTAGTTACTTATTGATTCTAGTTAAATTCTGTGTTTAGTTGCTAATACAAGAAGTAATAATATGTGCTCTATTGTTGGAGCAAGATCCTGACATAGGGGCCACCTCCTTCTATTTTTGGTCTCATAACTCCATACTTTGATCAAACACCAAGTCTTGTCATACTTAATTCAACTTTTTGCCTGCTCTCAGATATAGTCATGTTTTTGACCTTTGACCATGTTATAAAGTAGAAATTGAAGGTTATAAATCTATGAGATATATTATAGCAACATGAGGTAGTTTTTTGAGCTTTTAAATGATAAAGGAAACACTATGACATTCATATGTAGAACTTCCACACAGTCTGGCATTAATGAGCACCTACAAATTCTTGGAAGAGAATAGTCATGTTGAAAATAAAGGTTTTGAGACCTATTTAAAGACCCCCATGGTTGAAAGCAGACATTTGAAGAGATTGGAAGGAACCAAATGGAATTAAATGACCATACATCATGTATTATTTGGAAAATACCCACATTGTTGCTTGTGTATGCAAATAGCCACCTATAGGTAGCCTTAACAGAGATATGAAGTGTTATATGAAGGTGTCAAAACAAGTGGTGAAACCCTTATTGATAGTTCTAATGCATTGAGGATATTATGGCAGACCCACTTGAAGGGCTAGGTCAGAAAATGGAGTTGAAAATCTCTTTCAAAGGCAATGACTATAGGTTTAGGGATCAAATCCCTAAAAAGGGAAAATAAAGAACCTAAGAATTTTGCCAGAGCTTCATAATAGGGTTGCATTTTGTTTTGAAACATCTAGATGAACATGCAATGTAGGATGTACATAGGGAAAGATCTATGTAAAATTTTAAGTGCAGAGGACTAACAGAGGTCAGTTGTTGAAAGGCTCAAAGTTGCCCTTTGGCCATTAAAATCCTTCATAAACATCTACAAGTTTTTGAACGTCAAAGGAGCCCCACTTCCTAAGGTGGAAATGCTAGACATATAATCACAATTGAAGAGTCCTACCAAGTTTGAAAAGGCATATGAATGATTTGAAAGAGGCCTAAAGTGAAATTTAATGATCATATGTTCATCTACAGGTGTATGACACTCATAAAAGGCCACCTATAGCCTACTTGTAGGTGCTCATAGAGCTCTTAAAGTGAACTTATAGGATAATGAGCCTATAAACATAAAAATCTACTAGGAAAGGTAGACTAAAGTTTTCAAAGGTTATCCAAAAGAACATGACTCATTTTCAAATGTTGAATTCATACTTATAGGGTCTAAATGGATAAAACACAGTCAATTTTAGTTAACTATAGGTGACAATGAACTGAGACAAGGTGTCTAAGTGATGACCAAAGACTTAAGCAGGGAAACACTCACATTATCCTATGGAAGAGGTTTAAAAATGACTAAAAAATATCTCAAGGGTCCCCCAACGAGTATGACATGTGTTCCAAGGTGAAATCACACCTACAGTGTTCTTTTTGTCTCAGTACAGTCCACTTTAGTTGATTATATGTAGATAGTGAAATGAAGCATGGCATCTAAGTTTTTGTATTGCATGAATTCAAATTGAAAAATTAATATAATCATAGATAAATCACTATAGAATCTTCAAGAAGGGATATAGACATTGTATCAAGCCTAAACTAATCAAACATCACCTACAAGTATGGTACCAACAAGAAAAATAAAGTCAGACATGGAATACTAGTCAAGTATAAAAAGGGGTATATGAAGAGTTGAAGTGATGAACCAGAACTATAATGCCTTAATGATGATCATGAGAATATATATAGTCGCTTATAAATGGAAAACAAAGTAAAGAAATGACCTCGTAATTCAACACACAGTTCACAAGAAGAATCCTGCACACAATCTACTTTATAAGGGTTTATTTTAGGTTTTGGAGGAGTTGAAAGGTCTAATGACATGATAAAAGGCTATTTTTTTATAGGAGGTCCTCACCACTTGAATAATACCATACAATGTTCATTTTTTTGAGAGAATATGGGAAGTGCCCTCTATTTTGTCTTACATAGAGGGCACTTCCCAAGTTGTACATACTGGTAGGTTTGAGGAAGAGTGACAAAGGGATGATCTAGGAGTTGATTGAGCATTGAGGAGAGGTTTGGAAAATTGGAAAACATCTAGGCCAACTTGGTAGACTAAATAAGAAATGGTGAAACTCAACAGGTGGTCCAAATCATAAGAGTTGCAGTCAGGCTTAGTGGGCAAGGTTTAGGCCTAGAAGCCAAACGAGGGATTAACTTCCTTTCCAAATTTGGGTAAGATTTATAACCAATTAGAACATGTTTATATGATGAATTTGGTATGTATGAGATATTGGAATCCATGGGAGGTAATGGAAAGTTCATTTTTGGACTTTAGGATAACTCATGCCTGTGTAAATGGAAAAAAGAGCTCGATAGGGCATCTTTAAGTACTCAAATATTCTCTAAAGCTTTGAATGGAAATACAAGAAGATTGGAGATTTTAGCAAGGGTCCTGAGCATTGATCTTGTGGAATTTGTTTTCAATTTGAATGTCATGTTTTTATGAACATAGCCTAAGAGGGTAAAATAGGTCTAAACCCTTCAAAACCTTGCTAGTGACTAGTTTGAGAAAATGGAGCAGTTACTACACCCAAATGGAATAGTTTGCCTAGAATGATGATTAGATATTATAGAAGACTTAGTCAGGCTCCCTACCATTAGAATGAGTTGTATGTAATCTATATAGATAGGGTATATAATTAATTTTTATGTGTGTGTGCATTGTGTAGGTTATAAGAGGTTTCAAAAGATGAAATAAAGTTTGGGAGGAAGATATGGACTTATTCTAACTCCTTATGGACATATAATGTTCTATCAAAGCTCCTAAGTATTACTAAAAACAACTTCATCTTAGCTAGTCAAAACTGACATAGTGAACATGGTAGTGAGAAGTGTGAAGACTCCAAGTGGAAGTGATTTTAATGTGTGCATGATGAATCGAAGGCCATGTAAGGTATTTCCAAGTGTAATTCACTCCCTCACATGTATTTTCATGGAAAATTGATGTCTTTTTGGAATCCAAGTGTGAGAGGTGACTGAAAGAGGAGTTTTCTTTTAGTACAGGTAGTGATAGCTCATTTACAAATGATTTTAGATGACCAGGACTAGAATGAATGCATGGAGAGGCATGTTTGTAACCTTTCCCCTTCATTCTAATAATTAGACCTATCCCTATTTAGTTTTGAGATTTTTAAACAGGGCTAAATCATGAAGGCAGTTTTCTAAGCCAGAATGAGAACTTCTACACCACGTTTCAAGAGTTTCATGAGTTGGGGTGACACTTGTGCTTCCTGACCTTGCATGGTTCACTTCACATCTTCTTCTCATGCATATGTAACTCATTTTCTTAGTTTGACAAGTGTCAATGTGACATTTGGATTTATTTCTTCTCCTCTCTCTCTCTCAAGTTCTATAAGAACTAGCCATTTTGGCCTTTGTAACTCATGCTCCACCTAAGTATGGAAAAACCCTACTCATTTGCATACCATTTGATCAATAATACTATTGATTTTTACCTCTTTCATAACTATTCATAGTGTGTTTACTTTGATGATTGATCTTGATTAGTGATAACTATGATTTCCTTAGCATGTTGTCTCATTCTCTCACCTATTTACAATTAGAAAGCTTCTTTTTGCAGGGCATGTGAAGTGTTTTATGATGTGTCAAAGCTGAGTGAGTCTATTTAAATAGTTCCATTCTAGACCTATTGTCTAGTCCTCCTAACCTAAACATTCATCACAAACTCATAATGTAATATTGATGTGAGAAGATGTAGATTGGAGAAGTGTATGTTTGGTTAGTCCCTTGTTCTCATGTATAACATACAACTAGTTGGTAGTCATCAACTAATTTGGTGTATCACTTCCCTTAGGATAGTTTGCTTTTAGTTTTCTCTCTCCCTTTTCCCTCACATGTTTAGGTGTAGTAGTGATTTACAAGTGGTCCATCAAGGGAGCTAGCCCTAACTAGAGATTCACCTCATTCTTAGGCTCACCCATAGCCTAGAGGTGTTCTAATTGTGTCACTTGGATGAGTTGAGCTAAGACATCTCCTAAAAGAGTGCAAATCCAAGTGACAATAGTTTTTGACATGCCCAATGGGACTAAGGTCTGAGAGAGTGAGAAGATTATTGGTGTGTCTTTCCTCTAATCATCTTTTAGAAGAAAGTAAGCTAACACCAATGGTGACTCCAAATGATAACTTTTGGTTGTAAGCAACCTAGTTATATCTATTTGAAAATTTTGATCAATTTTTGTGTTTCCTTTGAGATATGAGGCTGATATGGATAACTATGGCCAATACTCCTATCATGAACCTTTTTATCAGCCTTATTATGAACCATACTTTACTCCTCAACAATCATATCAAAATGTCTATCAATCCTATGAACCATGGTAGCCTTATAGCCCTTCATTTCCCCCTCCATATAGACACTATGTTGTTGGACAACCATATGAGGATGGATACCAATAAACCGATCAAGAAACAACTCTCTATCAATCCTAATATGAGCCCTTTCATTCATATCATGATGCCTATTAGCCTCAAGAGTATTCATATGAGTCTTGTCATGAAAAATCAGATGATTCCATGGATTGTACAAAAATATATTATTGGTAATATACAACTCCTACTTATGTAGGTGTTTTTCCTTCTAATCAACCCAAGAATTCACTTCCTTGTGAGATTAGTAGTGCATTTTTATTTCCTAAATCCACTCTTAAGCCTTCTCCTTCATCACATAATCCATATCCAACTCATAAATCTTTCACTTCACCTCATATTCCATATCATTCACATGAGCCTATCCATCAACCTTCCACCTCACCCCTTCTTGAGGAAGAGCCTATTTTGAGAGAAGCAAGTGAAGAAGAGCGAGCTCAATTCATGGCTGATCAAGAAGATCTCATGAGTGACTGTGAGGAATAAACCACCATAGGGACTCCCCTTGGTGAAAAAAGGAAAATCCACAAGATGATGCCTCCATATTTGAAGGGATGTGTGTCCATGAAGTAGACTCTAATGCCCCTTTTTTAATGGGGATGTGTATCCATAAGGAATGTGGCCAAGACTTGAAGAGAGAGGTATTTAAACAAGACTCCATATTTGATCCTGAAGTTATGGATGACCATCTCAAGCATGAAGTGGAGTGTACTATCAAGGATGAAGGTCAAGTCACACCTCAAGAAGTGGTAGTCCTAAGAGAGTCTCATGAGACCAAGGTAGAGGAAATAACTCTTCAAGATGGCATTCATGAAGAAGAAGATTTATGGCAAAAGTTTAATCCCATATGCAAGGAATTTGATAAGTCGGGTAAAACTTTTTCTTCTCCAAAAGATTGTATATCTAATGAAAATTTTAATGGTGAGTCTAATAAACATGATCTTGAGTGTTCAATCAAACATAAAGATGAAGGTGATTCTGCTATTCAAAAACCTACTATGATGAAGCCATTTGATGATGTTAGTGTACAAGAAGTTGTAGACATGGATAATGATGTCAAGGTATATCTTGTTGTACCTAAAAGATAGTCAAGAGCTCCATCTAAGGTTTAAACACATTCAGTAATGTGGGAGCATAGTGAAGAAAATCTTGGTGCTTCCAAACATCAATCACATTATGTCAAGGGGGAAAGTAAGGCTGAGAGGACTATCATACTTTCAAACTTGCACATCAAGGGCCAACTACATGAGAAGGTTGAGACTATTTGGATGCAATAAGAGTAAATTTCCATATTCAACTTGTATGGAGCTACTTGGTTCTCATAGAACCTCATGCTAATGAAGTTGGCAAACACCATAAAGAAGATGGAGGCATCAATGCTAAAGGACAAAAGGCTACATGTGTCACTAAATCCTTCATGTCATGAACCAAGGAAGGTTTCAAACTTAGCCTTTGACCCAGGAGGGAGGTATGTTTTATTTTTAGTTGTACATAGTTGTTTGCTTTCTGATTTTCCTAAGTGCTTTGAGCACATGTGTGTTTGCTTTGCCTGTGCTTGTCCTTTGTTTTATGTGGTTGAGGTAATTAATTATCTTATCTTGGTCTAAATTATTGTCAATGGTCAAAGTCCTCTTGTGTGTTTTAGACCTCAGATGACTCCCTAAGCCTAATGGATTGAAAAGGGTACTGATCTTTAGCATACCAGGCATGCTAGCCCTATGAGTCACCAATTTGATGACCAAATTTAACCTTGTAGGTAAAATTAGAACCCCTATTGATAAATTTTTATTTTTTAAGTCTCTTAGGGGTTTAATATATATGTATTAAGGTGTATTATAGGTCATTAAGTGTGATTTCATGTTATATTAGCCTTGGTCATTAGTCATTTTAGTCCTTATGTCCTTTTGAGTCATTTTGAGGGTCAAAAAGAGCATTTAATGACTTTTACAACCTCTTTGGGAAGTGTGAAGGTTATAAAAGGTGATTCCACATTAAATGTGTCCTATTATGCCTTGTTTAACTATTCCTAACTAAAAAGTGGTAGGTTCTTCAAAAAAAGGGTAATTTTCTTAGAGAAAAGAGGAGTTTTAATGAGGTGTATGGACTTGTATGGCTTGTTATAGTTGATGACATTCAAATAGTGTCCCTTAGTATTCCATACACTCATTTGAGTGATTATTTTGATTATAAGCTCAAATAAGTGAAGAAAACCACTTCTCTCCCCTTCTACTAGGCTTGGCACATAGAACTAGTCTTTAGGTTTGTACTTGGTATGGTTAGCAAGAGAGGTTTGAAGTAAAATGATACTATGGGTGTCTTCTACACTTAGTAAAATTACATTTTATATTTGGTTGTAGAGGAATGGTGGCTTGTGCTTTATGAACCATTCCTAAGAAGTTGACCTATCTAATTTGCTTGTTAATTTGTGTACCTTATATGTTTTACCTTGGTTTGAAAAAATTCATACAATCCAAATGATAATGTTGATTCCAAATGATTTTTAATATCTCTCCTCATGATTTCCATGCTTATTTTTATGTTTGGAAAAGATCTCATGGGCTAATTAGTTTAGTTTGCAAGTTGATGTTTCAGGTGGAATGGCAGTCAAGTTCACTACTTGCAAAAGGTTGTACTCATTACAAGGGATTAATATGAATGGGAAATGCCGTTTTAAATGTTTTAATGCTATAGGGGCCACATATTTCCATGTTTGGTCTCATAACTCCATACTTTTATCAAACACCCAATCTTGTCATACTCACAAACAACTTTTTGCCTGCTCTCAATTACAGTCATGTTTTTGAGATCTGAGCACATTATAAAGGAGAAAATAAAGTTACAAAGCTGTGAGATATATTCTAGAAACTTGAGGTAGTTTGGTGAGATTTTAAATGATAAAGGAAACATTATGGCATTCATATGTAGAACTTATATGCAGTTTGCCATTAATGAGCACCTACAGGTGCTTGAAAGAGAATAATCATGTTGAGAATAAATGCTTTGAGACCTATTTAAAGACCCCCATGGTTGGAAGTAGGAATTTGAAGATAATGGAAGAAACCAAATGGAATCAAATGACCATACATCATGTATTGTTTGGAAAATACCAATATTGTTGTTTGTGTACGAAAATAACCACCTACAGGTGGCCTTAATAGAGATTTGAAGTGTTATATGAAGGTGTTAAAATAGGTGGTGAAACCATTATTGATGGTTATAATGCATTGAGGAGATTATGTCAGACCCACTTGAAGGGCTAGGTTGGGAAATGGAGTTGTAAATCTCTTTCAAAGGCAATGACTGTAGGTTCAGGGATCAAATCCCTAAAATGTGAAAATAAAGAACCTAAGCATTTTGCCAAAGCTTCATAATAGGGTTGTATTTTGATTTTAAGCATCTAAATTAGCATTAATTATAGCCTCTACATAAGATAAGATATAAGTAAAATTTTAAGGGTAGATGACTAGTAGAGGTCAGTTATTGAAAGGCTCAATGTTACCCTTTGGCCACTAAAAATCCTTCATTAACATCTAAAGGTTTTTGAACCTCAAAGGAGCCCCACTTCCCAAAGTGGCAATTCCAATCATATCATCATGATTTAAGAGTCCTACCAAGTTTGAAAAGTCACATGACTTATTTGGAAGAGGCCTAAAGTGAAATGTAATGATCAGATGTTCATCTACAAGTGTATGGCACTTAGAAAAGGCCACTTATAGCCTGCCTGTAGGTGCTCATGGAGCCCTTAAAGTGAACTTGTAGGATAATGAGCCTATAAAAATAACCATCTGATAGGAAAGGTTGAATAGAATATTCAAAGGTTATCCAAAAGAACATGACTCATTTTCAAATTTTGAGTTCATACCTACAAGGTCCAAATGGCTAAAACATAGTTAATTTAAGTTAACTGCAGGTGATAGTGAACTGAGAAAAGGTGTCTAAGTGATGACCAAGGACTTAAGAAGGGAAACACTCACATTATCATATGGAAGAGGTTTATAAATGACTAAAAAATACCTCAAGGTTCCCCCAAAGAGAATGACATGTATTCCAAGGTGAAATCACACCTATAGGCTTCTTTTTGTCTTAATACAGTCCACTTTAGTTGATTATATGCAAACAGTGAAATGAAGCACGGCATCTAAGTGTTTGTATTACATGAAATCAAGGTTAAAAATGAATAAAATCATTGATAAATCACCATGGAATATTTTATAAGGGTTTTAGACATTGTCTCAAGCCTAAACTAATCAAAAATCACCTAAAGGTATGGTGCCAACAAGTAAAACATAGTCAAAGATAAAATATTGTCTTGACCAGTCAGGTATGGAAAGGGGTATATGAAATGTTGAAGTGATGAAATAGACCTAAAATTCCTTAATAATGATCATGAAAATATATATAGTCTATTTTTTATGGAAAATAAAGCAAAGAAAGGACCTCATGATTCAACACATAGTCCACCTGAGGAATCCTACACACAGTCTACTTTATAAGGGTCTATTTTTTAGGTTTTGGAGGAGTTGAAAGGTATAATCACCTGATAAAACTATAAATTTTTGTATGGGAGGTCATCACAACTTTTATAAAACCCTATAATGTTCATTTTGTTTTAGATAATAGGGGAAGTGACCTCTATTTTGTCTCAGATAGAGGGCACTTACCTAGGTACACAAACTGGCAGGTTTGAGAAAGAGTGATAAAGGGATGAGCTAGGAGCTAATTGAGAATTGAGGAGAGGTTTGGAAAGTTGGAAAACATATAGGGCAACATGGAAGACCAAAAAATAAAATGTGGAACTCAACAAGTGGTCCAAATCCACAAGAGTTGCAGTCAGGCTTGGTGGGCAAGGTTTAGGCCTATAAGCCAAATGGGAGATCAACTTCCTTTCCAACTTTGGATTAGATTTATAACCAGTTGAAACATGTTTATAGGATGAATTTGGTTTATGTATGAGATATTGAAATGTAGGGGAGGCCATGGAAAGGTCATTTTTGGACTTTAGGACAACTCAGTTATGTGTAAATGGAGAAAAGAGCTCAATATGTCATCTTTGAGTACTCGTATCTTCTCTAAAGCTTTGCATGGAAATACAAAAAGGTTAGAGATGTTTGAAGGGGTAGTGAACATTTATCTTGTGGACTTTTTTTGCAATTTTAATGTCAAGTTTTTATGAACAAAGCTAAGAGGCTAAAACATGCCTAAACCCTTCAAAACCCTTGCTAGTGACCATTTTGAGAAAATGGAGTAGTTAGTGCACCCAAATGGAATAGTTTTCCCAAAATGATGATTTGATGTTGTAGAAGACTTAGTCAAGTTCCCTACCATTAGGATGAGTTACATGGAATCTTTATGGATAGGGTACAAAATTGCTCTTTTTGACTATTTTTTGCGTTGCAAAGGTTTTATGAGGTTTCAAGAGATGAAATAAAGTCTAGGAGGAAGATATGGACTTATTATAACTCATTATGACCATATAATGTTCCATAAAAACTCTTAAGTGTGCTTAAAATTAGCTTCATCTCAACTAGTCAAAACTGACATAGTGAATATGGCAGTGAGAAGTGTGAAGACTCCAAGTGGAAGTGATTTTAAGGTGTGCCTAATGCCTCTTAGGCCATGGAGGGTCTTGCCAAGTGTCATTAAATCCCTCCCGTGGATTTTCAAGGAAAATTTATGCATTTTTGAAAGCCAAGTGTGAGGGGTGACTGAAAGAGGATTTTTATTTGAGTGTAAGCAGTGATAGCTCATTTATAAATGATTCTAGATGACTAGGACTAGGATAAATGCATGGAGAGGCATGTTTACAAACCTCCCAATTCATTACAATCATTAGACCCATCCCTAGTTAGTTTTGAGATGTTCAAATAGTGCTAAATCATGAAGGCAATGTTTTGAGCCAGAATGAGAACTTCTACACCATATTTACAGAGTTTCATGACTTGGGGTAACACTTGTGATTCCTAACCTTGAATGGTTCATTGAACATCTTATTCTCATGCATATGTAACTCCTTTACTTAGATTGACAATTGTCCTTGTTACCTTTGGACTTATTTCTTCTCCTATCTCTCTCAAGTTCTATAAGAACTAACCATTTTGGCCTTTGTAACTCATGCTCCACTTAAGTATGGTGAAGCCCTATTTTTTTGCATACCATTTGATCAAAAAGACTACTTATTTTTACCTCTTTCATAATTGTTCATAGTGTGTTTACTTAGATGATTGATCTTGCTTAGTGATAACTATGATTTTTTTAGCATGTTGTCTCATTCTCTCACCTATTTGTAGATGGAAAGCTTATTCTTGCAAAGCATGTGAAGTGTTTTATGATGCATCAAGGTTGAGTGAGTTAATCTATTCAAATAATGCCTTTCTAGGCCTCTTGTCTAGTCCTCCTAACATAAACATTCATCACAACCTCATAATTTAATATTGATGTGAGAAGGTGCAAATTGGAGAAGTGTGTGTTTGGTTAGTCCCTGTTCTCATGTGTAATATATAGCTGGTTGGTAGTCATCAAATAATTTGTTGTATCACTTCCCTTAGGATAGTTTGCTTTAAGTTTTCTCTCTCCCTTTTCGCTCACATGTTTAGGTGTAATAGTGATTTACAAGTGGTACATTAAGGGATCTATCCCTATCTATTATTCACCTCATTCTTAGGCTCACCCCCAACCTAAAGGTGTTTCAATTGTGCCATTTAGATGAGGAGATCTAAGACTTCTCCTTAAAGGGTGAAAATCCAAGTGACAATAACCTTCCCTCCACAAGTGAAAGTAACTCATAGAGATGAATTGGATGATGAAACCATCATGAATTGGAGATTAAATAACTCTAGAAAACACCCTCAAAATCATTCCTCTCTATTGATTTTTGAGTTATACAAATAGGTGCAAGAACATACCCCTATTAGATGAATATGCCATAGTTACCTAATGCCACTCTTAGTGATTATTCATAAATAATAGACCATAGTTTTAGAAACCAATATCACAAATTTAAAGCTTACTAAGACTCTTAACAATGTCTAAAGTTTTAACTCCTAACCCTCTCTCCTATTTCTGTACTGAGCACTTGAAAACTACCCTTTTAAAGCTGCCAAAGAGGTTGATATAGGAGATAAAATGATTTTCTCCATTTTAAGATCTAAAACCTCCTTTAAAATACTTGTTTGAACTTTTCATGGATAAATAATGTCCTTAAGATTCTTGATGCTTAATTTGACTTGAAAAACTATATGAATAACCTTAAAATAGGCCTTTTTGGATCTAAAACTACCAAAATCACTCGAGAAGCCTTTTGAAAATGTTTAAAAATGTATCCATTGGATATTTTCATTCTTTTATAAGTACATAATGTCTTGAAAATAATTTTTTTTATTATAAGGGTTGGAGTTTAGCCTTGGGAGGCCAAATTGCTAACATTTTTGGTGACTAATAGGGGTTGACCAACCTGTTGGTATAGAGATCCCACTCATCTTCATGACAGTGATAAATCAACATGGCTCATGACTATTCTTAAATTGATAAATATATTAACACTTATGACACCTCTAGAACTACAACAAACTAACATGACTCAAATAGAAACAACCAAAGAAACAACACCTATACCTAAGAAACACACGTAAACTAAGAAAAATAACAAGACAAGACAACAAAACAGAAAAAGGTAGCAGGCTAAACTTGTGCTGACTACTTATTAAAACAAGATAAAAATACTAAAACAACTAACCTGAGGTCAAAATCTTATTCTTATTTAATTGGAGTGTCTTTCTCTTGCAACTTATCTTGCACCCAAACAACCTCTTGCAGTTCATCATCTGTTGCATTATAAAAGAGTTATTTATACCTATCCTTGGCAAGGGGTGTCCCAATGATTTTTTCCTCTTCTTGATTAATCAAGTCAATCTCATTCTCTATCACTACATCTATATGTCCTTCTCTTAAAGAGAGGCTCCTTCTCAAGGAATGACATGGTAGATCTTTGAAAGAGCTCAAGAAGATGAGTCAAATCCAAAGGTGTTGAAGATGTTTCATCATGCTCATCGAGCTAGCTACCTTTGACAACATCACTTCCTCCTTTTTTTGCATATTATATTGAGTAGACTTCCATGAGGGTAAGGTCTTAAAATTTTGAGGAGGGAGGGGTAGGGACTAAGTGTTTTCCTATTTTTCTTCCAAAAAAACATCTTGGTTTATACTTGACTATTCTCCTACTCCCCTTGATTGCTACATTTATTTCTAAGTCATAAATTTGAATATATGAACTTCTTCTTTTACATTTATTGTATCCTTGGGTATGAATGTAATAAATTCTTGCTGGGATGGGATTGAAATTATAGGATATTGGCATGGGGCAACAGGATGTGAAGACTCATGAAATTATTTGCATGCTTGTTGCTATTTCAAGGCTAATATTTCATTGGAAATGATTTGGCTCATACTCTTCAACTCTTACAACTCATTATGAAAAATTATGTGTGTCCTAAAAGGGTGGTTAGGAAGGGAAAGAGGGAGATTAGCTTTGGTAAGGAGGCTAAACTTGGAACTGATATGGATCATAGAGAGGGTAATAGAGTCCATGAGGCTATTGAGGTATGTGATTGGGTTGCCAAAGGGGTTGATGAGGGGTATCATAGGGTTGGTGTGAGCCACTATATTGGTAATAGGGTTTAATATAGGGTTGGTGAGGCTCATCACAAGGTTGACATGGGTGAATATTGGGCTGATAGGGGTTAGAGTAATATGGATAGGGATCATAATGGAATTGGTATGGATCATAGGGTTGATGATAAGGAAGTGAATACATGAATCCACCCTATATGTAGCCATAACTCATCATAATGCAAATAAAAATTAATTCACTATGAATAAGAACCTTCCTTACCTCTATAATGATGACTTTATGATGTCTCTCAGCATGAAAATTGACTACACATCCTTTCCCAAGTGTTTCAAAGCTATTTAAGATGACTATAAGGCTACAAGTGAATCCTCCAATGGTTGAATTTGGTCCCACTGGGTATGCTAGAATATCCAATGGTTGAAGGAGATTTTTTAACTCTATTTCAAAATTGGACTAACATGGGAATGCCTTAAAGGCTGTGGGTGACCTTATAACTAGACTAGACCACTAGATTATGGGGCTAGCTCCCCTGGTACATCACTTATGGCTCAGTTCACTAAGACCTAATTTTTTGCGATGAAAAGAGTTAGAAAGTACATAAAGGAAATCCAATCTAAGGGGTGGTAATGTACCAATCTGATTCATCCATCCACTCAATTTGAACTCCTAACAACACCAGTGGAATAACAAGCAACTAAACAATCATCTTCATGAGTTTCTATGCAAAAAGTTTCATGTGGAGGTTGTATTTGGTAACTAGAATGAAAAGGTCATAACAAGAAAGTTCTGATATGAGACTCTTACTAGTCAAGTCACACTTCAAATTCCATCACCAACACTTCTACACACCACACAACCTACATAAGATACCTTACTTGTATCTAGGTGAATAAGAACCTACAAGTGAGGGATATACATCACATTTACTAATATAAACAAGTATAAACACACTAGATATCACCATGAAATAGATGTAACCATTTATTAATTAGTCCAATAGGTTTAGAAGTAAAAAAATAGGTAGAGTTTCTTCATACCTGGGAGAGGGATACAAATCAAGGCCTTAAGGCCTAAATATATAACAAAATGGGAATGGAGAGAGAGAGAGAGAGAGAGAGAGAGAGAGAGAGAGAGAGAGAGAGAGAGAGAGAGAGAGAGAGAGAGAGAGAGAGAGAGAGAGAGAGAGAGAGAGAGAGAGAGAGAGAGAGAGAGAGAGAGAGCCAATAAAACCTTCACTTAGTCTTCCTCAAATTCCAATGTAGCATTTCATGATTAATCTCTTCTACTTATTCTCAAAAGTGGTATAGGGGTTAATATGAAACATGTTTTGAAGTATGAATAATAAGTCTTGAATAGGTCTTCAACTTTGATTTATGGAGTTACTCTAACAGGTGCCTAAATCTTTGCTCAAGATCCCTATATACTAGGTCCGGTGTCTTTATTATAGAATTGGTCCTTCCCCTTAGAAAAAAGAATTTAATTCCCCATCTATTATTCATTAAAAACTTCTTCGAGGAAATTTATGAAGTATCTCTATATATTTTAGGATGTTAAGAGTCCTTTAGTGCTTTTTTTGATCACTTTAACATATTAGGCATTGGAAGGAAGAAGAGTATGATTAGGACTCTTTCAGAACCTTTATACATTTGAAACCTTCTCCAAACATGAATTTAATTATTCAACAATTTAATAGGTGTAAGGGTGAATGAGGATCATTATTTAATCCTTTGGAAAACTTCTATACATCATTTAGTGCTTGTGAACACTTGATTCTTCCATATGAGCAAAGAGCAAATGAGAGAGAAAGAAGAATTATTTCATTGGAACAAGAAAAATTACACCATGGATTGATAATTATCATGAAATAAGACCTAAAAAAAATGCATTTGGAACTATCAAGTGGCCCAAAGACATCATTTTGCTCATTTTGCTTGCTTTAACACCCCTTCCTTGTAGCCCTAAAACCTTAAAATGCCCTTGTCTAGAATATTGTTTTAAAAAATTGAAAAATTGGGAATATTTTAGAGTAAGATGTATCACCTTAAATGTGCAAACAAAATTTCATGATTAGACTCCAAATGGAAGTACTCTTTTTCCTTCATTTTCTTCCCTAATTAGGTCGAAATAGCCCTCCTAGGCCTAAAAAGAGAAAATTGGCTCCAAAAATATCCCACACATGTTAAATCACCCAAAATAATATTATTCAATTTCTCTAGCCTAAGACCACCCTCCATACAAAGTTTGGGGTCTTGAGGCCCTATGGAAGTATGTAAACCATTAAACCACCTTGCTTCCTAAGCTTATTTTGAGCTTATTTAGGACTACCTTGAAAAATGAGCCTAATTTATCCACTTCCAGAATATCCCATTTAAGTTTTTGATCTTTATTATTTATTATAACTCCAAAATTATCCCACACCATGATTGGGAAGTTATCATCTTCTTAGAGCACTTGAAAAACACTAAAAATCATGAAAAATAAGGTTTTTAGAGAAATCCATATATGTGACATCAACATAAAAATACATGGGGGTAACCTCCTTATATTCTTAAATAACTGAAAAGAGTTTTTAGGAAAAAAATAGGTCATTTGATATGCTTTTGAGGTTTTTCTTTGCAAACTAGTCATAACCGGGGTTTTAGGAGGGTTTAAAACCTATTTGGGGTCTTAATGATTATTCATAATGATGGGACATAGAATTAACTACTTCCACTAATAAAAAAATATTAGCATACCCCCTATACTATCCCAAAAGTCTCAAACTCCCATGAAAAGTTTGAGAGTTGGTATGAACATTTGAAGTTGCTCTAGGGTGGCTTGCTTAACTCTCTTAAGGCTAGAGAGAGGTCAAGTTTGGGTTTTAGCTCTAAAAAGTCATTAAAATTGATATGAACATTTATTAAACTTTTATATCAACCCCCAAATGGTTATACATATCTTGTAAATTCTGGTTTCCCCTTTGTGTGCTTATGGTACATTGATCAGAGTATTGGGGCTTAAGAGCCTGCCTTCTCTTTGCTAGCCCTCAAGGGCCTTAGAATGAAAACCTGAGTTTGTTTTAACCTTGAAATTAATGTAAACATATTCTATGAACTCTAACTACCTTATAGTCCCTTCATGAGATCTTTCTACTTCCTTTGTACCCTTTTAGCTCAAGTATATTCCTTAGGCCTCATGACTACCCTTTGCCAAAGAATGGGCCTAGTCTAACATAAAATAGTGGATATGTCCACTATTTTTATGACTTTTAATTTTTAATTAACTAATTACCACACTATTTACCAATTTTAATAGCCTAATAATGCCTTTAGAGCCCTCAAATCAACAATTTCCTTCATGACTTGGACTGCCTACTAGTGTGATTTTAGGGTTTTAGTCCTGATTGAGTTTTGATCCTCTCAGCTTGTTATAAAAATTGAGTGGTCACATTTAGGTGTAATTTATTTAATTCCAAATTTAATATCTCAAACTCTTTCATAGTCCTTCTTCAATTCAAACAAAACTCACCTAAAAGAGCAAGTAAGCCTGCATGTGTATCTTGACTATGTATGGGATTTGGAGACTAGTTTGTTCCATCTTGTATCTATTTCATTTGATTTAAATAATGATCTCATGAAAAATTTATAACATTAAATAATAAGCCTCATAATATCTTATATAATTCTTGGTTTCTCACATAGGTCTCCAAACCAACTTGCCTTATATAGTATATAGGTCCTAAAGACCACCTTGATTATACCCTTTGGGTTTGAGACTTTAATTCATCATAAATAATATTATCCATGCCATTATACATGTATATAGTCATAATTAGGTTTAAACCTATCTTCAACACCCTTGTATTCCTTCTTTTATCCTTAAGACCAATTATATTTCAAGTAGGCCACTTGTAGATGCTCTTTGGGATTAGGACTACATACCGGGTATAAGCCCTCACCATGAAATAAATCATATTATAAAAGTTTTTTAACATAAATTAGGTTTAATTTAATTTTCCAAATCATTCTCAAACACTCCTCTACGCTCATTTTAGGTCTAAATATGACTTGACCTTCAGAGTCACCTATAGGTGTCTCCTTATTGGTGATGACTGTGTTCATGTGCTTAGACCTAATTTCCATTTGCCAAATGCTTTAGATGTCTTCAAGGGTTTGTGTTTTATGTCATTTTAAATTAAATTTAAGGTATCTATGTTTGAGACTCTTATATATTGATTTAATGTTGTCTTGGTTCAAATGAGGACTTACAGACCTAGGGCATGTAGGTCATTATGGACTGTCTAGGGCTATACCAAGACATCTCCTTAGTTTTTTAGACTTCTCAAACCATGTCAGATACTTCACACTCATATTACATCCCTTAGTGGTATCCAAAGATTATGAATAAGCATCATTCCACCTTATATCAACCTTTAATTGGTCTATATGGACTTGTACTATATATTGAGACTTGACTATAAACTAAACTCAGTCCTATCTTTCTTGAATATTCAAGTGATCTAGTTACTTTTCAAGGGTTAATATCTTGTTTTCATCTATCTAAGGATTTGAAAATTCATGTTTTATGACTTATTGAATTGGTTTGAGGTTGGTCATGGTTAGGTCCAAAATATGGAGCTACAGGGCTAGGGCCTGTAGCTCACCTTTTGACTACTTGGTGCCATAATAAAAGACACTAAGTTCTCTCAGCTTTACAAACTTATCAAATCATTACATACCTCCTTGACATTATCAATGGTCTGCAAAGGCCTATGACCAAGTATTATGTCACTTTCAACTTACCTTATAGTTCTGTACAAACTAAATATAGTGTCTTAAGGCTATCAATTAAAACCATTGTCCTTCATTATTTTATGAAATCCACTTAGGTGTCCCTTGATGGTCTTAAGTTGATCTTGGGATATTTCATCTATCATGGGGTTAGGTCTCTAACACTTAGGTTTTCCTATGGAATGTTGATTTAGTCAATAATGAGGACCTATAGTCTATAGGCTTGTAGGTCTCATTTTCTTATCATCTAGGCTAAAGACTACCCCTTGACCGACCTTAACTCCTCAAACTCTATCAAAACTCCATAATGTCTCCCTATCAATCCTCTATGTTTTCAAACCTTAAAACAAGCACAAAGTCACCCTTAACTCTCTTAACTCACACAAGTATATGATAGGCATATGATTGTAAGTAAACCATGGCTGTAGATGGCCATTTGAAGATGAGCCTTGCATTGAACTATTACTTCTTGAATTTACCACTTCATGACTTATCATTGGAGATTATATAATTTATCACAAGTTTAAGAGATCCAATTTGGCCTCTCATAAGCTATTGACATCTTTTCATAATTTGAAACAACCATGTTTACCTTATACACTACCTATAGGTGCTTAAAACACTTCATGAACTTACTCAAGATGAAAATTTAGATCATGTTTCCCATTATTAAACAAACTAATAGCTCAAAAGTGTCACTCTTATTGATCAAGGATGTTAATTATTGCTATTCAGACCAAAATGAAGTTCATAACTGGAAAGATAATCCAATTATCATACAAATCTCTCAAGAAGCAAGTGACTTGAAGATTATGGAGAAAGAGATCCATTTAAAACAAAACACATCAATTACATGTATATTAAGTATCTTACATGATTTATGGAGTGTTATAATCCTTTGAGAGTGACCATGATGAATATAAATCCACACTTGTAGCAGAACTCATCAAAGTAACTTGTACACCAAGGCCTTCTCTCTCCAAGTGAAATTAACTCATAAAGATGAATTAGATGATTAAAACACAATTAAAAGGATCTAAAATAACTATATAAAACACCCTAAAATAATTCCTCTCCATCAATTTATGATCTAGACAAATAGGTGCAAGAACAACCCCTTTTTGGATGAATAAATCATAGTGACCTACTGTCATTCTTAGTGATTATTCATAAAGAATAGAACATAATTATTCAAAAAAATACCATTTATTTAAATCTTACTAGGGCCCATAACAATGACCAAATTTTAATCTCCTAACTCTCTTTCCTCTTTCTGTATTGAGCACTTGAAAATTGCCCTTCTAGAGCTACCAAGGAGGTTGATATAGGAGATAAAATGGTTTTATTCATTTTAAGAGCTAAAAACTCCTCCAAACCACTTGTTTGATCTTTTAATGGACAAATAAAGTCTTTAATGTTATTTATGCTCAATTTCATTTGAATAACTATATGAATAGCCTCAAAATAGGCTTTTTAGCACTAAAACTATTAGAATCACTCAAGAAGCCTATTGAAAATGCTAAAAAACATAGCCATTGGATATTTCATGCCTATAGAAGTACA
Organism: Torreya grandis; assembly: GCA_037957365.1. Classification (NCBI taxonomy): domain Eukaryota; kingdom Viridiplantae; phylum Streptophyta; class Pinopsida; order Cupressales; family Taxaceae; genus Torreya; species Torreya grandis. The sequence goes on from JARHVA010003648.1 coordinate 432,473, forward strand.
TAATGTCCTAAAAATATATTTTTTTGATTATAGGGGTTGGTATTTGGCCTTGGGAGGCCAAATTGACAACAATATGTAACTAGGTAAAATTTTCAAAATGATGACATGCTTTATCAAAATCTGGTAAATCTATAACCACATCTAGTAAAGGAGCATTAGATTTAGAATTAATACCTCATGTTAGACCTTAAAGATAAAATTTTGAGATTATTTCAATGCCATGGATTCTCTCATTCTTGTCAAAAATATCTAAATCAAATAATGTAGAAGGGGTGATGATGACCATTTAATATAGGGAAGGTGAAAACTAACCAAAGGGAGGATGGAAATCCTAACTCATTATAGTAAATTCACTATCAAAATAGGAATAAATCCCACATATATCAAACAAATCGATTGTGTGAAAGCAATGGGAAACCCTAAAAGCCCATGGACATATAGTGCTTTGTAAAACTACCAAATAACTTTCCCATCTTCTAATCACATTTGCTTTTCAAAGGTGCAATATTTGACTTAAATGATATTCAAAATTTAGCATTTTAATTTAATTTAAATAGTATATTTGAACTTTTAAATACTTTAGATATTTGATTCAGTGATGTAATGCATCTTGATAGCTTGAAATAAATAATACTTTTCAATTAAATAGTTGCCTAATCAAAATTTTAGGTGTGTTAATTATATTAAAGCCTTTGTATATATAGGAACCTTTTGATTTTGGATTATAACCTAGTGACACATGAAAATATGACCATAGGATGGGCAAAGAGGGCTAAAAATAGTCATAAAGTGAAAAATATTGAAAAGGATAAAAAGATAAACCTAGATAGTTGCATCATAATTGGACACTAATGTTGATACTAGTGTCTGATATGGATACAAGTGTCTAAGGTCTAAAAACATACAAAAAATAGGAACAATATTTAGTGATCATTGACATACATTAGATGAAATAAATAAACATAACATAGAGACCCAAGGGGAAGGTAAATCAAGTGGAATAAGATGGAACCAAAGAGGCTCATAATAGACCGCATCATTATATGTATAATTCTCAATGAAAAGATACATACATATAAGGAGACCTTAAATATGTGTACTTGTACCAAAATGGGTGTCTAAAATTAGTTTTAGACATCTATTAATAGTGTACAGTCAGATCAAAATTTGTAAACAACTAAGTCTTTTGATTTATTCATGGTTAGTCTTATTTTATTCGATTGCATTTTTATCAATTTCAGTGCTTTGATTTCATTTTGATTATGATATTGGAGAGTTTTCAATGATGTCATGGAGGTGTCCTAGTGAGTGGATAAAGTGATCTGATATCCCAAGTGACAATGATAAAGTGTGCAATATGCTTATCCTAGTATGCTTGAAGTAGCCTTGGTTAATCTTCAAAGTTTGTCTATTTAGAGATGATTAGGGATGAGTTTGAAGCATTGAGCATGTGAAATGGGTCTTATAATATGTTTTATATTATATGAGTCCTTGTGTGCATGAGTTTATTTCATCTAGTTGATCTTTGTTTTCATCTAGACATTTTGGGTCTAGCGGTAAAAAATCTGAGTAGGTAGTTTGCTGACATCACCATTTCCAGTGTGGGTGAGTTAGGGGGAGTTGATCATATGGTTGTGATAAAATTTATCACTAGTTACTATGTGATAAATTTTAGGTCATGTGATGAATTGAAACATAAGATATGCAAGTGCAAAGTTGGGCTCCCAAGGAGTTTGATAGTGTTTTCCCATAGCTAAATTTGTAATGTGGCAAGAAAAGTTGAGTAGGAATTTTGATGGTCTTATATTTAACACATGTGAAGGTGTCAGGAGAAGTTAATCATATGGGTTTGTTTAATTTTTTTCATAGTTGATATGCACTAAATTTTAGGTCATGCGATGAATCACATCAAAATATATGCATGTGTAAAATTGACCTTCCAAACAATTCTTGACATAGTTGGCTCTGTGGTAGAAAAATTTGAGTGAGTAGATTAATGGAATTATATCTTATACAAAAAAATGTTCTAGGTGAAAATTGATATATGGTTGTATTCTCATATGTGAGGATATCATATGGTCCAAATTTCAGATCATGTGTCTAAGTGCCACAAAAGTTATTGAGGTCCAAAGTTGGCCTTCTAGGTAGATTGTAATGGTCCCCATACTTAGTCAAATTTATAAAGGGTAAAGACTAGGACCAAATGGAGATACAATAGATCATGGGAATTCATATAGATCAATATATATGTTGAATTTTAAGTCTAATGAGTCAAAATGTTTGTTGGTTAATGAAGTTAATGATCGAGCTCCTTATACAAAGATCAACAGAGCGTGTGTGATCAAGATTACAAGATTGCATGAGATGAGGTCAACTGTTCAAAGTTTAACATTTGGGTAGTGGATAAATACAAGTTAAATTTCAAATAATATATATGGTGTGTATTTAATCTAAATAATGAGGACATGAGATGATAACATGGTGTTCGAAGTTTAACTGTGACTGTTTGAATTCAAATATTTGAATTTAACAAAGGAAAGGCCAGTGTCTAGTTTTTGGGCCATATCTTTTGATCTGTACAAAATTTACTCATGGTGTAAAAATTAAATTTATAGAGGACTCTAAGATTCATATTTGAATATCTAAAAGTGTGTACTGTCAAAGATATTGAGGTTCAAAGTTGACTGTGTGTTCATGTTTGTTCTGCAAGTAACCCAAGAAGGGTATTCGAGATGTACTTATTGGTATCTCAATGCTTAAAGGTGAAATAAATATTGGATTATGTTTTAGACTCCATGATGACCATATTTGTACATTATGAAGGTTTTATCAATCATATGCATTATGAAAAAAGTGTTAGAAGTCGACTATGTTTTTGTTCATAATGATTGTGTGTACAGAGAGGTGTTTGAGCTAATTGAGGGTTAGCAAAAGAGTACTATGATGGATGTTAGAAATTAAAGTGGAAATAACAATCATGTGGCATGGGTCTATGAGTTATTATCTATTCTTAAGTTCTTATTTTTCTTGATCAAATGCTAAATGGGTGATTAGGTCTCCATGAGACTTATAAGAGCTATAAGGGCCTAATTGAAAGGTATAACTGCTTAAGGGTGACCCATGGGTGATATGGACGACCTATGTGGATAGTATTTAGATGTTTTTATATGTGATAGATGCCTTAAGGTTTAAGGCATGCCTATTGGTTGACCAAGATGGTGATGATCATGAATGATCTATAAATAGTGAAATCAAATGTGATGGTTTCTAGACTTGGAAGAGGTGTTTGTGTGAGAGTTGTGGAGATAATGAAAGGGTGGGTGCCCAATGGATGAGTTTAAGATTATAATAGATTGAGGACTCTGTGTAGACCTATATGTCATAATTTTATTGTTATAATAGTGCTCTTGTAGGTTCAGGATGAGCGAAGAGGTCTAGGGTGATCCAAAAGGATGTTTTGGATACTTTGAGTGTGCAAAGTTGAAGAGAGCCAATATGTTTTGTATATCCATTATATTAGTAGTAAATCAATGTTAAAGAGATTTTTTGCTCATATGTGTTGTTATGGCTACTCAACATCTAGGGGGTTGCAGCCTCTTTGTAAGGTGAAACTTGATAAAGGTCTAGTTTTTGTGGTTACTCAGCTAGATAGGTGTTGTAGCACATTGTGGGATTGTAGTCTCACTAAATAAGGGATGGTAGTTCCTTGATCAGTTAAAACTGGTCTAAGTTGGTTCTTGTTATTATAGGATAGCCATCCAATTATAGGTTCTAGTGGGTTTTCTCCCCAAGAGGGTTTCCCACATATGTTATGTGTTATGTGCTTGATCTTGCATTGTCTCTCTTATTCATTGATATGAATGATGTGTATGCTTCATGAATGATTATGGTAATTGATTAAGAGTTTTAAAGGATTGAAATTTAATTTGGAATATATAGGCTCACTAATTCACCCCCACCTCTTAGTGATTGTACCTCTAACATATGCAAGTTATTTTACATCATTTGCTTTCTTTCAAATTAATTTATCCTAATTAGGGTTAATGCACCTATTAATTCAAAATTATGATAAAATATTTACTTATACTTTTGATATCTCTCCTTCAAATGTATGAAAATATATTATTAATATAATGGAAAATAAGGTTTCTTATTATATTTCTGGACCTCTCTATTTAACATGTAAGTTTAAGGTTAGCATCAAAATCCTTGCAACCACACATGTTTACTACTCCTTAGGTTGGGACCCCTCAAAAGCCTCTTATGAAAATTTACTAAAGGTTATTTAAGAATTTATTTTGGAAACTACTAAGCAAACTAGAGCTTATCATAGGGTTTTTTGGGACATTTTTTGCCTTCCTCTGACAAAGGAGGAGTGGGCATCATTGATGTCTATAGACAAAGTGATTCCATTTGTGCCAAGTGGGTGGATAGAATAATTCAAGGTTATGAGGCTTGGAAAATACTTCTAAGCCACTAAATTTTTATAGGTGCCTCTATGACAAAATAAATTGGAAAAACATTGATTTACATAATCTATTAATTACCACAATCTATTGATTACCACTGCCCTTATCAGGATAGAAGGTCATTTTGTAGCCAAGAGCATTTGGAATTTTTTTTAAGCTATCAAGCCTTTTATAATATGGGTTAGATATGGATATAAATGTGGTATTTCCTTAAACAACCATAACATCTAGTGGTCCCATATAATGACCAATAACAATCTTCCTTTAGCAAAAATTCTAAATATAAACTATTAACATTTAAAAAAAAAGGAATTCACACTGTTAAGTATTTGAATTCCTCTCAAGATTTTATCTCATGACATACTAAAATAAAAATACAATTTGATTAATATAGACGTACCTTTTATTTTACATATCCAAGAGTTTATACTTGATGTCATGTTGCATAATATGGGGTTAGAACCTCCACATGCATGGAGGAAGGACTAGAGAAGGAAATATGATACTTAATTCAAAAATTACTCTCCTAGTCTCATTTATCAAATCATGAGCCCATTATATTTTTATTTAGATGAGTTAAATAGGTGTTATAATTTAAGTTATTCACCCAAGGCTTGGCTCTCTAGACTTAACAAAATATGTAATGCCAAGCTTGAACCTAAGTTAACACATTTTATTTGGTGTTTGGTAAATTAAGGCCTTCCTTTTATGGAGTGCATCTTGTACACCAAAATCACTCAACCATATGTTTGGATTGATCTACAACTAATTCCTCTAAACATCCCATTTAGATGTGTCCAAAATCTCAATCTATGGGGTAATGGATCAACGGACTTTTTCAACCTTTCTTCCCTATAAAACTCAATGGATAACATACATTAATTTTAAATGGAACTTATCAAGAGATATAATTTTATTTAAATAATTAAAATCTAAAAATTCAACTAGTTTAAACAATGAAGAACCATATTTGTAGTTTTTTGTTAATGACAAGGTGATTATTATATCTTTGGCTCTTATGCAGATCCAAGCATGAGATGAGAAAATGACGCTCAAGTTTAAGCAATTGTAAAATATTCTTAACCACCAAGGGAGTTTCCCATGCACTAAGAGATGTCCCCTATTTTAAACACCTTAGGGCTCCCCTTCTTCGATGCCCAAGTGTTGATAGAGCTGTTCTCACAATAACAACCACTTCTCCACTCCTCTTTAGCGAGGAATTGAAGTATGTTGGTTCTAGATGGGATTTACACCACTACCCTATCATGATGGATATCACATATGTAGGGGGTGATTTAGTTTTTAGTTACATTTAATTTCCTTCTAGTTAGGGCATCGACCACTCTAGGTGGTTGGGTGGCTCTTGATCCTCCTTCAGCTAAACCATTTACTTGGAGTGTCTAACCTCTCATGATGATTCACATCCACCACATTTCAAGGTTGTGTCTTGTACCTAAGGATACGTGTTATATTTATTATTTTTTATAGTCAAGTGCACTTTGGGATGCCATGCATTTCAAGTAGTTTTTTTAAAGTTGTGTTTTCTTACCAATGTGAAATTTAGGTCATGCATATTAATTAGCTATTTTATTATTGCAACCATCTATGTATGATTTTTATTTTTAATTAATAATTATTAAATTTATTCATTTAAAACTAAAAATTATTAATGATGATTCATTTAATTATACCTAAGATATATGAGGTTTTAATATTATATAGGTTTAATTATGTTTGTAAAAAATACTAATATATTATTGATATTATGATCCAATCATTTGTAAAAGTAAAATAAGTGAATAGAAAATAAAATAGTTTATCAAATATATGTCATTTGTGTATATCAAAAATGAATAAAAGTATAAAAATACACAAATCTCAAAAAATTAAAACATAATAACACATTCATAAATTCTTCTTAGTTGTTGAAATAAAAGCAAATGCAATCAACATAATTGAAAACAATTCCAAATTTACTATATTTAAACAATTTAATGTATATTATTCATCCAACCTCCACTTATTAACAATAATGATAGTAAAATCTCTCTCAAATAAAAATTTCCATCTATTTGAAGTGAAAGAGACCACATTATTTCACTTGGACCTATCAAGTTACCAGTATAAAATGTTGGGTTGGGAGTTCATTGACATTTTTATTAAGCATGAAAAGATTTGATGTCTTATAATTTTCTAAGTAAATATATAAGTTTATAATTTTAGAATTTATGTATATTAACCTCTAAAACAAATACAAAATAATAACCATGAACCCTAGAATAGCAAAGATGTAAATTTTCAAATTAAAAATGCAATAACACCCCAAGGTGGAAGGGGACATTGACTTTGAGGAGATTAAAAAAGGGGGATGAAATTGGGGGTTATGGTAATGTTATTCTTACCTTATTTACACTTATCATAATGCCTCAAATTTATGAGTAAAAATAGTCATGAGCTACAACATATATTATAATAAATGGAGACTAAATGGGGGAAATGTTTATTCAATTAAAAAATATGTATCGAGAGACTGAGTGCAGGGAGTCAGGGGTTGTGAGTGGGAGGAAATGGGGTAAGGGGATATTAAAGGGAATTTTGATTCAATGTTAAAATAACACAATTATTTTATTTCAAGCAATATGGGTGTTTAACCATTTTTTGGAAATATGGTGTGAAGGGTTAACGGGGTGGAATAACCTATACACCAGGATGGATAAAACTATTCTAAAGCATGCTAATTAATTTAAAAACTATATTAATGAATATTTTCAATTAAATTACTAAGTTTTTTTAAATATATAAAATAATAAATTTTAAATATGTTCTATTGATTGAAATTTTGAGCAAAATGATAACTAGTTAAATTTATAATGCACATGCGGATATGAGTTGTACGTAGGAAAAAGTGTGTAGGATCAAGATTCTAAGACAATCATTAGGTTATGGAAATTATGTTTTTGGAAACTACCGTTGACCTTAGGACACTACTATTAATGCTACTATTCATTCGATGATGCTTGTGTGAGGTAAATAATATGCGTTAGATTGTGATGAGACCAACTTCACTATTCTGGGTTTTTTATCACCTTTATATTGATATATTCAAATTTGGAATGTAGGTTGTATATGTCTACTTATGGATCAAACCCTATCTCTTCACCCTTATTCATCCTTGGGATGCATTTTCCAAAAATCGGTTAGAGGGATCACAGTGTTGAGATGATCTCAAATACCCCTTTGTCAATGAGCATTGCCTACATGGCCAATACTCTAAGTAGGTACTCAAAATTATGTAGTTCTCCCCTATGTGTGGGAGTGTGTGTGAATAATGGTGTAATATGCTATACATATATGCATACAATTATCTAGCTTGTAACTTGACAAATATTGTTCATGGGCTACTCTTTGTATACTTTAGATCTTTTGTATGACTATTCCTATGACTGATATGAAAATAAGGAGGAATAGGGTAATATAAATCAGCTGTGAAATTGATTGAATGTACTTAAATAAGTGTTTTATAGATGATTAATTAGAAGGTTTAGACTTGTATTTATACCATACCTTTATAAAATATCTTACGATATGTTTCAATAAGAAAAACAGGCTGAGCCATATGTTTCAAATAATTTTTAATTTGGATAAATTTTGAGGACTGACCACTAGATAAGGATCTTGAAACTAGAATCGATGTTAGTGTCTATGTATGGCCAATAATATCAAGAAGGATAAAAAAATTTAGGATCTAAAATTAATAATGAAGGATGTATATCAAGTTTTGAGCTTTCTATACAATACATGAGATCTGGCCATTAGAAAGATAAGGGTCAAACTATAAGATAAGAAATTTGGCATAGTGAGATTGAAAATGTGAGCCTTTAGGTAGTCCAAAATTGAAGGGTAGAACCATGATTGGTATTTTTCAATGTACAAGACTGAGATGCTATAAATATTCAATTTTAGTATCTATTAGATTTCTAGACCTCTCTCTTTAGTGGGTAAGTTTAAGGTTTTCATCAAAATCCTTATAGCTACTCATGTTTACTAATACATAGGTTGGGCCCCCTCTAAATCCTCTAATGATAAATTAGTAAAGTTTATTTAATAATTTCTTTGGGAAAATTCTAAGCAAACTAGAGGCTATAATAGGGTTTCTTGAAACATTTTTTTCCTTCCTCATGTCAAAGGAGGAGTGGGCATCATTGATGTCTACAGATAAAGTATTTCACTTTATGGAAAGTGGGTGGCTAGAGTAATTTAAGGTGATGAGGCTTGGAAAATCCTTTTAAGGCACTGCATTTATATAGGTGGCTTTATGACAAAATCAATTGGAAAAACATTGATTTACACAATCTATTGATTACGACTATCCTTGTTAAGATAGATGGTCCTTTTATATCCAAGAGCATTTGGATTTTTTTTGAAGATATAAATCCTTTTCAAAATGGGTTAGATATGGATATTGAAGAGGTTTTTCCTTCAACAACCATAACATCTAGTGTTCCCTTATAATGACCAAGAATAGTCTTCCTTTGGTAGAAATGTTAGGTATAAAAGATTCACATCTTTTTAAATAAGAATTCACACTGCTAAACATTTGAATTCATCTTGAGATTGGATCCCATGGAATATAATAAAACAAAAATACAAGTTGCTTAATATGGATTTACGTTTTATGTTACATATCCAAGAGTTGATACTTAATTTCATGTTGCATAATATGGGGTTAAAACCTCCACATGCATTGTGGAAGGACTAGAGATGGAACTATGGCACTCAATTCAAAAATTACTTTCCTAGTCTCATTTATAAAATCATGAGCCCATTCTATTTTTGTTTATATGAGTGAAATAGGTGTTACAATTTAATTTCTTCACCCAATGCTTATCTCTCTAGACTTAATAATATATGGAATGCCAAGTTTGAACCTAAGTTAACACATTTTATTTAGTGTCTGGTATATTAAAGCCTTCCTCTTAAGGAGTGCCTCTTGCATACTGGAATCACTCAACCACATGTTTGGCTTTTTTATACTTGATTCCTTTAAACATATCATTTGGATGTGTTCAAGAGCTCAATTTGTGTGGTAATGGATCCATAACCTTTTCCAACCTTTTTAACCTATAAATCTCAATGGATAACATACATTGATTTTATATGGAACTTATTGAGAGATATGATTTTATTTTAATAATTAAATTTTATAAATTTATCCATTTTTAACATTGAAGAACCATCTTTGTAGTTTTTCATTAATGATAAGGTGATTTTTATCTCTTTGGCTCTTATACAAATCCAAACATGAGCTAAGAAGATGACACTCAAGTTTCAATACTTGAAATCTATTCTCAACCACTAAGGGAGTGTTCCCTATACTAAAATTAATGTCTCATATACTAACCACCCCATGGATCCACTCCTTTAATACCTAGGTGTTGGTAGAGCCACTCTCACAACCATAACCACTTTTGCTCTCCTCTTCTTTAGTGGGGAGTTGGAGTCTATCAGTGCCAGATGAGAAGTCCACCACTTCCCTATCATGATAGAGATCACCTATGATGGTTTTGGTTAAATCTATAGTTAAGTTTAGTTACCTTCTAGTTGGGGCATCTACCACTTTATATGGTTGGGTGGCTCCCAATCCTCCTACAACTAAACCCTCTACTTAGAGTGCCTAACCTCCTAATGATGATCCACCTACACCACCTTTCAGGGTTGTGGCTTGTACCTAAGGATATGTGTTATTTTTGTTCTTTATTATAGTCAAGTGGAGTAAGTGATGCCATGCATACCAGGCATTTTTTTTAAAGCTATGTTTATTACCAGTGTGAAGTTTAGGCCATACATATTAATTAGACATTTTATTATTGCAACCATCTTTGTATGATTATTATTTTCAATTAATAATAATTATATTGATTCATTAAAAACTAAATATTATTAATGATGATGAGTTATATTATACCTTAGATTTATGAGGTTTTAATATTATATAGGTTTTCTTACGTTTGTAAGAAAAAAAAAAAATTATTGATATTACAATCTAGTCATTTATAAAAGTAAAAGAAGCGAATAGAAAATAAAATAGTTTATCAAATATATGGCATTTGTGTATACCAAAAATACATAAAAGTATAAAAAGACACTAAACTCAAAAAGTTCAAACATAATAGCACATTCATAAATTCTTATAAAATATTTGTTTAAATAAAATCAAATGCAATTGACATAATTGAAAATAATTTCCAAATTTACTATATAGAAATAATTTAATGTATAATTTTCATCTACCCTCCAATTAAAATAATGATATTAAAATCTCTCGTAAATGAAATTTCCACCAATTTTTAAGTGTAAAAGACTGTATTATTTCACCTAGACCTATCAAGTTACATGGATATATAAGAAAATGTTGGGTTGGGAATTCATTGAGATTTTTATTAAGCATGAAAAGATTCGATGTCTTAGAAATTTCTAACCATAATAGAAAAGTTTTGAATTATAAAATGTATGTAGATTAATCTCAAAGATGACTGCAAAAGATAATAATTGTGAACCCTATAACAACAAGGATACAAATTTTCAATTAAAAAATGTAATAACTCCCTAAGGTGCAAGGGGATGTCAACTTTGTGGAGATTGGAAAAGGGGGATGAAATTAGGGGTTGTGGTAATATTATTCTTACCTTATTTACACTTATCATAATGCCTCAAATTTATGAATAAACAATAGTAATGAGCTACAACATATATTATGATAAATGGAGATCAAATGGGGGGAAATATTTATTCAATTAAAAAAAGTATTTGGAAACCAAGTGCAGAGAGGTGGGGGTTACTAGGGGGAAGATTAGGGGTGATGGGATGGGAAAGGGAATTCTAATTCAATGTTGAAATAACACATTAGTTTATTTCAAGTGACATGGGTGTTTAACCCCTTTTTGAGAATGTGGTGTGAAGGGTTAATGGGGTAGAATAGCCTATACACAAGGATGGATAAAATTATTCTAAAGAAGGCCAATTAATTACAAACTTAAATAAATGAATATTTTAAATTAAAATATTGAGTTGTGATAAATATATAAAGTACCAAATTTGAAATATGTTTTATTGATTGTAATGCCAAGGAGAAATGATACTTAGCTATATTTATAATGCATATGCAGATCTAAGTTGTACACATGTAGATGTGTGTGGGATAAGGATTTTAAGATAGACGTCAAATTATATAAGTGATTTTTTTGGAGCTATATACACCACCATTGACCTTAAGATACTACCATAAATGCTAATGTCCATTCTATGATGTTGGTGTCCATCACAAAATATGCACTAGATTAAAATGAGAGTAACTTCACTATGATGGGTTTTATATCACCTTTCTATTGATGTGTTCAGATTTGGAACTCATGTTGTATATGTTTGCTTATGGTTCAAGCCATATCACTTCACCCTTATTCACCCTTAAGATGTATTTTCCAAAAATGAGTTAGTGGACTCATGGTGTTGAGTTGACCTCAAATATCCCTTTGTCAATGAGCATTTCTTGCATGGATAATACTCCAAGGAAGGCCTTAGACTTTTGTAGTTATCTCCTATATGTGGGAGTGTGTTTGAACATGGTGTAATATGCTATATATAGATGCATGCAATGATTTATCTTGTAACTTGACAAATATCACTCATGGGCTATTATTTGAATTCTTCAGACCTTTTATATGACTGCTCCTATGACTAATATGAAAATAGGGAGGAATAGGGTAATAAAACTCAGTTGTGAAATTGATCGAATGGACTTGAATAGGTGTTTGATTGGTATTTGCTAGATGATTAATGAGAAGGTTTAGACATGTATTTATACCACACCTTTTGAAAATATCTCATGATATGGTTGAATAAGACAAATAGGTTAACCCATAGGTTTAAAAAAATTCAATTTGGATGAATTTTGAGGATTGACCATTATAATAAGATATTGACACTAGCATCGATGCTAGAATCCCTTTGTGGCTGATAGTGTTCAAAAAGATATAAAATAGTCAAGGATATAAAACTAAAAGTGAAGGATAAATATTAGGTTTTGATCTTTCTAAATAGTATGAGAGATATGGTCATTATAATGATAAGGGTCAGACTATAAGATAAGTAATTAGGCATAGTGAGATGGTAAACACGAGCATTTTAGCATCGAGAAGGTCCAAAACTAAAGAGTAGAGCCTTGATTAGTATTTGTCAAATGTACAAGATTGAGATGCTGTAAATATGAAATTTTATTATCTACATTTTACCCTACCAACCCCACCTCCCCCCCTTTAATATTGTTATGCATGTGGATGAAATTATAAGGTTAAGGGAAATAAATGTGCACCTAGGTGTGTACAACACACTTTACATGTGCTTGAGCCAAATATGAGCATTTAAATTTTGCATGACCTTAACCAAGAGCATGTCAAAATATAAATAAATGTATATAATTTGAAATTTGAAATAATTGAAATGCTTTAAAGGAAAGAGAGCAAGGAAGGAGTACACCTATGTGTTGATACAATCATGTTGTCCCTTTGTAATTTATTGGATAAAGATACTTCCTTATGAAGTATTGGAGTTGAAATAGGCTCAAAACTAAACCTTGGATATTTTAAGGGGGATATTGTAATGTATTATACCCCCAATAATAAGTATGAGATGTGACATGGCCATTGAGATCACTAATTCTCAATCACACAACCTAAGTGTGAATATATATAATCTAGTGAGGGTGAGTAATTTAATAAACTCATACTATAAATTTAGTGAGGATGGGTAATTTAATCAACCCAAATTATAAATATGGTGATGATTTGAGAAACATTCTAGGTGATAATTCAGATGATGGTTCTACCCCAATTGGTGGCAGGACTTTTGAGAGCCATAACTTTTACACCATAGCTCCGTTTGACACCTCGTTTGAACCAGTTGAAAGCTAAGAATGAGGAGAATGAAGTAAGATGGTATGGAGATTTTATAGATGAATTTATACTAGTGAAAACCCAATGGAAGGGCCCCAAATTTCAATTTTAATAGTGTAGTCTAAAAATAGTAAGTTTCTAAAAATAGTAATTCCTCGAATTCTGTATTGTTGTTAATCATGGAAGTTGAACCACTTAATCTACCTCGATATTGGTGACATTCCACATCCTCATCCTACCTTAGAAATGTGTATATAGGAAGATGTAACCTAAAATAGAAACCATACATCTCTTCTCAGAGATAGGCATATGTTTGGGTCTACACATTTGATGAATAAAACATCTCTTCTTAGAGATAACATTATTGTTATTATGTTGTTATTATTTATTGAATTATCTTTCAACCAAAGCTTTGAGTTTTAGATCAATGGTATCAGAGTGGTTTGTCTTTAGAGTGTATGATCCTAAAGATGAGGTTAGATTATAGGAAGCTTGGGTGGAAAATAGAACCAATAGACTATCCACCTATTCGTTCCAAACAACTTCAAATAGTGGAAAACAATGAGACATTTGATCCTTTCAAGGAAATGGTGAATGAAGCCCTCAAACAACAACAAACACAAATGCTACAACAATTTGCCCAAATTTTCCAACAAATTTTGATGGAAAATTTTGACTCCTCATCTGTAACCCCACATCCTTTCAGTGCCCCAACACCCTTCAAGGTTCAGGGGAATTTTGATATCTCTACATTTGAAGGCAAAATTAATGTTGATGCAATGGAAAATTGATTGGATCAATTTTCATGTTATTTTTCTATAAATAAATTCACCAATAAAGAGAAGATCACTTTTGCTCTTTTGAAAGCATCATTGCCTGTCAAAACTTGGTGGGAATTGTACAAAAAGAGATTCAGTGCAGATGATATTGGCCTTGAGGTGGAACCCACCTAAGATGATTTCATAGAAGTTATAAAGGAAGAATACTACCCCATTGGAGCATATAACAATATGTATATAGAGTGGCAACAACTTTACCAAGGTAAAAAATAGTCTGTTCAAGATTATACTAACATTTTTCATTCTCTATCTACAAGATTGGGCATCTAAGAAAGTGATAAACACAAAGTTCTCAAATATCATGGTGGACTACAATGGTATATATGGGGAGAAATGGAACTCTTCAATTTGGAAACAATCAATGAGGTGTACAAGTTCGTAGCGAAGATTGAGCAGAAGCATAGAAGAATGAATACGTAGAGTCAGCCTTAAAAATGGAAAAGTGATAAAGAAGGTCAAACATGAGGCCAAAATTGGATGTAAAAGGAAGGAAAGACTGGGAAATGGTGTGACTATAAAAAATCTAGATCTCACTCCAAAGAAGAATGTCGAGCCATCAAGTCCCTACTTTTTGAGTCACAATCCTCAACATTTACTGCTCTACCTCATACACAACCTACAGTTGTAGAGGATGAAGAAGAGATCATAGATGCTGAGCCTGATGCCATAGTCGCTTCATCACAGACCTATGAGGAGTGGCCAGATGATGAGGAGAGGATGTTTCATTCTAAGTTATGGGTGAAAGATAAGCCTCTGCATTTCATTCTTGATAGTGGGAGTCAAAAGAATTTAATCTCTCCTAATATTGTGAAAATCTTAAATTTGTCCATGAAGCCTCAACCAAATTCATACAGTATTGGATGGTTGAGTCTAGAGAGAAGCCTTCATGTCACCCACTAATGTCTTCTCTCATATGCAATAAAACCTTTCCAAGATGAGGTCTTATGTGATGTGGTCAATCTAGATGTTTGCGATGTACTCTTTGGTCAGCCATTCATGTATGATCGACATGGCATCTATGAATCAAGAAGTAGAAGGATCACCCTCATTCTTAGAACACAGTGATATGGGGTACCAGAGGTACCACCTTCCACATCTCTCTCTTTGATTAGTGCTAAGAAATTTGTTCTCATGGTTGTCAAGCCATAGGAATCTAAAAGGGATAACATTACAATCTTGACTACACAAACAATACAACAATAGAAACCAATAGATAAAAAATTAAAGAAGTTCATAGCCTCCCATCCATAGATTAATGGTCAGATAGAAATAATGAACAATCAGGCCCTACATAGGTCCATATAGTATAGCTCCACAAAGCACAGTCCATTCCAAGTATGCATCATGAATCAAAGCAAAACACAACTACCACACTTGATGAAAAAACTTGATGCAATGGGGACCATTGCTTCTCAAGGAGGGAAGAATGATCTAGGCAACATTCTAGGTGATAATTCAGGTGATGGTTCTACTCCAATTGGTGGCAAGACTTTTGGGAGCCATAACTTTTGCACCATATCTCTGTTTGACTCCCCATTTGAACCATTGGAAAGCTAAGAATGAGGAGAATGTGGTGAGATGGCATGGATCTTTGATAAATGGATTTTAACCCCTGAAAACCCAATGTAAGTGCCCCAAATTTCAATTTTAATAGTGTAGTCTAAAAATAGTAATTCCTTGAATTTTGTATTGTTGTTAATCATAAAAGTCAAACCACTTTATCTCCCTCGAGATTGGTGACCTTCCACATCCTCCTCCTACTTTCAAAATATGTATAAATGAAGATGTAACCTGAAATAAAAACCATACATCTCTTCTCAAAGATAGGCATATGTTTGGGTCTACAAATTTGATAAATAAAACATCTCTTCTTAGAGATAACATTATTGTTATTATGTTATTCTTGTTTATTGAATTATCTTTCAACTAAAGCTTTTGAGTTTTGGATCAGTGGTATTAGAGTGGTTTGTCTTTAGAGTGTATTATCCTAAGGATGAGGTCAGATTATAGGAACCTTGGGTGGAAAATAGAACCAACATACTATCCACCTATTTGTTCCAAATGACTTCAAATGGTGGACAAAACTGAGACATACAATCCTTTCAAGGAAATGGTGAATGAAGCCCTCCAAAAACAACAAGTGTAGATGCTACAACAATGTGCCCAAATTCTCCAATAAATTTTGATGGGAAATTTTGGATCCTCATCTATAACCCCACATCCTTTCAGTGCCCCAACACCCTTCAAGGTTTAGGTGAATTTTGATATCCCTACATTTAAAGGCAAAATCAATGCTAATGTAGTAGAAAATTGGTTGGATCAATTGTCATCTTATTTTTTTCATAAATAAATTCATTGATAAAGAGAAGATCACTTTTGCTCTTTTGAAATCATCATTGCCTATCAAAAATTGGTGGAAAGTGTACAAAAAGAGATTTAGTGTAGATGATATTGTCCTTGAGGTGGAACCTACTTGGGATGATTTCATAGAAGCTATAAAGGAATAATACTACCCCATTAGAGCATATGACAATCTATATATAGAGTTGCAACAACTTCACCAAGGTAAGGAACAGTCTGTCCAAGATTATACTAACATTTTTCATTCTCTATATGCGAAATTGGGCATTCAAGAAAGTGAGAAACACAAAGTTATCAGATATCATGGTGGACTACATTAGTATATATGGGGAGAAATGGAACACTTCAATTTGAAAACCCTCGGTGAGTCATATAAGTTCACAGTAAAGATTGAGCAGAAGCATGGAAGAATGAATACGAAAAGTCAACCTTCAAAATGTAAAAGTGATAAAGAAGGTCAAACATGGGGCCAAAATTGGAATAAAAAGGAAGGAAAGACTAGGAAATGGTGTGACTATCACAAATCTAGATCTCACTCCAAATAAGAATGTCGAGCCATCAAGTCCTTACTTTTGAGTCACAATCCTCAACATGTACTGCTCTACCTCATACACAACCTACAGTTAAAGAGGATGAAGAAGAGATTATAGATGTTGAGCCTGATGCCATAGTTGCTTCATCACAGACCCATGAGGAGTGTCTAGATGATAAGGAAAGGTTGTTTCATTCTATGTTATGGGTGAAAGGTAAGCCTTTGCATTTCATTCTTGATAGTAGGAGTCAAAAGAATTTAATCTCTGCTAATATTTTGAAAAGCCTAAATTTGTCCATGAAGCCTCACCCAAATCCATACAATATTGGATGGTTGAGTCTAGGGAGAAACCTCCGTGTCACCCACCAATGTCTTCTCTCATATGCAATAAAACTTTTCCAAGATGAGGTCTTATGTGATGTGGTCAATCTGGATGTTTGCAATGTACTCTTTGGTCAACCATTCATGTATGATTGACATGGAATATATAAATCAAGAACTCAAAGGATTACCCTCACTCTTGGAACATGGTGCTATAAGGTACCAGAGGTACCACCTTCCACATCTCTCTCTCTCTGATTAGTGCTAAGAAATTTGTTCTCATGGTGGTCAAGCCACATGAATCCAAAAGGGCTAATATTGAAACCTTGACTACACAAACAATATAACAATAGAAACCAATAGATAAAAAGATAAAAAATTTCATGGCCTTCCATCCACAAATTAATGGTCAGATAGAAATGGTGAACAATCGGGTCCTACACAGGTCCATAAAGTATAGCTCCATAAAGCACAGTCCATTCCAAGTATGCATCAGGAATCAAATAGAAACCCAACTACCACACTTGATGAAAAATATTGATATAATGGGGACCATTACTTCTCAAGGAGGGAGGAATGATCTGGGCAATATTCCAGGTGATGGTTATACCCTAATTGGTGGTAGGACTTTTGAGAGCCATAACTTTTACACCATAGCTCTGTTTGACTCCCTGTTTGAACCATTATAAAGCTAATAATGAGGAGAATGTGGTGAGATGGCATGGATATCTACTCAATCAATTTTGACCCCTAAAAACCCAATGGAAGTTCACCAAATTTAAATTTTAATAGTTTAGTCTAAAAATAGTAAGTTTATAAAAATAGTAATTCCTCAAATTCTGTATTGTTGTTAATCATGAAAGTCAAACCACTTAATCTCCCTCGATATTGGTGACCTTACACATCCTTCTCCTACCTTAAAAATGTGTATAAATGAAGATTTAACTCAAAATGGAAACCATACATCACTTCTTAGAGATAGGCATATGTTTGGGTCTGTAAATTTGATGAATTAAATATCTCTTCTCAGAGATAGCATTATTATTATTGTGTTGTTCTTATTTATTGAGTTATATTTAAACTAAAGCTTTTGAGTTTTGGATTAGTGGTATTAGATTGGTTTGTATTTAGAGTGTATGATCCCAAGAATGAGGTCATATTATAGGAATCTTGGGTGGAAAATAGAACCAACAGATTATCCACTTATTCACTCCAAACAACTTTAAATGGTGGATAAAATTGAGACATCCAATCCTTTCAAGGAAATGTTGAATGAAGCCCTCCAAAAACAATAAGTGTAAATGCTACAACAATTTGCCCAAATTATCTAACAAATTTTGATGAGAAATTCTATCTCTTCATCTGCAACCCTACATCCTTTCAATGCCACAACACCCTTCAAGGTTCAGGTGAATTTTGATATCCCTTCTTTTGAAGGCAAAATCAATGCTGATGTAGTAGAAAATTGGTTGGATCAATTTTCATATTATTTTTTTGTAAATAAATTCATCGATAAAGAGAAGATCACTTTTTCTCTTTTGAAAGCATTATTGCCTGTCGAAAATTGGTGGGAAGTGTACAAAAAGAGATTCAGTGTAGATGATATTGGCCTTGAGGTGGAACCTACCTAGGCTGATTTCATAAAAGTTGTAAAGGAAGAATACTACCCCATTTGAGTATATGATGATATGTATATAGAGTGGCAACAACTTCACCAAGGTAAGGATCAATGTGTTCAAGATTACACTGACATTTTTCATTCTCTATCTATGAGATCAGGCATCAAAGAAAGTGGAAACACAAAGTTCTCAAATATTATGGTGGAATACAATGGTATATATGGGAAGAAATGAAACTCTTCAATTTGGACACCCTTGGTGAGGTGTACAAGTTCACATTGAAGATTGAGCAGAAGCATGTAAGAATGAATACAAAGAGTCAGCCTTCAAAATGGAAAAATGACAAAGAAGGTCAAACATGAGGCCAACATTGGAAGCAAAAATAAGGAAAGACTGGGAAATGGTGTGACTATCACAAATATATAACTCACTCCAAAGAAGAATGTCGAGCCATCAAGTCCCTACTTTTTGAGTCACAATCCTCAACATCTACTGCTCTACCTCATACACAACCTACATTTGAAGAGGATGAAGAAGAGATTGTAGATGATAATCTTGATGCCATAGTTACTTCATCACAGACCTATGAGGAGCAGCCAAATGACAATGAAAGGTTGTTTCATTCTAAGTTATGGATGAAAGGTAAGCTTCTGCATTTCATTCTTGATAGTGGGAGTCAAAAGTATTTAATCTCTACTAATGTTCTTAAAAGCCTAAATTTGTGCATGAATCCTCACCCAAATCCAATTAGTATTGGATGGTTGAGTCTAGGGAGAAACTTTCATGTCACCGATAAATTTCTTCTCTCATATGCAATAAAACCTTTCCAAGATGAGGTATTATGTGATGTGGTCAATATGGATGTTTGTGATGTACTCTTTGGTCAACTATTCGTGTATGATCAACATGGAATCTATGAATCAAGAACTTGAAGGATCACCCTCACTCTTGAAACATGGTGCTACAGGGTACCAAAGGTACCACCTTCCACATCTCTCTCTCTAATTAGTGCCAAGAAATTTGTTCTCATGGTGGTCAACCCATAGGAATCCAAAAGGGCTAATGTTGTAACCTTGACTATATAAATAATACAACAACAAAAGCCAATAGATAACAATTTGAAGAAGTTCATGGCCTCCCATTCATAGATTAATGGTTAGATAGAAATGGTGAATAATCGGGCCCTATAGAGGTCCATAAAGTACAAATTCATAAAGCACAGTCCATTCTAAGTATGCATCATGAATCAAATCAAAACACAACTACCACACTTGATGACAAATATAGTTGCAATGGGGACCATTGCTTCTCAAAGAGGGAGGAATGATCCTGGCAAGATTCTAGGTGACAATTCAGTTGATGGTTCTACCCCAATTAGTGGTAGGACTTTTGGGAGACAATTTTTGCACCATAGCTCTATTTGACTCCTTGTTTGAACAATTGGAAAGCTAAAAATGAGGAGAATGCAGTGAGATGACATGGATATCTAATCAATGTATTTTGACCCTTGGAAACCCAAATTTCAATTTGAATAATGTAGTTTAAAAATAGTAAGTTTCTAAAAATAGTAATTCCTCAAATTATATATTATTGTTAATCATGAAAGTCAAACCACTTAATCTCCCTCGAGATTGGTGACCTTCCACATCCTCCTCCTACGTTCAAAATGTATATAAATGAAGATGTAACCTAAAATGGAAACCATACATCTCTTCTCAGAGATAGGCAATGGGTCTACAAATTTGATGAATAAAACATCTCTTCTTAGAAATAACATTATTGTTATTATTTTATTCTTATTTATTGAATTATCTTTCAGCCAAATATTTTGAGTTTTAGATTAGTGGTATCAGAGTGGTTTTTCTTTAGAGTGTATGATATAAAGGATGTGGTCAGATTATAGGAAGCTTGGGTGGAAAATAGAACCAACAGACTATCCACCTATTCGCTCCAAATGACTTCAAATGGTGGACAACACTGAGACATCCAATCCTTTCAAGGAAATGGTGAATGAAGCCCTCTAGCAACAACAAACATAGATGATACAAAAATTCAACTAAATTCTCCAATAAATTCTAATGGGAAATTTTGGCTCGTCATCTACAACCCCACATCCTTTCAGTACCCCAACACCCTTCAAGGTTAAGGTGAATTTTGATATCCCTAAATTTGAAGGCAAATCAATGTTGATGTAGTATAAAATTGGTTAGATTAATTATCATCTTATTTTTCTATAAATAAATTCACCGATAAAGAGAAGATCACTTTTGATCTTTTAAAAGCAACATTACTTGTCAAAAATTGGTGGGAAGTATACAAAAAGAGATTCAGTGCAGATGATATTGGCCTTGAGGTATAACCTACCTGGGATGATTTCATAGAAGCTGTAAAGGAATAATACTACCCTATTTGAGCATATGATGATCTGTATATAGAGTGGCAACAATTTCACCAATGTAAGGAATAGTCTGTTCAAGATTACACTGATATTTTCATTCTCTATCTGTGAGATTGGGCATCTAAGAAAGTGAGAAAGATAAAGTTCTAAAATATCATGTTGGACTAAAATGGTATATATGGGGAGAAATGGAACTCTTCAGTTTGGAAAACCTTGGTGAGGTGTACAATTTTATAGTGAAGATTGAGCAGGAGCATGGAAGAAAAAATATGAAGAGTCAGCCTTCAAAATGAAAAATTGACAAAGAAGGTCAAACATAAGGCCAAAATTGGAAGCAAAAGGAAGGAAAGTTTGGGAAATGGTGTGACTATCACAAATCTAGATCTCACTCCAAAGAAGAATGTTGAGCCATCATGTCCCTGCTTTTTGAGTCACAATCCTCAACATCTACTACTCTACCTCATACACAACCTGTAGTTGAAGAGGATGAAGAATAGATTGTAGATGATAAGCTTGATGCCATATTTTCTTCATCACAGATCCATGAGGAGTGGCCAAATGATGAGGAAAGGTTGTTTCATTCTAAGTTATGGGTGAAAGGTTAACCTCTACATTTCATTATTGATAGTGGGAGTCAAAAGAATTTAATCTCTGCTAATGTTGTGAAAAGCCTAAATTTTTCCATGAAGCCTCACCCAAAGCCATATAGTATTGGATGGTTGAGTCCAAGGAGAAACCTTCATGTCACCCACCAATGTCTTCTCTCATATGTAATAAAACCTTTCCAAGATGAGGTCTTATATGATGTGATCAATATGGATGTTTGAGATGTAATATTTGGTCAGCCATTCATGTATGATCAATATGGCATTTATGAATCAAGAACTTCAATGCTCACCCTCACTCTTGGAACATGGTGCTACAGGGTAACAAAGGTATGACCTTCCACATCTCTCTCTCTTATTAGTGCCAAGAAATTTATTCTCATGGTGGTCAAGCCACATGAATCCATAATGGCTAATGTTGCAGCTTTGACTACACAAACAATACAACAACAAAATCCAATAGATAACAAGTTAAAGAAGTTCATAGCTTCCCATCCATATATTAATGGTCAGACAAATATGGTGAACAATTAGGCCCTACACAGGTCTACAAAGTACATCTCCACAAAGCACAGTCCATTCCAAGTATGCATCGCGAATCAAATCAAAACATAATTAACACACTTGATGACAAATATTGATGCAATGGGGACCATTAATTCTCAAGGAGGGAGGAATGATCTAAACAACATTCAAGGTGACAAGTTAGGTGATGGTTCTACCCCAATTGGTGGTAGGACTTTCGGGAGCCACAACTTTTGCACCATAGCTCTGTTTGACTCCCCATTTAAACCATTGGAAAGCCAAGAATGAGGAGAATGTGGTGAGATGCCATGGAGATTTCTCAATAAAATTTGACCTCTGAAAACCCAATGGAAGTGCCCCAAATTTCAATTTTAATAGTGTAGTCTAAAAATAGTAAGTTTCTAAAAATATTAATTCCTCAAATTCTGTATTATTGTTAATCATAGAAGTCAAACCACTTAATCTCCCTCGAGATTGGTGACCTTCCACATCCTCATCCTACCTTAAAAATGTGTATAAATGAAGATGTAACCTGAAATATAAACCATATATCTTTTCTCAGAGATAGGCATATGTTTAGGTTTACAAATTTGATGAATAAAACATCTCTTCTCAGAGATAACATTATTATTATTATTATGTTGTTCTTATTTATTGGATTATATTTCAACCAAATCTTTTGAGTTTTGGATCGGTGGTATCAGAGCAGGTCTTTAGAGTGTATGATCCCGAGGATGAGGTCAGATTATAATAAGATTGGGTGGAAAATAGAACCAACAGACTATCCACTTATTCACTCCAAACATCTTCAAATGGTGGACAAAATTAAGACATCCAATCCTTTCAAGGAAATGATGAATGAAGCCCTCTAACAACAACAAGTGCAAATGCTACAATAATTTTCCCAAATTCTCCAACAAATTTTGATGGGAAATTTTGGCTCCTCATCTAGAACCCCACATCCTTTTAGTGCCCTAACACCCTTCAATGTTTAGGTGAATTTTGATATCCCTATATTTGAAGGCAAAATCAATGCTAATATAGTAGAAAATTGGTTGGATCAATTGTCATCTTATTTTTATATAAATAAATTCATCGATAAAGAGAAGATCACTTTTACTCTTTTAAAAGCATCATTGCCTGTTGAAAATTGGTGGAAAGTGTACAAAAAGAGATTTAGTACAGATGATATTAGCCTTGAGGTGGAACCTATCTGGGATGATTTCATAGAACCTGTAAATGAAGAATACTACCCCTTTGGAGCATATGATGATATGTATATAGAGTGGTAACAACTTCACCAAGGTAAGGAATAGTTTGTTCAAGATTACATTGACATTTTTCATTCTCTATTTTTGAGATTAGGCATCCAAGAAAGTGAGAAACAAAAAGTTATCAAATATTATGGTGGACTAAAATGGTATATATGGGGAGAAATGGAGCTCTTCAATTTGGAAAGCCTTGGTGAAGTATACAAATTCATAGTGAAGATTAAACAGCAGCATGGAAGAATGAATATGAAGAGATAGCCTTCAAAATAGAAAAGTGACAAAGAAGGTCAAATATGAGGCCAAAATTGGAAGCAAAAGGAAGGAAAGATTGGGAAATGGTGTGACTATCACAAATATGGAACTCACTTCAAATAATAATGTCAAGCCATCAAATCCCTGCCTTTTGAGTCACAATCCTCAACATCTACTGCTCTACCTCATACACAACCAACAGTTGAAGAGGATGAAGAAGGGATTGTAGATGCTGAGTCTAATGCCATAGTTACTTCATCACAAACCCATGAGGAGTAGCCAGATGACAAGGAAAGGTTGTTTCATTCTAAGTTATGGGTGAAAAGTAAGCCTCTGCATTTCATTCTTGATAGTGGGAGTCAAAATAATTTAATCTCTACTAATGTTGTGAAAAAACTAAATTTATCCATGGAGCCTCACCCAAAGCCATATAGTATTGGATGGTTGAGTCTAGGGAGAAACCTTTGTGTCACCCACCAATGTCTTCTCTCATATGCAATAAAACCTTTCCAAAATGAGGTCTTATGTGATGTGGTCAATTTTCATGTTTATGATATACTCTTTGGTTAGCTATTCATGTATGATCGGCATGACATCTATGAATAAAAAAATCAAAAGATCACCCTCACTCTTAGAACATGGTGCTGCAAGGTACTAGAGGTACCACCTTCCACATCTCTCTCTGATTAGTGCCAAGAAATTTATTCTCATAGTGGTCAAGCCACAAGAATCTAGAAGGGCTAATGTTGTAGCCTTGACTACACAAACAATATAAAAATAGAAACCAATAGATAAAAAATTGAAGAAGTTCATAGCCTCCCATCCATATATTAATGGTTAGATATAAATGGTGAATAATTGGGCCCTACATAGGTCCACAAAATATAACTCCACAAAGCACAGTCCATTCCAAGTATGCATTAGGAATCAAATCAAAACACAACTACCACGCTTGATAAAAAATATTGATGTAATGGGGACCATTGATTCTCAAGGAGGGAGGAATGATCTAGGCAACATTCCAGGTGATAATTCAGTTGATGGTTCTACCCCAATTAGTGGCAAGACTTTTGGGAGCCATAAATTTTGCACCATAGCTCCATTTGACTTCCCATTTGAACTGTTGGAAAGATAAGAATGAGGAGAATGTGGTGAGATGGAATGGATCTTTACTCGATAGATTTTTACCACAAAAAACCCAATGGAAGTGACCCAAGTTTCAATTTGAATAGTGCAATCTAAAAATAGTAAGTTTCTAAAAATAGTAATTCCTCGAATTCTGTATTATTGTTAATCAAAAAAGTCGAACCACTTAATCTACCTCAAGATTGGTGACCTTACACATCCTCCTCCTACCTTAAAAATGTGTATAAATGAATATGTAACCCAAAATGGAAACCAAACATCTCTTCTCAAAGATAGGCATATGACTGGGTCTGCAAATTTGATGAATAAAATATCTCTTCTCAGAAATAACATTATTGTTATTATGTTGTTTTTGTTTATTGAATTATATTTCAACCAAAGTTTTTGAATTTTAGATTAGTGGTATTAGAGTGGTTTGTATTTAGAGTATATTATCTTGAGGACTAGGTCAGATTATAGAAAGCTTGGATGGAAAATAAAACCAGTAGACTATCCACATATTCGCTCCAATTGACTTCAAATGGTAGACAACACTAAGACATCCAATCCTTTCAAGGAAATGGTGAATGAATCCCTCCAGAAAAAATAAGCACATATGCTACAATAATTCACCCAAATTTTCCAACAAATTTTGATGGAAAATTCTAGCTCCTCATTTGCAACCCCACATCCTTTCAGTACCCCAAGACCCTTCAAGGTTAAGGTAAATTTTGATATCCCTACATTTGAAGGAAAAATCAATACTGATGTAGTATAAAATTAGTTGGATCAATTGTCATCTTATTTTTCTATAAATAAATTCACCAATAAAGAGAAGATCACTTTTGCTCTTTTAAAAGCATCATTACCTATCAAAAATTAGTGGGAAGTGTATAAAAAGAGATTCAGTATAGATGATATTGGCCTTGAGGTAGAACCTACCCGGGATGATTTCATAAAAGCTATAAAGGAAGAATACTACCCCATTAGAACATATGACAATTTGTATATAGAGTGACAACAACTTCACTAAGGTAAGGAAAAGTCTGTTCAATATTATACTGATATTTTTCATTTTCTATCTATGAGATTGGGCATCCAATAAAGTGAGAAACTTAAAGTTATCAAATATCATGGTAAACTACAATGGTATATATGAGGAGAAATAGAACTCTTCAATTTGGAAACCCTTGGTGAGGCATACAAGTTCACAGTGAACATTGAGTAGAAGCATGGAAGAATAAATACGAAGAGTCAACCTTCAAAATGAAAAAGTGACAAAGAAGGTCAAGCATGAGGCCAAAATTGGAATCAAAAGGAAGGAAAGACTGGGAAATGGTGTGACTATCACAAATTTGGATCTCACTCCAAAAAAGAATGTCGGGCCATCAAATCCCTGCTTTCTGAGTCACAATCCTCAACATCTACTACTCTGCCTCATACACAACCTACAGTTGAAGAGGGTGAAGAAAAAATTGTAGATGTTGAGCCTGATGCCATGGTTGCTTCATGACATATCCATGAGGAGTGTCCAGATGACAAGGAAAAGTTGTTTCATTCTAAGTTATGGGTGAAAGGTAAACCTTTGCATTTCATTCTTGATAGTGGGTGTCAAAAGAATTTAATCTCAGTTAAAGTTTTAAAAATCCTAAATTTATCCATAATGCCTCACCCAAAGCCATACAATATTGGATGTTGAGCTTAGGGAGAAACCTTCGTGTCACCCTCCAATGTCTTCTCTCATATGCAATAAAACCTTTCCAACATGAGGTCTTATGTGATGTGGTTAATTTGGATGTTTGCGATGTACTCTTTGGTCAGCCATTCATGTATGATTAACAAGACATCTATGAATCAAAAACTTGAAGGATCACCCTTACTCTTGGAACATGGCACTACAGGGTACCAAAGGTACCACCTTCCACATCTCTCTCTTTGATTAGTGCCAAGAAATTTGTTCTCATGGTGGTCAAGCCATAGGAATCCAAAAGGGCTAATGTTATAGCCTTGACTACATAAACAATACAAAAATAGAATCCAATAGATAACAAGCTAGAAAAGTTTACAGCCTCCCATCCATAGAGTAATGGTTAGACAAAAATGGTGAACAATCAGGCCCTACACAGGTCCATAAATTATAGCTCCACAAAGCACAATCCATTCTAAGTGTTGACGCAGTGGATTGCACCCTAGGTAGGATGCCTAGCTCCTACCCTTATACACGTCAAAATGGAAACTCCCCTCTCGCCTGTGGGACCAGTGAAGTTAGAGGGGAGAGTCTCTAGATAGGGTTAGCTCCCTTTGATGTATCCTTTAGGCTATGGTTTCTCCTACTGCTAACAAATAAATGGACAAAAGGGGGGGATGAAAAGGGAGAAAGATGCGAAAAATAGAACCTAAACCTAAAAAATAAAAAAAAAGTTGATACACCAAACAAGATGACCCACTCAGCCTGATCATACACTTTTCACCAAGAAAAAGTGCCCATACACTTCATCTGATGTGGGAAACTCTTTTATGTCAGTGAGTCAGGGGTCTGTAAAGATACAGGGAGGAAGAACTACCAAAGGTGTTTTGAGACACACTTTGGTAGCCTATTCACATGTGCCTATATTCCTGTTGTAGACACTTCTGGCAAACTTGTAGAAGAACTTCACAATGCACCAGACATGTTGAATCATTCTATGAAAAGCATGAAGGACAATGACTTAACACAAAAGAAAACATAGACATATGCGTGAGTGCAAGTCCAGATAGAGGTAAAAATGCTAAGTCCTGATTCAAGGTAAAATCTAGCAGAGTTCTACCTTATAAGCCTGAGAGATTTTTGGGTAGAGTTTTGCCTTAAGGCTAAGAGATCCCTCTCAAAAATGAGAAGTTTACAATATATAGAAAGAGGAGAAAATAAATTGGCACTTCTTTTGAAAAGACTTTGGCGCTCTTGACAAGCTGGCCCATTTGCATTCTAAGCCTTGAGAAGAGGAAGCCATTTGATTGTTGGCTCCTGCCTTGACTTTGGCATTCCAACATTAATGAGGAAGCATGGACTGCACCTCTTTTCTACAAACCGACTACTCCCTTCAAGGCATTTACGTGGCTTGTCTACTTATAAATGCATATTAGAGAAAATAAGCGATGCCACTTACTGTTTGCACTATTTGGTGACCACCTGGCAAGTGCTATTCCAATTGCAGGAGTAAATCCTTGAGTTGACACCTCTCCTTTGCCACCTAGACTATTTGTCTGCTTTTACACTTTGTCTCTTCCTGGCTTTTTCTCTTTCTGGCTCCTTTGACCCTCGAGGGCTATCTCTTTGGCAGGTCGCTAGCTCCTTGGGTTCTTTTCTGGTTGGTGCTCAAGCATTTAAAAAATAAAACGGCTATTTCACCATCTTAAAATCGACATTCACAGGCCCATCACTGCTTGAAAACCAATAGCTAGTTTACCGTGCTTGACTTTGACGTCCTCGGGCCTATCACCCCTTAGACTTTCTTCAGCTTTCCTTTTTGATTCAGCTTTTCCCAAATTTCATCAGTCTTCTTGTTTTGATCCTTCTCGAAGGGGACTTGCCCTTGAAGGTCTTGAGAAAAGTCCTTTTTTTGGTGAGGGCCCCCTGCAAGGGCACATACCGTTTAGGTGGTCTTCTTTCTCCTTGGGTTTCTCTCTTCGGGCTTTCCCTGCGGGCTTTTTTCAGAGATATTTTCCTACGAACAAAAAGTTCACAAGAATTGCCTTGTCCACATTTTTAGAGTTTCTTCCTGGGCTTTTTGGGCTTGCGGCTTCCTTTTTGGATTTATTTGGACTTTTCATCTGAAGGAATTCCTTTGGACTTTTCATTTGAAGGAATTCCTTCAGATAAAAAGTTCAAAGAAAATATTCTATTGCTTTTGCCTCAAGTCTTTTCTCCACATCTTTCGAATTCCTTCAGACTTTTTGTTCGAAGGAATTCCTTTGGACAATTTTTTTGAAAGAATTCGTTTTATGCCTTAGTCTTTATTTTTTTGCCTTTTTTTACTGCCCTTTGAAAAAGTACCCTTCAGGTTTCTTGAAAATGACCCTTTTGAAGGGTGCCATTGTTGACCAAGTGCCCTCCACAAGGGCACTTGTCCTTCGGGAGTCTCTCTTGAACTTTTGGATTGAATCGCTCCTTTGAACCAACCATTGAACCAAGCTTTGAACTGAGCGTTGAACTAAGCTCATTGAACTGACTGAGTGAACCGAGTGATTGAACCAAAGCATTGAACCAAGATGATGAACCATTTGATTAAACCAAAGCGATAAACTTTGCCCATTAAACTTTGTCATTAAACCAAAGTGATGAACCAAAGCATTGAACCAGTTCAATGGTTGAATGGTTCAAGGATGCTAACTCTTGGAAAGATCATGTCGTTGAACCACTTTTCCAACCTTAAGAAAAAGTGTCTTTGAACCATTTCAGCTCTCTTTCCTTGTGAATTTCTTTAGACAAGAGTCTGAAGAAGCTTTGTAAAACCTTGCACTCTTTGAACTGGTTCTTCATCTGCCAAAAGACATCACCTGCAGAGTCCATAGAAAAGTCTACAGAGTCCGTAGAAATGGACCTACAGAGTCTGTAGAAAACCTACAAAGTCCTTAGAAATGGACCTGTAGAGTCTGTAGAAAACCTATAGAGTCCTTAGAAATTTGCAAGACTCGTGCAAAATCAAAAAATGAATTGGCTCAGAATAGTAGGGAAAGAAGGGGACCGATTTTTGGCCTATTGGGCAAAAAATGGTCAACACTAAGTATGCATTAGGAATCAAATCAAAACACAAATACCACTTTTGATGACAAATATTGATGCAATGGGGTTCATTGCTTCTCAAGGAGGGAGAAATGATCTAGGCAACATTCAAGGTGACAATTCAGTTGATGGTTTTACCCCAATTGGTGGCAAGACTTTTGGGAGCCATAATTTTTGCACCATAGCTCCATTTGACTCCCCATTTGAACCATTGGAAAGCTAAGAATGAGGAGACTATAGTGAGATGACATGGATCTCTGCTCGATGGATTTTGATCCCTAAAAACCTAATGAAAGTGACCCAAATTTCAATTTTAATAGTTTAGTCTAAAAATAGTAAGTTTCTAAAAATAGTAATTCCTCAAATTCTGTATTGTTGTTAATCATGGAAGTCAAACCACTTAATCTTCCTTGAGATTGGTGACCTTCCACATCTTCCTCCTACCTTAAAAATGTGTATAAATTGTTGGGGATCAACCAACAATTTGATTACACTTATGAAAGCAATAAACTGTGGAATTAAATCAGATAGATAAGTAACTAGAATGATAAATAGCAAAGAACAAGACATACAAGAAACCACCCTGAAAACTTGTATTAAACTCTTTACAGAAGGAATACAATTGAAGAAACTTCTTTCTTCCACACCTCTCTCAGATGTACAAGATCTCTCTCTAGATCTCTTTCCCTCAAGAGCTCTCTTTCTCAAGTACAATCAACTCCAACAACCTGGATTAATTCACCTATATAATTCTGTACTATTCTTCAACATTCAACAACGTACTAGAATAAGCTAAGAAGATCTAATTCTACATATAGAATTAGGAGACTTGAGCATGCACTTACAACCAACAGTTAAGCCTCTTAAACAAGGGCTCTAAAAATAGTCTTACTAATAATAGAGACACAGACTTAAGACTAAGACTTAAACTCATCATGTAAACACTCGGTTCTATCCTTAGAAATAGCTTTCTGGATGCACAGGTAATCGATGCCAGTTCCTGCTTGCTTGCCTATGATCGACGTCGATCGATCTCTACCGATGCCAACGTCTCTTGAATTACACCTGACCGACGTCGATCGCTCCTGATCGACGCCGGTGACTGTGTAAACCTGTAACTTTGGTAATGCACTCATTGATGAAGCTTTTAGGCTCCACACCTTAACAATCTCCTACTTGGAGATAAACAACTGCACCAGTACCTATACAGCAACATCTTCTAGCTCCTCCATCTTCAACTCAATCATGAAGACCAACGAAAGTTGAATGAAGATTCAACTTCTCCTTTGTAACCAGCTTGGTTAACATATCAGTAGGATTCTTATCTGTATGGATCTTCTCCAGCTTCAACTCACCATCCTCCAATACCTATCTTATGAAGTGGTACCTAATTTATTTATGCTTTGTTCTTGAATGAAAGGCTGAATTCTTAGCCAAATGAATTGCACTTTGACTATCACTGTATAATTTGCAACTCTCTTGCTCCTTTTCAAGCTCTTCCATGAACCGTGTCATCCATATCATCTCTTTGCTAGCCTCTATGACTGCAATATACTCTGCTTCTGTAGTTGACAAGGCAACAACCTTCTGCAACTTTGATATCCAGCTAACCGCAGTTCCACCTACAGTGAAAACATATCCTGTGGTGCTCCTCCTGCCATCCAAATCACCTACCATATCTGAATTTACATAACCATGTAGAGAAGTATCTAAACCTCCATAGCACAAGTGCCTACTGCTGGTTCCTCTCAGATATCTAAGGATCCACTGAACTACTTTCCAATGTTCCTTTCTTAGATTGGCCATATACTTACTTACAACTCCCACTGGTTGGGCAATATCCGGTCTAATACAAACCATTGCATACATTAAACTCCCTATTGCAGAAGAATATGGAACTTTACTCATGTACTCTACCTCATCATGTGAATTAGGACATTCTTCTTTACTCAACTTAAAATGTCCAGCCAAAGGTGTGCTTATCAGTTTAGCATCCTGCATATTGAACCATTTCAACACCTTGTCCACATAATACTCTTGAGATAATATCAACCTATGATTTTTCCTGTCTCTCTTAATGCTCATGCCAAGGATTTTCTTTGCTACTCCCAAATCCTTCATGGCAAACGTTTGAGCTAATTTCACCTTAAGCTCAGAGATATCCTTCATGTGTGATCCTGTAACTAGCATATCATCTACATACAATAATAGAATAATATATCTACCATTATCCAATCTCTTAAAATACACACAATGGTCAAATTGACACCTACTGTAGCCATGCTCAGTCATAAACCTGTCAAATCTCAAATACCACTGTCTAGGAGCTTGCTTGAGGCCATACAAGCTTTTCTTCAATCTGCACACTAACTTCTCCTTACCTTTGACCTCAAATCCTTCTGACTGTTTCATATATATTTCCTCATCCAAATCTCCATGAAGAAATGCTGTCTTAACATCTAGCTGCTCAAGATGCAAATCCTCAATAGAAACTAAAGACAGTACAATCCGTATAAAAGTCATTTTAACAACAGGAGAAAAAATCTCACCAAAATCAATACCTGGCTTTTGTGCAAATCCTTTCACTACCATCCTGGCCTTATATCTCATCTGTCCATTCTCACCTTCTTTCAATTTGTAGGTCCATCTGTTCTTCAGTGTCCTCTTACCAGCTAGCAACTCAACCAAATCTCATGTTTGGTTCTCTCTTAAGGACTCCATCTCCTCAACCATGCCACGCTCCCACTGACTCTTGGACTCCACCTGTATTGCTTCTTCAAAACTCTGTGGTTCTCCACCATCAGTTAGCAATAAATAGAATAATGAAGGGGAATATCGAATTGGAGGCTTACTTACCCTTTCCAACCTCCTGATGGGTGTCTGAGACTCGTTCACAACACGCTGTCCACCTAAATTCTCTGATAGTGACCGACCTCGATCACTTCCAAGCCTGTAACTGGCCGACATCGATTCTCCCTGACCAATGTTAGTGCCTGTCCTATCGACGTCAGTTTTTGTCCTACCGACGTCGGTTCCTATGTTTTCCTGCAAGTGATTATTTCTTTTTCCCACGAGCTCATTTTGGACCGTTACCTCGTCCAGTTCACCATTGCTCTGCCCAAATTGATTTAGCTTCTTCAGCTGATCACTATACATCACTTTTTCATTGAAAATGACATCACGGCTCCTAATTATCTTGTTAGTTCCTAGATTCCAAAATCTAAAACCAAAATCATCTAAGCCATAGCTAATAAACGTGCACCTCATAGACTTAGCATCCAGCTTCTTTCTATTTTTCTTATCAACGTGCACAAAGGCTTCACAACCAAAAACTTTGAGAAGAGAGAGATCTACCTTTTTACCTATCCATGCCTCTTCTGGAATTCCATCATCCAGAGCTTAGAGGGTCCTTTGTTAATCAGGTACACTGTAGTGTCAACAGCTTCTGCCCAAAACTCTAAGGGCAAACCAGCATGGAATCTCATACATCTTGCACGCTCCATGATTGTTCTGTTCATCCTTTCAATAATGCCATTCTACTGAGGTGTCCTTGGAACCATCCTTTGCCTATGGATTCCATGCATATAACAATACCAGTTGAACTTATAGCTGCAGAACTCACCACCATTGTCAGATCTCAGGCACTTCAATCTTCTACCTGTTTCATTCTCAACCATAGCTTTCCAAATCTTAAAAGTCTCAAATACATCAGATTTCTTCTTAATACAATAGATCCATACCTTTCTTGTAGCATCATCTATGAATGAAACATAGTACTGTGATCCTCCAATAGAAGCTACCTGAGCCGGTCCCCACACGTCTGTGTGAACAAGCTGCAACTTATGCTTCTTTGTTGATCCAGTCTTGAGAAAACTAACTCTCTTCTATTTTCCAAAAACACAGTGCTCAGAAAAATCCAGATCTATGCTTTTCAAATCTGAAAGCTTACCTTTAGACTTAAGAATTGACATTCCCTTCTCACTCATGTGGCCAAGCCTTGAGTGCCACAATTTTGCATCCACATCTGAAGTAGATAATACAGAAGGAGAATTGTTAGTAACATAATTACATAAATAGAGAGTACTTACTCTCTTACCTCTAGCCATAACAAGTGCACCCTTGGTCACCTTCCAAGATTTTGCTGTGAGAGTTACTGTACAACCCTCATCCCCTAACTTTCCTGCAGAAATCAAATTTCTCTTCAAGCTAGGAACATGCATAACATCTCTCAACACCCATGTGTTGCCATTCTGCATTTTCAGTTGCACTTTACCTTTGCCAATAATTTTATAAGGCTCATCATCCCCTAAGTACACTATTCCAAAATCTCCATGGATAGAGTCACTAAAATATTCTCTATTAGGGGTAGCATGAAAAGATGCACCAGAATCTAAAACCCAAGATTCTATATTATTATGCAAAAAAAATATTAAAGCATCTTGTGCAATACCTGCAACCTTTGATTCTTGTTTTCCTTCGTGTTGATTGTCCTCCTTAGGCTTTGACCAGCAATCTTTGCTTATGTGCCCCATCTTTCCACAATTCTAGCATTGTGGCTTCCTGCCATTTCTAGATTTGGATCTACCTCTCACCTTAGACTTAGATCTTGATCTCCCTTTCTTGCTCTTCTTTTTTTGCCTTCCCCTACTCTCAAAACTTGAAGTGTTCCCTGATGTTTCCTCTATGCTTTTCCTGCAAATTTTCTCATTCAAGATAACACTAACAACATCCTCTACTTTTAAAATATTTGAAGCAGATGCAGTATTACTAACTGCCATTACTATGCTATGCCAGCTTTCAGGCAAAAAACATAATATTAAAAGAGCTTTAATTTCATCATCAAATATAATATTGACTAAACTTAATTGATTTACAATTCCATGGAAATCATTCAGGTGATTAGATACAGATCCACCTTCCTGCATACACAAATTAAATAACTGCTTCATAAGATATATCTTATTAGAAGCTGAGGGTTTTTCATACATATTTGCTAAAGTAGTCATCAACTCTACCGTTGTTTTTGCCTGTGATAAATTAGATATCACAGTAGATGCTAGACTCAGTCTTATAGACCCCAGAGCCTTTCTATCAAGAACTTCCCATTCTTCATCATCCATGTCTGTGGGCTTCTTTGCAATACCACCTAATGGTAAGTATAGATCTTTCTGATACAGATAGTCCTCTATCTGCATTCTCCAATGTTGATAATTTTTTCCATTGAACTTCTCCATTCTCAGTTTACTTTCTTCTGCCATTACTTCTCCCACTCAAACAGAAATCCTTGCAGAAACCCCTGTGAGCAACCTGTAATCAATACACACTACACAAATCTGAACCACCTGTTAGTAAACCTGAGCTCTGATACCACTTGATGGATATCAAGCTCTAAACCTACAACCAAGGCTCTGATACCACTTGTTGGGGATCAACCAATAATTTGATTACACTAATGAAAGCAATAAACCACAGAATTAAATCAGATAGATAAGTAACTAGAATGATAAATAGCAAAGAACAAGAGATATAAGAAACCACCTTGAAAACTTGTATTAAACTCTTTACAGAAGGAATACAATTGAAGAAACTTCTTTCTTCCACACCTCTCTCAGATGTACAAGATCTCTCTCTAGATCTCTTTCCCTCAAGAGCTCTCTCTCTCAAGTACAATCAACTCCAACAACCTGGATTGATTCACCTATACAATTCTGTACTGTTCTTCAACATTCAACAACGTACTATAATAAGCTAAGAAGATCTAATTCTACATATAGAATTAGGAGACTTGAGCATGCACTTACAACCAATAGTTAAGCCTCTTGACAAGGGCTCTAAAAATAGTCTTACTAATAATAGAGACGTGGACTTAAGACTAAGACTTAAACTCATCATGCAAACACTCGGTTCTGTCCTCGAAAATAGCTTTTTAGACGCATAGGTAACCGATGCCGGTTCCTGTTTGCTTGCCTGTGACCGATGTCGGCCGATCTCTATCGATGCCAGCATCTCTTGAACTGCACCTGACCGACGTCAGTCACTCCTGACCGACGCCGGTGACTGTGTAAACCTACAACTTTGGTAATGCGCTCATTGGTGAAGATTTTAGGCTCCACACCTTAACATAAATGAAGATGTAATCCAAAATGGAAACCATAGATCTCTTCTCAGAGATAGGCATATTTTTGGGTCTACAAATTTGATGAATAAAACATCTCTTCTCAGAGATAACATTATTGTTATTGTGTTATTCTTGTTTATTGAATTATCTTTCAACCAAAGCTTTTGAGTTTTGGATCAGTGGTATCATAGCGGTTTGTCTTTAGAGTGTATGATTCTATGGATGAGGTCAATTTATAAGAAGATTGGGTGGAAAATAGAACCAACAGACTATTCACCTATTCACTCTGAATGACTTTAAATGGTAGACAAAATTGAGACATCTGATCCTTTCAAAGAAATGGTGAATGAAGCCCTCTAGAAACAACAACTACAAATGCTACAATAATTTTTCCAAATTCTCCAATAAATTATTATTGGAAAATTTTGTTAGGATTGTGGAGCTAAAAGCTTCACTGATGCAGACATGGAGGAGGTTGCAGAATGAGTTGCTAAGTGTCAGAAGTGTTTGGCGTTGGTCTGGCCAACCGGCGTCGGCAGGGTAAGACAGGAAGGCAACCGACGTCGGTCATATATCGGCCGGCGTCGGCGACCCCCAGGCGGACAGGGACCGGCGTCGGTCGCCTGTGTAGTTCGACTGCGAGTTAATTACGGGCAGTGAGCTAACGAACCAAGAGTTTGCATGATGAGTGCTAATTTTAGACTCATAGCTGCGGATCTAATTATTGTAATTAGATGTCTAATCATTGTTTGGATGAGATCTATATAATAGACTCATGGTTGTATTGGAAAAGTGTGCTAGGGAGTAAGAGAGCATAATTATAAGCTCCTTCTGTGTGTGAGGTAGAGCAATGGTGCGTTCCTCCTAGTGCCACAGTACCAGGGGTGTTGGTGCTGGATTGGAGAGCCAGCTGGGTTCTTCAGGAGTGTAGGATCTTGGTCACAGTTGCATGGCCTATATAGGAGATCTACATGATAAGTAAGATCGTTGATCTGCAGGTGTATGTGTGTGCAAGGTCGAGGTTCACAGGGGAGCAGAACCATTGTTTGATTTGCAGGTGTGCAAGGTCATATAGACAGCAACACAACAGGGAGCAGTATCAGGCAGGATCTACTTGGAGTACAGGTGTGTACTCGGATAGAGCAAGAGGAAGGCAAGGAAGTTCCTTCCATAAGTATGGTCTGTTGAATTGCAGGTTGTTGCAGGTTCATGGGAGATCTACTTGAAGTACCTTGAGTACTTGTGGAGCACGTGGAGTGCTTGTGGAGTGCGTGGAGCACTTGTGTTATGCGTGGAGCATGAGAGGTGAACACCAACTCTGTATTTGAGTTGGGTGTTGGGACCGGTGAGAGGGAGAGCTTTGGGGAGAAGAATTACTGTTCACTTGAGGTGTGGGAAACCTCTGTAAGGTGGTGGAGAAGAAGTGGCATCTTCTTTATTGTATTCTTTTCTGTATAAAGTGTTAATACAAGTTGTGTATTGTCTCTCATATGCTGTGTTATTCTGAATTCTAGTTACTTGGTGAATCTGGTTATTTCCGCATATTAAGTTGTTTGAAGTTTGGTAATCAATTGTATGTTTCCGGTTTCGCATCCTGACAAGTGGGATCAGAGCATGTTTGTTGTTCTAGATTCCTGACAAGTGGTATCAGAGCCTTGGTTGTAGGTTCTTAGCTCGATACCAACAAGTGGTATCAGAGCTAAGGTTGCAGGAAGCAGGTTGTGTTTTTGATTATAGGGCACTCTCAGGGTTTTCTGATTGAGTGGGAGTAGAGCAACGGCAGATCAAAGTAAGCTAAGAATGGAGGAGTTGAAAAGCACAGACGATTACTCACGGTCTGATGGAAAGAAAGAGCAGGTAAAAGAAGATTGTTGGTTGGTAACAGATCAGCATGAAGAAACTGAAGACACAGATGTAGCAGGTGTTGTTGCACAGGATGTGTTTGCAGGTTTCTTGGATAAAGTTGAATCTTGGATAAAAGATTCGGTTGCCTCTTTCCATGCAGCCCCAGGTAGAGGAGCTGGTAAGCCTTGCCAAAGAATTGGCAAAGGGGAAGTGAAGCTGAAATTGCAGACGGCCAACACACAGGTGTTGATGAAGGTCATGCAGGTCCCAGGTTTGGAGATATGGCTAATTTCTTCAGAAAGATTGGGTGATGAGAGATGCACAAGAACTCTCACAGCGGTAGCACTTGAATTAGCTGGTGGTAAGAAAACAGGTATACTTTATCTACTTGTTTATATTACTGATTCTTCTTCTGTTGCGGAGACGTGGCTTCGTAGGCTTGGTCACATGAGCAGGAAGGAGATGCTTGTTCTTAAGCGGAAGACAGATATATTTGATAGGCTTAAGAACTGGAAAGCCTTGGTGTTCTTGGAGGAGATGGCGGACAGAGTTCAGTGGATGAGGCTGGATACATCTGAGCAGGGCAGTTTGGACATGGGTTTTGATCCAAAGGAGCTCGCGGATAAAAAGTCATCACTCACAGGCGAACACAGACACTGATGTCGGTCAAGAGGAACCGGCATCGAACAGACAGGTGCCGATGTCGGTCATGTGCAGACCGAAGCCGGCAGTGTCGGGCAGGGTAAGACCGACGTCGGTCATAGGACCGACGTCGGTAGTATGTAAGACCGATGTCGGTCAGGAGGACCGACGTCGGCAGCAGGGACACCAGCGCAGGCAGGTTGGTAGTCAGGTACAGACGCATGAGAACCGACGTCGGTCGGATGCAGACTGTGGAGTGACCGAGGTCGGTCACTGTAACGAATTTTGGGTGGACAGCAAGCTGTCAAGGAGTCTCAAACACCCATACGGAGGACTGAAGGCGTAAGTAGGCCCTCAAATTCGTTGTTCCTCTTCTTCATACTTGTTGCTGATTGTATAGCAGGAAGGATCCAGGAAACAGGTGTGAGCTTGGCAGGGATATGATGCAGAACCAGACGGGTGTCTTGGTAGGTTTGCCAGCTGGAAGAAAGCACAGAGACGAATGGATGCCTTAGTAGAAGAATAGAGAGAACGGATACATGAGACGGAGGACCAGGGATATGGTCTTGAGGAGCTGTAGGACAGTGGTACCAGGGTTTGACAGGTGGAGGACGAAGCATGGCTTCAGTCAGTGTCAGGTAACTACTGTGGTTTGACTTACCAGGAGGATGATGGTCATGACATCATTCTGTTGCTGTATGTGGATAGTATGCTAGCTAGCAGGGGTGTACATACAGGGTTTTGCTGAGCTAAGGGTAAGGTTAGTTCAGTGGCATGTCATGAGGAGTTTGG
The DNA here is from genome assembly GCA_037957365.1 of Torreya grandis. Lineage (NCBI taxonomy): Eukaryota > Viridiplantae > Streptophyta > Pinopsida > Cupressales > Taxaceae > Torreya > Torreya grandis. The sequence continues at coordinate 471,897 of JARHVA010003648.1, forward strand.
AGCAGCGGAATTCTTTGACATGGGAGGCATGGAGATCACTGGTTGATTTTGTCTCGAGTGGGAGCTGATGTGAATCAGGTGTTGGCGAGGTTCGGGATACAGAACCGGAGCACACTAAGGGCTGGACAGGTACAGTGTCCGAAATCACATGAGGTCTGGTATAGACCTGAATATTCCCATGCAGTGGGAGCTGTCAGAGTTAGGAGCCAATTCGGGGAAGTGGGTTCTCAGGTTTTCTGAGAGGGACCGGCAGCAGGTGTTGCTATGCAGGGTCAGGACTTCACTACAGGTGTTGTAGGTTCGGATGCGGCAGGGTACTCGGATGACAGGTGGTACATCACAGGTTGTGTGGTGTGTTGTCTTCAGGGGGGAGCTTGAAGAGGGATACAAACCAGGAAACAGATTAGACGGAGTACAGGTACAGGTACAGTGCAGCTGTTTATCTCCAAGTGGGAGATTGTTAGGATTGTGGAGCTAAAAGCTTCACTGATGCAGACATGGAGGAGGTTGCAGAATGAGTTGCTAAGTGTCAGAAGTGTTTGGCGTTGGTCTGGCCAACCGGCGTCGGCAGGGTAAGACAGGAAGGCAACCGACGTCGGTCATATATCGGCCGGCGTCGGCGACCCCCAGGCGGACAGGGACCGGCGTCGGTCGCCTGTGTAGTTCGACTGCGAGTTAATTACGGGCAGTGAGCTAACGAACCAAGAGTTTGCATGATGAGTGCTAATTTTAGACTCATAGCTGCGGATCTAATTATTGTAATTAGATGTCTAATCATTGTTTGGATGAGATCTATATAATAGACTCATGGTTGTATTGGAAAAGTGTGCTAGGGAGTAAGAGAGCATAATTATAAGCTCCTTCTGTGTGTGAGGTAGAGCAATGGTGCGTTCCTCCTAGTGCCACAGTACCAGGGGTGTTGGTGCTGGATTGGAGAGCCAGCTGGGTTCTTCAGGAGTGTAGGATCTTGGTCACAGTTGCATGGCCTATATAGGAGATCTACATGATAAGTAAGATCGTTGATCTGCAGGTGTATGTGTGTGCAAGGTCGAGGTTCATAGGGGAGCAGAACCATTGTTTGATTTGCAGGTGTGCAAGGTCATATAGACAGCAACACAACAGGGAGCAGTATCAGGCAGGATCTACTTGGAGTACAGGTGTGTACTCGGATAGAGCAAGAGGAAGGCAAGGAAGTTCCTTCCATAAGTATGGTCTGTTGAATTGCAGGTTGTTGCAGGTTCATGGGAGATCTACTTGAAGTACCTTGAGTACTTGTGGAGCACGTGGAGTGCTTGTGGAGTGCGTGGAGCACTTGTGTTATGCGTGGAGCATGAGAGGTGAACACCAACTCTGTATTTGAGTTGGGTGTTGGGACCGGTGAGAGGGAGAGCTTTGGGGAGAAGAATTACTGTTCACTTGAGGTGTGGGAAACCTCTGTAAGGTGGTGGAGAAGAAGTGGCATCTTCTTTATTGTATTCTTTTCTGTATAAAGTGTTAATACAAGTTGTGTATTGTCTCTCATATGCTGTGTTATTCTGAATTCTAGTTACTTGGTGAATCTGGTTATTTCCGCATATTAAGTTGTTTGAAGTTTGGTAATCAATTGTATGTTTCCGGTTTCGCATCCTGACAAGTGGGATCAGAGCATGTTTGTTGTTCTAGATTCCTGACAAATTTGGCACCTCATCTACAACCCCACATCCTTTTAGTGACCCAACACCCTTCAAGGTTTAGGTGAATTTTGATATACCTACATTTGAAGGCAAAATCAATGTTGATGTAGTAGAAAATTGGTTGGATCAATGGTCATCTTATTTTTCTATAAATAAATTCACTGATAAAGAGAAGATCACTTTTACTCTTTTGAAAGCATCATTCCCTGTCAAAAATTGGTGGGAAGTGTTCAGTACAGATGATATTGGCCTTGAGGTGAAACCTACCTAGGATGATTTCATAGAAGCTATAAAGGAAGAATACTACCCCATTAGAGGATATGACGATATGTATATAGAGTGGAAACAACTTCACCAAGGTAAGGAACAGTCTGTTCAAGATTACACTGACATTTTTCATTCTTTATCTATGAGATTGGGCATCTAAGAAAGTGAGAAACATAAAGTTCTCAAATATCATGTTGGACTAAAATGGTATATACAGAGAGAAATGGAACTCTTCAATTTGGAAACCCTCAGTGAGGCATATAAGCTCATAGTGAAGATTGAATAGAAGCATGGAAGAATGAATATGAAGAGTCAGCCTTCAAAATGAAAAAGTGACAAAGAAGGTCAAACATAAGGCTATAATTGGAAGCAAAAGGAAGGAAAGATTGGAAAATGGTGACTATCACAAATTTGGATCTCACTCCCAAGAAGAATGTCAAGCCATCAAGTCCCTACTTTTTGAGTCACAATCCTCAACATCCACTACTCTACCTCATACACAACTTACAGTTGAAGAGGATGAATAAGAGATTATATATGTTGAGCCCGATGCCATAATTGATTCACCATAGAGCCATGCAGAGCGACCAAATGACAAGGAAAGGTTATTTCATTCTAAGGTTTGGGTGAAAGTTAAGCCTCTGTATTTCATTCTTGATAGTGGGAGTCAAAAGAATTTAATCTCTGTTAATGTTGTAAAAAGCCCAAATTTGTCCATGAAGCCTCACCCAAAGCCATACAATATTAGATGGTTGAGTCCAGGGAGAAACCTCTGTGTCACCCACTAATGTCTTCTCTCATATGCAATAAAACCTTTCCAAGATGAGGTCTTATGTGATGTGGTTAATCTGGATGTTTATGATGTACTCTTTGGTCAGATATTCATGTATGATCAACATGGCATTTATGAATCAAGAAATAGAAGGATCACCCTCACTCTTGGAACATGGCGCTACAAGGTACTAGAGGTACCACCTTCCACATCTCTCTCTCTCTCTGATTAGTGCAAAGAAATTTGTTACATGAATACAAAAGGGCTAATGTTGAAACCTTGAATACATAAATAATACAACAATAGAAGCCAATAGATGACAAGATAAAGAAGTTCATAGCCTCCCATCCATAGATTAATGGTTAAATAGAAATGGTCAATAATCCAGCCCTACATAGGTCCACAAAGTATAGCTTCACAAAGCACAATCCATTCCAAGTATGCATTAGGAATCAAATCAAAACACAACTACCACACTTGGTGACAAATTTTGATGTAACAGGGACCATTGATTCTCAAGGAGGGAGGAATGATCTGAGTAACATTCTAGGTGACAATTTAGGTGATAGTTCTAACCTAATTGGTGGCAGGAATTTTGAGAGCCATAACTTTTGTACCATAGCTCCATTTGACTCCCCATTTGAACTATTGGAAAGATAAGAATGAGGAGAATGCAGTGAGATGACATGGATATTTTATTAATAGATTTTAACCTATGAAAACCCAATGGTAGTGCCCCAAATTTCAATTTTAATAGTGTCATCTAAAAATAGTAAGTTTCTAAAAATAGTAATTCCTCAAATTCTGTATTATTATTAATCATGGAAGTCAAACCACTTAATCTCCCTCAAGATTGGTGACCTTTCACATCCTCTTCCTACCTTCAAAATATGTATAAATGAATATGTAACCTGAAATGGAAACCATACATCTCTTCTCAGAGATAGGCATATGTTTGGGTCTACAAATTTGATGAATAAAACATTTCTTCTTAGAGATAACATTATTGTTATTGTTTTATTATTGTTCATTGAATTATATTTCAACCAAATATTTTGAGTTTTAGATTAGTGGTATCAGAGTGGTTTGTCTTTAGAGTGTATGATCTCGAGGAGGAGGTCAGATTACAAGAAGCTTGGGTGAAAAATAGAACTAGCAGACTATCTACCTATTTTCTCCAAATGACTTCAAATGGCAGACAACATTGAGACATCTAATCCTTTCAAGGAAATAGTGAATTAAGCCCTCCAACAAAAACAAACACATATGCTACAACAATTCACCCCAATTCTCCAAAAAATTTTGATGGGAAATTTTGGGTCCTTATCTGCAACCCCACATCCTTTTAGTGCCCCAACACCCTTCAAGGTTTAGGTGAATTTTGATATCCCTACATTTTAAGGCAAAATTAATGCTGATGCAATTGAAAATTGGTTGGATCAATTGTCATCTTATTTTTTTTAAACAAATGCACCGATAAAGAGAAGATCACTTTTGCTCTTTTGAAAGCATCATTGCCTATCAAAAATTGGTGGGAAGTGTACAAAAAGAGATTCAGTGTAGATGATATTGGCATTGAGGTGGAACCTACCTAAAATGATTTCATAGAAGCTATAAAGGAAGAATACTACCCTATTTGAGCATATGATGATCTGTATATAGAGTGGCAATAACTTCACCAAGGTAAAGAACAATCTGTTCAAGATTATACTAACATTTTTCATTTTCTATATACGAGATTGGGCATCTAAGAAAGTGAGAAACACAAAGTTCTCAAATATCATGGTGGACTACAATGGTATATATGGGGAGAAATAGAACTCTTCAATTTGAAAACCCTCGGTGAGGCGTACAAGTTCGGAGTGAAGATTGAGCAGAAGCATATAAGAATGAATATGAAGAGTCAGCCTTCAAAATGGAAAAGTGATAAAGAAGGTCAAACACAAGGTCAAAATTAGAAGCAAATGGAAGGAAAGATTGGTAAATGGTGTGATTATCACAAATATGGATCTCACTCCAAAGAAGAATGTCAAGCCATCAAGTCCCTACTTTTTGAGTCACAGTATTCAACATCTACTGCTCTGCCTCATACACAACCTACAGTTGAAGAGGATGAAGAAGTGATTATATAGGCTGAACCTGATGCCATAGTTACTTCATCATAGACCTATGAAGAGTGGCCAGATGACAAGGAAAGGTTGTTTCATTCTAAGTTATGTGTGAAAGGTAAGGCTCTACATTTCATTCTTGATAGTGGGAGTCAAAAGAATTTAATCTCTACTAATATTATGAAAAGCCTAAATTTATCCATGAATCTTCACCCAAAGCCATACAATATTAGATGGTTGAGTCCAGGGAGAAACCTCCGTGTCACCCACCAATGTCTTCTCTCATATGTAATAAAACCTTTCCAAGATGAGGTCTTATGTGATGTGGTCAATCTAGATGTTTGTGATGTACTCTTTGGTTAGCCATTCATGTATGATCAACATAGCATATATGAATCAATGACTTGAAGGATCACCCTCACTCTTGGAACATGGTCTTACAAGGTACCAAAGGTACCACCTTCCACATCTCTCTCTCTGATTAGTGCCATGAAATTTGTTCTCATAGTGGTCAAGCCACATGAATCTAAAAGGGCTAATGTTGAAGCCTTGACTACACAAAAAATACAACAATAGAATCCATTAGATAACAAGCTGAAGAATTTCATGACCTCCCATCCATAGATTAATGGTTAGATAGAAATGGTGAATAATTGGGCCCTATAGAGGTTCATAAAGTATAGATCCACAAAGCATAGTCCATTTCAAGTATGCGTCAGGAGTCAAATCAAATGAAAACTACCATTTATTATCAAGGAAGGAGGAATGATCTGTGCAACATTCTAGGTGACAATTCAAGTGATGGTTCTACCCTAATTAGTGGCAATAACTTTTGCACCATAGCTTCGTTTGACTCCCCATTTGAACTATTGGAAAGATAAGAATGAGGAGAATGTGGTAAGGTAGGCATGGAGATCCATTAAATGGATTTTTTACCCATAAAAACTCAATGGAAGTTCCCTAAATTTCAATTTTAATAGTGCAGTCTAAAAATAGTAATTCCTCAAATTCTGTATTATTGTTAATCACGAAAGTCAAACCACTTAATCTCCCTCGATATTGGTGACCTTAAAATCCTCCTCCTCAATTCAAAATGTGTATAAATGAATATGTAACCTAAAATGGAAACTAGAAATCTCTTCTCAGAGATAGCAATATGTTTAAGTCTACAAATTTGATGAATAAAACATCTCTTCTTAGAGATAGCATTATTGTTATTGTGTTGTTATTATTTATTGAATTATATTTCAACCAAAGCTTTTGAGTTTTGGATTAGGCGAGGTTGAATTATTTAATGAATTCAACCTATAAATAGAACCAATTGTTGTAGATAAAAAAGGTTCAATAACAATATTTCGTTGTGTAAAATGGTGTTTCCTAGTGATAATAATTTGGATATATAATTACCAAATTTATAATTTTTGGTGCACTTTAATGGCATATGAACCTCTAATTTATCTTAAAATTAATTAAATTTGTCTTAAAAATGACAAACTCTATTTCAAATCTTGTGAAAATTTGGTGTAATATATTGAATTATGACCCAATTATATATCTAAATCATGTAATTGTACTAGAGATTATTTAAGTGTGGAGGTCATGTATTTATGACATGCCCCACACTAAAATATGGAGACACTAAGAACTAAGTGAGTGTGGAGGATATGTATTTATAAAAATCCCCCTCTTAAATCTAGAAATTGTGTAAATGTGGAGGTCATGCCTTTATGGCATGCTCCCACTAATATTCCTCATCCTTTTGAGGTGAGGGAAATAGAATATGGTACTATCTTATCTCAAAAGGGATAATATAAGCATATAATATGCATATGAATCTTGTACCATATATGAGTAACATGTCTAAATAGATATATTAATGAAGTGTGCAATATGTGATCACATAAATCCCTAATATGCATGATATATATCATGGTAATGTCTATAAGTAACAATAAAAGCTCAACAAACAATAAATCACACACATAATAACATTCAATGTAATGTAAAATAATGGTCTAAGGAGACCTCATACAATGGGCATGTTCAAATTCCAATTTTTTTTAAGGAGATGACCTATTAAAATGTCAAATCAACGTAGAATGACATATTCAAATGTCTAAACAACATACAATGGCAAAGGGGCCAACAAAGAAGGAACATATTTAAATGTTACATAAACAATACAATAAAAATCAATGAAATACACTCAAGGAAGTGAAAATTTAATAAAATTAAGTATAAATAATCAACATAAGCATATTATACTAGTCCTTACATATATGCATTAGCAAAAATATCATGTAACATAATATAGATTACACTATGAAAAATATGAGCATAGATATATACATGTGTAAACATTAGTATATAAACTCAAACATGATAATGTATAGATAACCATAAAATATATGTAACCTATATCAATCATGATCAATGAAGTAGATGCCCTAACATACTGTACGATGCAAGTAGAGGAGAGGTCCAACATATGTATGTGTATATATCATGTGTCTATGGTATGCCTGTATCACATTCAAAGATGAATGAAACATGTATGTATATATAAATGAAATTAATGCTATCTACTAACATAAAGCAAACAACATAGGTGCAAAGGAGCTAATAAACATGGAAATGCTGAACATTTTTTATATTTTTGAATTATTTGAATGTTTTTGTATTTTATTAATTTTTTTTGGAATATTTGGAAGGATCAGTGAATAAGATATGTATAAGGAAAAGTGTTATTAGAAGCTAAGGAACTAATCAAGGGGATGCCTCTATGAAGGCCTTGAATCACATGTGTCATATTCATATGTTGCATAATTAGTATCATCAGGATCATACCAATCTTCTGTATTATTAGGATCATAATCATCAATGCAATCATTATCATAGGATACATGCATCTTATTAGGTTTTTTTTGAATTTGTGATATATCATTTTGACCATCTGTGTATTTAAAACCCATTGCACCATATATTATATTTTCCTTCTTAAATTTTGTTTTTATTGAGTATGTTCATCATAAGCAAAGTGTTGCATCGCATATGGACTAGATACGAGTTATATATCGTTGTTTGAACACTATGAAAATATGTAATTTGTGCCTTGAATTATTTATTTGAGGATTAAATCATATACTTTGTAGTATTGACCTTAAATTTTTGTTCCTCTATGCATGAAATATATATGGTGTTTATATCCTTAGCAACCATAGTTGTGTCATTTGATTTTTTAGGCATGTCTTGCTTTGAAAACTCCTTTGTTATAAACCCTCTTTTTAGAATGCTTGTTTTCTTATCTTGAGTTTGATTTTTCAAATTTTCTTCTTACTATTTTTGTAACATTGCATTTTTTAGTTATTTTTTTTCATTTCGATCTTTTTGTAATATTTCTCTCTCTAGATTTTCCTTTTGAATCTTTGCTTGCTCTAATTTTTCCATTTGTAACTGTTTTTGCTCTAAATTATCCTTTCATAGCTATACTTGGTATTTTTGTACTTGTTTTTTAAAATATGCATGCATAATTTGAGTGGGTTTCTTGATAGATGTATCAATGATAAGATCACCACTATCATTTATATTTTGTTCTTCAAGTCAAAACAATAATTGATATGATTCCCATGCATTCTATGCTATGCACAATAATATTTTTATCTTCGAAGATGATGTGAAAAATATAATTTGATCACTTTGTTTCGAAGCATTTCTCTTAGAATTTAACTTGAACTCTTATTAGCCTTTTGTTAAATTTTTGAATCACTAGTTTTAGATGAATTCTTTTTTAGCTTATTGTTTTGAAATAAAACCTTGTTGGGCACAACATTGTTAGATGGAAATTCAAACAGATGATTAACACTAGCATATTTTGGCTGTAGGCCTGTAATCTAATTTTCTAATAATATGATCTTTGAGCTAAAATTATATTACAACTCTTCTACTAGCTTGCCCATAAGGATGATTTGATCTTTAAGGGATTCATAAGCATAAACTTTAGCTATTTTAGTTTTAATATGCATACACACACACCATCTAAGGGATATTTGGGAGGTGGAGGGGTTTTAAGAAGGATATATTGACTACCTTCCTTTAAAACCATAGGATAGGACACTTTACCCCTTGAAATAGTGATATCATGGACCTAATTAGAGGGATGTGAGCTATCACCCTCCTTAGGATCAAGAGGAGGAAGAGGTTCCTTTTTATCCATTTTAAATGTTATAAATACATAGATTAGAAAATGATAAGAGATACATATGAATGCTATGGAATAATCCAACATGATAAGAAAAATATGAATTGAATAATTACTACAATATGAAACCTTGGAATGCTAAAAAATTCTAGAACAAGCTAAGATTTGCATGAAAAAACACAATGGTTAGGTTCACCAAATGTTTAACCCTTTTTGGAAATATGGTGTGAAGAGTTAAGGGGGTAGAATAGCCTAAATATAATGATGGATAAAACTATTCTAAAGAAGGCCAATTAATTAAAAAATCAAATAAAAGAATATTCTAAATTAAAATACTAAGATGTGCTAAATATAGAAAGTACCAAATTTGAAATATGTTATATTGATTGAAATTCCAAGGAGAAATGATACTTAGATTTATAATGCACAAGCAGATCTGAGTTTTACATAGGTATGATTCTGCAGGATCAGGATTATGATAGTCATTAAATTTTAGAAATGATGTTTCTAGAGATACAAACACTACCATCGACCTTGGGACATTACTGTCAATGTTACTATCTATTCTATGATGTTAATGTCAAATACAAAATATGTGTTAGATTACGATGTGACGAACTTCATTATTTTTGGTTTTTATTGCTTTTTTCTGATGTATTTAGATATAAAGGACTATTTTAGATAATTTGGACTTATACCTACTAAAGTGGAGTGGAACAAATTTTATCCAAAAATAATTTTCTTATATTTCAAATAAATTGGACTGTTTCAAACCATTTAGGCATAGATCATTTTAAATGAATTGGACTATTTTGAATAATTTGGACTTATACCCACTAAAATGGAGTGGATAAAATTTTCTTCACAAATAAATTTTCTATATTCCAAATAAATTGGAGTGTTTCAAACCTATTGGGCATAGATCATTTCGAATAAAATGGGCTAATTTGAATAATATGGAATTATACCCACTAAAGTGGAATGAAGAGAATTCTCTCCAAAAATAAATTTGTTTTATTCAAAATAAATTGGACTATTTTTAAACATTTGGGCATAGATCATTTTGAATAACTTGGGGTATTTTGAATAATTTAGGCTTATAACTATAAAGTGGTGTGATTCAAGAAGATTTCCTCTAAAAAATAATTTTGTATATTCCAAATAAATTGGACTATTTCAAACCATTTGAGCATAGATAATTTCAATTAAATTGGGCCATTTTAAATAATTTAAACTTATACTCACTAAAGTGGAGTGGAGAATATTTTCTCCATAAATATGTTTTCTATATTCCAAATAAATTGAATTATTTCAAACCATTTGGGAGTAGATCATTTTGAATAGATTGGACTATTTTGAAATATGGCACCCTTATGGGCCTTCAAATTAAATCATTGATCCTTTGAATTAGCTTCCATTTTTGGGACATGCGGCACCATTTGACTAGACAAATTATGGATGAAAACTTAATAAGCAATTAGTTCATTTACGTACTAAAATATCTAATAAGAATTGTTTATTGTTCATTAGGAAGATCTTCATGAGCAGGTGTCAATATACTAATGGATCAACTTGGGAAATTTAAAGAGAAATCGATGGAGTATCCACTTGCAAGGATATTAGATTTGAAACTTGGACTTGATTCAATACATTCAAGGAATCTCCAACTATAAATCAAATTGCACTTAACTAGATCAAAGTAATTCTAAATTAGAATCAATTAATTTGAAATTAATTGAACTATATTTGAAATAATTTATAATATATTTGTATAAAATTCTTGATAATGTTAATTACTAGAATTTTAGTTTATATTCAATAAATACATTTGAAAGAATCATAATATGGCGAAGTTACATCTTTCTAAACATTGGTTTACAAATGCTAGCATGGATTTTTTGCTTTCTCCCAAGAATGTGATGATAGACGTCATTTTGATTGTCCAATAGTTTTTATCTTTTTGATTTCCATTTACAATATATCTACTTAACGTAACATAACTCAATTTTAATTTTTGATTTCTAACACAATTCTAAGAATTACAATCACTGAACAATGTGTTGGTAATTGAAAAATCATCTCTAAGGGACCCTTTAAAAATAACTTCATCCAATTTATTTATGTTTGTATTGAATGAATTAGAATATCTTTTCCCCCAAAAAAACATGAAATTTGAACTTGTGTAACCCATGGCTTGAATTATTATCCTCAAGTGATTGTTCTCTATCATTGACCAAATGCTAACATAAGAAAAAAGACTATAGTGCCACCTTCAAAATTTCTTTGGAATGATATCAAATGTAGTATGACATATTTTCTATTTTATAATATTATTTTTTCCCATATAATGTATTTTCATATCTTTTATTTTATGCACAACAAATAATAAGTCATATTACCCCAAAATAAATAGTTTTTTAGAAGTCAGTTTTATCTCCTCCTTTGAAATGTCTATAATTTGTTAAAAAAGAAATGAATCATTTATTAACAATATTTTATTATAAGAAATATAACATGGAAATTTTCTAATAAAATGTTTTACATGTTACTAGATTGGTCATTGATGCACTATTGATTTGCATTTCTTATTGTAAAATAAAAATATAATGCATTTCATTTGATTAATTTTTTTTTTGTATTTATGTAAATATTATAAATATTCATATAAACACATATAAAAATAAATATATGCTTAGGCACATTGTAAATATACTCATTATACATGGATGTACTATTTCTATTGCCAAATTTTTAACATATATATGCATATAAATGTTCATATTGAATCCTTATAACTTTACGATAACTTTAACTTATTCTAAAACAATCTCATTTTGCCATAACTCATTTCTCATAGATGTTGATAGGAATTTAACATTGATCAACCAATATCTATATTCTTATAGTAATGAAGTTATTAGCTATTTTTATGCATACCAATACATATTTATATGTTTATACAACACATCACAACGAATAGAATATGATTTACTCTTCTAAACCGTAGTTCACTATCACTAAATTCAAATGAATATGCACATTAATAGTTGAATGCCCTTCATATAATTCCAATAAGACACATTAAATTAAAAATTGTTTAAATCAATAACAATATAATTGTTTCTAGCACAATATACCTTATTGTTTTTTATTGATAAAGAACACATGGATACTTTGCATCAAAATTTTATTGTATTGAAAACATAGTATAACACATACTATGTTATTTTAAACTGGGTAAATTAAACATGTAAATAATATTTTAATGGGTAAATACAACCACATTCAATTCTACACAACAATAAAATGAACCCACACTTCCAAATCTCAAGTTGATGCAAGTCTATATTTTAGTATCTTCTATAATCTCTTATTCATAAAAAAAAATTCAATTATAATATGTTGAAATAAATAAAGATAATTAATATATTCGAGACTTGTATGAAAGTGTAAAATTACACATTTATTGTAAGGGGTTATCACCTTTTTTTGGCTTTTTATAGTTTGTATGGGTGCACTCTTTTGTTGAAACTTTGGTTCTTTATTCCCTGCAGGGTATTATATATTGTAGTAACTAAAAATTCTCATCATCAATTGATTTGATATTTGTATTTTAAAAATGTGTCTTATTGTAGAGTTTTACTTTGTGTTGTTTTCGTGGAGGCACCAACCTATAGAGCTGTGTCATGGGTTATTGTGTTGGAGACACAAAGTTCTAGAGCTATGTTGTGAACTGTTTTAATTGAGACATAAATAGATGAAGAAATATTATGTCAGTATTATGAATCATTGATAAATAAAAAATTATATAATTGAAAAAATATGCATGATCTTATCTTACCTTCTTCAACTCGTAATGTGTCATGTTGATTGATATGATTTTTTGTTATTATTGTTTCTTCACTTGCATGTAATGCCATTAGTGCTACACACCAAAAGATCACTAAGCTGTTAGGTTTGAAAAATGAAGCATACACATTGAAATATTATTAAGATGTCTTATTTAAAAAATAAAACATGATTATAAAATAAATTAAAAATGTTATGCACTCAATACTAATTGAAGCAGTTGTTATTTTATTGGTTGCTTTGAATTTATCAAATAATTTTGAAATTGAACATTAAAAATTGCTTGTTCTTCAATTTTTGTAATACAAGATAAATTTATTTGTAATTTGGTACAAGCATACACCAATCTAGCTCCTATATATACCCCTAACACGTCACATTTATCTGAATCATTGAAAGTAGAGATAAGTTTCTCCCAAAAGATGTTATCTAGTTCATTTTTGAATGCCCTTTTTGTTTTGTTTGAACGAATCATTTAAAATGCTGGTATGTCTTTGTAGATATTAAAACCTTCATGTAATCTACTTTGTTGTGAATGGATGCTAAACTATTGAAGCTAAAAATGAGTGAGATCTTGACAAAAATTAATACCTATAATATGAGTCCAATTGAATCCATTACTATCTGAACCCCATAGTATGACACCCATATCTTGCATGGAATGGAAATCACCAACATGCAGATTCTTGAGAGAGGTCTAAATGCCAAGAAAATGTTCTAATTTATGCATGATGAATACATTGAAGGCCCCAACAATAAATTTATCAATAAATGCTTGAATAAATAGGCAAAGATGTTTTTCCTTAAAAACTTTAGTGAGATTTAAAAGAGTAATAATTATCAAATTGAAATTTAAACCAAGAATGAACATTTCACTAAAATCTTATAAAATAGATGGCCAAAGACATGGGGGCCCGTAATGGCAACTAAATATTTTTATATCTATTTTAGGAAGTTGACCTCCATCATTATGTAGATATTTTTTCAATATGATTAATGAATCTTGAGATAGTGCTTCTCAACCTTTTTTATTTTTTAAAATACCTTTATTCAAGACACACAAATCGTCAAACCTTTTCACAAAAATTGTATAATGCTCCATTACCTCTTCAAGTGTGATTGTTTTGTCTGGTGGCAGTGTTGAATCATGGTTGATAAGATAAGTTGTAATTTTTGATAATATGTTGCTTTACATCTTCACCTTTTTGCACTAAGTATCCATGTTGTTGTACCCATGGGTTTTCAAGAAGGAAATAGACCCTTTTTCCAATAAATCTGCTAGTTCTATTTTTTTTAAATCTAAAAGCTCTTGAATATTTCTAAGTACTATTTTACTAATCAAATTTAAATCTTATTTATCTAAACTAGGTAAATTACCACTTTCAAACAAATCAAACACCTTATTAAAACAATCCTAAACAGGTTATTCCATGAAAAGAAGGCATTTTCTTTCCTGTAATTGTTGTGCTGAATAGTTCATTTGTGTGAACAAGTGTCTATATTATTCATGTATTTCTTTCATTTTTTTTCTTGTTTCAAGATTCTTCCAACCTCTCTATTGGATAAGGTCATGTACAGATCAAACTCTTTCTACAAATGAAGCCTTATAGATTATTTTGTTAGCTTCATTATATTGGTCACATATTTTGTGCATAATATGGAATGGAGTACAAGTTTTTAGAAATCTTGCCCTTCTAACAAAACTTTTATTTCTCAATGAATGTGAATTATATTCCTCTAAAAGAATTCTTTATTGTGTTATAATTGTGTTGGCCATCTGCAATTTTGAACCTTATGGTTTTTTTCTCCATCGTATCTTCTAAGACTTCCTTTGATTCAATAATACAATGAGGGTTGCTTGGATCATAAGGAATTAATAAAGCATCTTTCATTAAAACCTCAATATGTTTTACAAATAAATGAATTATATCATTCATACCTCTTTTATTCAGATTTCTTATTTTGATATGAGCATCCCCGAATTCATAGAGCTCTACAAGAATGTTCAAGGCATAATTGCTAGAGGAAAAATACCATGTAGATAATTCATTATGTATCTGATTAGTATTTTATGTCAATAAAAGTGTTCTAACCTTTTGTTCGATCTTATTTTTCTCCATTGGTGTGAGTGCTTGTATAGCCTCTTTCAAATTTGCATATAAATATGTTTCCCTTACTTATCTTGTTTTTTTCAATATTTTTTCTATCATGACTGTAGGGTATCTTAAATACATGTTTGCATAGTGGCAAGTAGAAGAAGTTGTTGCCCTTTGTTTATATTTTTATTTCAATATATTTTGTATTTTAATGACCAAATTATCTCAGTCTATCAACCTAGACATTTGAAGGTTGTCATAGCTATTCAAATGAAACCCAAATGTTTCACAAGAAGGAGAAAAATTATTTTTTATCAATTCCATTTTATTGGGTGTAAATTTATTGAAATTAGCTATAGCTCGATGGAGAATTCCCTCTTATCTATTCCATACTTCCAGTTGGAATTGAAGGGCATCTTCAAATTCATCCTTATCATAGGCAAGGCTTATTCCAATCAAAGAAGATTCTTTTCTAGATGTAGTGCTAACATGTATATATCTGTATGCATGTTTGGTAGACTAAACAATTCAAAATATCAATTAGCAAGAGGAATTTTGTCACTACCATAAAATGGAAAATGATGTGGATTTAATTTTAGTTTTGGTAGTTTAAATGGTACTATATCCAAATTCTCTTGGACGAGGCATTCTTCTACCTTTTAAGTGCAAGAATTCATTTTGCACTCGAAGATATTTTAAAAACCAATTAAAATGATTTAAATATTGATCTTTTGTAAAATGCAAGTTGCATATTGCATCGGTTCTTGGATTTTTTTGTGATTAAGTAGTGATTAATCATATATCAATAAATGTTAATTCTAAACTAAAATACAAAATACATATTAAATATTCATAATATATACCTTAATTCACACTTAAACTAATAAGGTATGACCAAACCAAAAATAAAATATATGTGCACCGGCCAATATAATATGATGGGCAAAGGAGTCCACAAACATTTGTTTCAAAGGAAAAAGATGAGGGGGAAGTATGTTTCTAGTATGTGTCAAAACACCCATCAACAAGTACCTTCAAGGTATCTCCTAGGGGAAGTATGTTTCTAATATGTGTCAAAATGCCCATCAATAGGTACCTTCAAGGTATCTCCTAGGAGCTACCTTTCAATCATGCACACCAGCGGATTTTTCTTACAAGACATCTCATAGGAGATACCTTCAAGTTAACCATGATGGTATTACAAGTTTATTTTAAGGCCCTTGTAGGAATATATTAGTGGACACCTCAAAGGGTGATATCATTCATTCAAAGGGATGTTGAATGTATCTCCTAGTAGAACTTTCCTTTACCTTGAAATAACTACTCTTATCAACTTGAAAGGACTTCCAATACTTGGGAGAGCATGCATTTTAGGTCCTCCTATGTACATGCTCTTTCCACTCAATTTAATTTAACAATTTTCCCTATTATGTTAATAGTTTTAGATTCAAATAATTACCTTATTGTACCTCTAAAATTTTCCTTTACCTTGATGATCTTTTTAATATCTTCAAGGGATCTCTTAGGAGATACCTTCAAGTTACCCATGAAGGTATTACAAGGCTCTCAAAAGAATCTCATATTGGATACCTTGAGATTGAACTTTCCCAATGCTATTGAGGTTTGTAATATCTTAAAAGTATCTCTTAGTAGATACCTTCAAGTTACTCACATAAGAATCTCCTAGTTGATACTATTGATGCCTTAAAATCTCACTCTTGATGAAAAATTTCTTATGGAAAGATTTACATAAATGGGATGAAATTATGATCTGTGAATCAACCTCTAAGATTCCCATGATGCTTATAATAATCACTATGGTGACACATTTATCCTTTTGAACTACCTCTAAAATTCTTGTTAGAAATGGGGCCCACTTCCCTCAGCCAATGGTGCACCTTTACTTTTAATAAGAACTCCCTTATTTCTTGAAGAGCACCATGATGACACATGTCATTAGAGGAAGGGACTGAGACTTATCCAAAAAATGAATAAGAAGAACCTGAGAAAGAGGAGGCTGATATACCACCCATCAAACTTCATCAAGCAAATCTACAATGAAAAGGCTAATTACCCCAAAAATTTAAAATGTGGATTACGATCCATAGATACCTTGAGTTTGAACTTACCCAATTTTATTGAGTTGTATAAAGGATTCAATGAGATACCTTTCAAACAAGCACAAGAGTAAAATTCTCCTTTAAGTTATCTTCTAGGAGCAAACTTTGGCCTAAATTTTGAGTTTTCCTATATCAAACTTTCCCAGACTACTTGACTGTGTTTATCTATGAGTGTGTAACACCTACTCGCAACAAACATTAGATCTAAAAACACTTTTTCATAGAGAATCCATCTTCAAATGTAAATCTTGAGACCATAGGGACTTTATTTTTTGCTCTACCCTTCCCCCTGTTTTGGAAACTTCCTAGAGTGAAACTTTTTGAAGGAGATAATTTCAAGTCACCCATTAAGATACCTTCATGTTACCCTCAAGGAGATAATTTGAAGTCACTTATTAAGGTATAACAAGGCCCTTTAAGGAGTCTTATAGTAGATACCTTGATGTGGAACTTACCCATCATTATTGTGGTGTACAAAGGATTCAGTGAGTAAATAGGTGTTTCAATTAAAGAAGGTAGTTAACAATATATTGATTGTTGTGTATAAGGTCTTCTCTAGATCTTATCGAGGGGTAAAGGTGTCTTAATTAAAATATTTAATGTGAAACCCATAAAAATTCCAGACCTCATAAGATCATGAAGAGAGAATCAAACAAGGAAAATCCATCATTGTATCATTTTATATCAAACAAGAATTACACTCAAGAACTTTGTCATACCTTTAAGGAAATACAATGCCCCTAAAAGGAATCTCATATAAGATCCTTTTAAGGGTGTTATCATAGACTGAAGGGAATTTTGAAAGTATCTCCTTTGAGACACCTTAAACATGCACATGAGTGGAATTTTCTTTGACCTTGAAGGCACTACTAGGTGATAACTTAAAGGAACTTTCCAAGACTTTGTTTTATTCAGAGGAATTGTATTCAAGATTTTGTTTTGAAACGTTTTGATTGGGCCTTATTATTAGATTTTGGTCTTCATTTTTTTTGTTCAGACATTTTATCTGATAGATTTTGGTCTTTAAAATTTTTACTTGAGACTTTTTATCTTCAAACTTTTTTATTTAGAGTTTTCTCATCAAACATTTTGTGTGAATAAATGTTCTAAATAACTCAACTTTTATCGACAATTTTGTTCTTCACATTTTTTGTACGGGCCTTTATTTTCAAAAGTTTTGTTTTGGATATTTTGTAGCCTATAATTTGGGATTTGGTTTTTGGACATTTTAATCAGGCCTTATTATTTGATTTTGGTCTTTGGGTTTTCTATTTAGACATTTTATCTGTTGGATTTTAGTCTTCAAAATTTTTATTCAAGACTTGTGATCTTCAAATTTTTTTTTTCAAAGTTTTTGCATCGAAAATTTTGTGTGAACAAATGTTTCAAATGACTTGTCTTTTATAGGTGATTTTGCTCTTTGAGTTTTTTGTATTGGTATTTATTTTCAAAGGTTTTTTAAGATATTTTGTAGGCTCGATCATAACACAAAACTTGACTCCTGATTCTGAACTACTGAAATCTTGCTATACCTGGCCAATAAAGAAAAATACTTTTAAATACTTGCTAAGGATACCTACCAACTAAACTAACTAAATATGAACTATGCACAAATTAAGAAACATGTGAATGTTGTTTATTTATAATGAACTAAAATTGAATGCTAAAGGATATATACATGATGTGTAGCCATTGAAGTCTTCACTATTCTCAAACAAATTTGAACTCGACTACTATCCTGTGTAAGACAATCCCTAGCTACTTGTAAGACTATAACAAGTAAACAAGTAACTAGAAAAAAGGAGATTTTTTCATAGAGCACATAAAAAAACTACAAGCACTACACATAATTATAATGGCATCTTCATCTAAGGAATTCAGGGGAGCACTTCCACCATCACCATTTTCTATCTAGGACTCAAATGAATTCAAGGTAGTTTATGATGCCACCATTTTCAACAACATGTATTGGAACTACTCTGAATTATGGGATGTTGTCAATTCTATTTACATGTTTTCTATAGATGGAAATCTATCTCCCTCAGAGTAAATATTCATCACATACTAGCACTTAAGAGATAAGAATTACATTTGGCTATGACCAAGCTTGAGGTGATGCCATGCATTGACCTCCTCTGAGACTTAATCTTCACATGCAAGGTTATGCATGATGATTTTTTGCACCATATGTATAGCCAAATAGTTGTGGCATTCATATCAAGAGTATTATTTTAGAGGTATTTATCACTATCAACACTAGATGCTTATTTTGACAAACATAACCTAGTTTCATGGAATCAATATAATACTATGGAAAAGGTGTTGAATTCATGGATTTTCCCCAAGAAAACCATGACATATAAAGGAAATAATATCACTCCAATAAATAAGTTCAATATGGGAGTGTATATTGGCATGGTGTTGCTTAATAGGCTCTACATATTGCCCAACATCCATTTCTTCAATTTGGATTATGTAGCATTATTGCATATGATGTTGACCAGTGATGCAACATTTGCCTTGGGTGAAATTATAATCTACAAGCTAAGAGAATAGATCATTCATAAGGATAAGTGGCCCACTTTGGTGGGCCATTTCTATATGCTTTTATATCTTTTGGATGCTATAATAGGAATAATGTATAAAGTCCTTAATGAGCTATGGAGCCTGGCCACTAACTATATCAAAAATTACATTTGTAATCATTTTAAATTTATGCATATATACACTTATACCAATAATATGGTGAGGATTTATGAGGATGTTTATCCTTAAGTTTGGCAATTAATCCATGGGTCTCCAATGTCCAGAGTTGGAGCAAGCATCATGAAGACACTATCTAGAAGAGGTGATTATTTTTTGTATCTTGACTACACTATTATCATGATCATTGGGCACAAGGTTCATCCTTAGAGCCTTGAAAAATATGAACCTGATAAATTGGTTGAGTAATAAATTGCTTTCCAAATCTGGTGGAACATTGAGGAGGATCTACTCAAAAATAAGAAGAGCACGGTCTATGGATACCATATGGTCATTGGCAGGATGGTATACACAATGAGAAATCAATTTGGATATGTGAGTGGTAAAAGAAAGAGTTATAATTTTCCCATAGTACCACATAGGGATTAGGATCCTCACATCTACATCCAAAAACATATTCAGGGCCTTAGTATCCCCTACCAACACATCTATTATGATTATGCCTTTATATTCATGAACACACAAAATGATGATGAGGTCTTGGAAAGGGCAAGGGTTGCTAGTTTGAAGGAGGATCACTTAAGGGTGATTCAATAAGAACCTTCAATCACTATGAAGGAATTGTATAATATAATGCAAATCTTTACAAGATGGACATCTTCAAACTTTTGGAAGGACCAACCCATAAAACAGTCCAAGGAACAAGGAGATCCATCACAAGAGCTTCCTTTCTAGTTGAAGGATATCAAGAAGGAATTGAGGGTGAGTAAACCTAATCTTAGGGGAGCCCCAGGAGACCCCATAAATCTAGATTCATCTAATGAAGAAGATAAAGGATAATATCCCCCCACTTTCTAGTGTAATTGAAATCCATGTGGCTACCCCGAAGAACAAGAGTCTACATTTTTAGGGGTAGCCACATAAGAAGCACCTGCCTCAGTTTAGCAAAACTTATCCTCATAGCCTAAGACTATTATTTGTTACAAAATGAAGCCTAGGAATCCCCCCATAGATATTCATACGATAGAGCAATCTCAAATCTTGCCTGCAATACCCCAACAAGTAGTAGTGTAGGAGGAAGAAGAAGATTGTAATAAAGAATTAGAGTTGGAGAGAGCACCATCTATGGAAGACACAATAGGTAAAAAGGCTTTGTCTATAGAGACCACCTCCTTGATCTTTTATTCTATTCCTTTTTTACATCTATGCCAATTTCATTGATGTATAAAACTCCTAAGGTGGAATTTGTCACTTCCAATCCTGATGATCCATTAACTACCTCCTCTTTCTTACATTTTCCTCTACTCACCCTAAGAATTGTGAAGGATGTTACCATTGTTGATTAGCCTTCTACTACCTTTGATCCATATTCCACCACCATAACATCCACTTCCTTTATGGCCACTTCTAGTATTCCTTTTGGTACTACCACAGTCAAATCATTGAAAAGGAAAAGGGCATCTAGGAAGATCGAGACAACCATGGCCACTCCCTAGCTCCATGTCTCATCCTCTTAAATCACTCTCCCCATGCCATCCACTACTCCATCCAAGGAAACCATTATCACTATATCAAGAAATGGCAAGAAGGTAAAGACACAAGTTATCATAGTCCATCCACTCCCCTAATATGAAGGTTTGGATTGGTCTAAGATAATTTGGCCTTCCTTACTTGACACAATTATCAAGGCATTATATAAGCAACAACTAGATAAGGAAGTTAAAGAAGTTGTGGTCAAAACCACAAAGGAGATAGACCTCAACCAATTGATAATTCTAATTTGGGCCAGTGATTTAAGGACCAAGACCTCTTAAATGCCCAACTTCAAAATAATATACCTCCCATCTATTAATTTTTTTTGACAAGCCATTTGGGAGTATTTAAAGGCTAAAAAAGAGGAAGATGGAAGATGATGCTAGTAGGGAATTAATTTTTGAAGAGAAACAAGCAGTGTTTTGTTTGACCAAAAGACAAAATAGATAATTGGGGAAATCCCCTTATAATGAAGACTTCAAATCTTTGGCCAAAGCACATAATGATGCCATGCTGGTAATTCACGAAGGCATAGAGCTAGCCAGATAAGAACTAAAGGTAGAGTTGGAGTAAATAAAATAACAACAAAAGCCAATGCATATCCTAGTTGGCATTGAAGCTGAGGTCTAAGAGGTAGCATTAAAGTGCTACAATTCTTTAGAGGCATTAGAGTTTATGTGGGCTGAATTAGCACCTCATGTTGTGAATACTCATAAATTATTTAATTATTTGAAATTCGATGAGATTAAATTGAAGATATTAATTGTTTACAAAACTAACAAGGCTTACAGACACCTATATCTCATGACACCATTAAAGGCTTCCAATACACTCAACCTAGTGGTCATCAAGATAGAAGAGGCTAGGGAATGGGTGATAGTAGTTGGAGCTTTGGTCCCTAAATATGAAGATCAAGAGGCCCTCATTATCCAAATTTTGAATGATTTGAAATTATCCAAAGTAAAGATTACTATAGGGAAGTCGATCAGTAATATGAAATTTGATCAACTTATTTTAAAGGCTTTAAACAATTTTAAACAAATTCTACAAGGACTACCATTAGAGGACATAAAAGTTGAGTTGAGCTTTGCTAGGAAGAAGGTGACTAAAGTTGAGATCTTCAAGATCAACTTCTAGATGACTAAAGTAGAGCATGTAAAGCTACTAGGATAGGTCATTAGGGTGTATAGACCCCCTCTTTTGAATTTGGACATAATTTGGTAGCAACATGATGTATCACATAAATGGTGGCTAAAGATATAGGTGAAGAAGTAGACTCAAGCTGCCACTTCAAGTTCTAACTCAACAACCATAATTACAATGCCAACTAAAGTCCATGTAGCCATCCAAATGTCAACAAAGCCATGAAGGGCTAAGTTTTTTCATGTACATTTCTATAGCGGTGAATATTTCAATATTTATAGTTTTCTTATAGTTTGAACCATATTGTAAAGTTGCCTATTCATTTTTGTAAACATGCACATGTTGCATGATTTTTTTAAAGGCTAACTTAAGTTATTAACCACTTTAAGATAACTCTATATGGCTCTGTCCATAGTTAAAACTGAAGTTATGACTATGACATGTAATATATCTTGCATATACTTAGAGGATGAGGTGACCCTTTCCCCAAGTCTATTTAAACACATGTAACCCATAATTTTGAAGGGTCAGATAATTTTCAATATATAGGAATAGGAGAAATTTTGGTTGTCAACTCATGTGTTTGTGTATTTTCTTTCCAATGTTTATGTAATTAGGATTTTTTATTTAGTTGTATGATTCAATACTCTTAGTGTGTAAAATCTATGAATGAGTTCTTTCTCATCTTAGAAGTGCAACACACATTGTTATGTATGACAACGCCCATCCAGATATCTACTACAAGATTACTTGAAGGGCCTTGTAATACCTTCATGGGTAACTTAAAGGAATTACAAGGCCTTGAAATAATATCCTAATAGATACTTTAAAGGGAATTATCATACATTGAAGGGAATGTTGAAAGTATCTTGTAATAGATACCTTCAAAATGAACAAGTGGAATTTTCCTTTACATGGAAGGCACTAATGGGTGATATTTTGAAGGCCCTTGTAATACCTTCAAGGTATCTCCTAGGAGATACCTTTAGAACATGCACATGAGTGGATTTACCTTTCAAGGTATATCGTAAGAGATATATTTCAAATAAGGACAAGAGTGGATTTATCCTTCAAGGAACAAGTGCAATTTTCCTTTACATGGAAGGCACTACTAGGTGTTATTTTAATGGCCCTTGTAATACCTTCAAGGTATCTCCTAAGAGACACATTTAAAACATACACAAGAGTGGATTTCCCCTTCAAGGTATCTCTTAGGAAATACATTTCAAATAGGCATGGGAGTGGATTTATCCTTCAAGGAATAAGTGGAATTTTCCTTTACATGGAAGGCACTACTGATAGTTGTATAAACAAGTGGTCAACAAGTGGAATCTCCTAGTTTGGCATTACAGGGTGATATTTTTAAGACCCTTATAATACCTTCAAGGTATCTCCTAGGAAATACCTTTCAAATATGAAAAATAGTGGATTTCCCCTTTAAGGTGTTTTTCAGGAGATACCTTTCAAACAGGCACAAGAGTGGATTTATCCTTCAAAGAACAAGTGGAATTTTACTTTACAAGGAAGGCACTACTATTAGTTGTATAAATAAGTGGTAAACAAGTGGAATCTCCTATTTTGGCACTAATGGGTGATATTTTGAAGGTCATTGTAATACCTTTAATGTATCTCCTAGGAGATACCTTTCAAACATGCACAAGAGTTGATTTTTTGGAGCTAAAGAAGTTAGATCAGTAGACTTGCTCAGCCTCTAAGAAACAAAAGAGTAAGTGAGTGACATAAAGGTCACTTGATAGTAACTAGTCAAGTGATGGTTCGATAAGAGATTATCAAACCTAGGCTTTAAGCTAGGAGACTTGGTCCTCAAATATGACCAAAGGGCCATGAAACCAGACCAACATGCAAAGTTTGATTCCCCATGGAGGGGGATATTTCAAATCATTGGAGATAGAAAAGGTAATGTATTTGAGTTGGAAGATGAAGAAGGTAATTTGTTAGGGATTTTGGTAAATAAAATTGAATTGAAAAACTTCAACTAATTTAATGACCTTCCCCTTATATATAGTTAGTTAGTTTCCCTTCTTTGTTGTTGTTTCCTTTTGTTTGTTTCCCTTTCTTTATTGCTATTTACTTTAAATAAGTGCCATTAACATAAGTTGCTACCATTCCATGCTAGGTGCCCACACCTTATCCCTCCTTAATTTTAAACCATCTATTGATGGATGGTTATTTATCTAACTCCCATTGAAATTAATGTCTAAGCACTCCATTTTGAATGATTCCCCTTAAGGATTTCCAAAATCTCTTATGAGACTCTCCTCACGTGTGTGTGCCACCTTTTGCATTTATGGGCACCCAAATTAAAAAATGTTGCATGATGATCACACTAGAAGTATGGGCCTTTCAATACCTCTCTCTTCCACATGCCCAATACTTAAATGCATTAAGAATTTCAAAGAGCATTGATCAATTGACCATAACATATTTAGTAAAGAGTTTTGAGCATCGCTGATATCCAGTGCCTTTTTTAATAATAGAGGGAGATTTATTGAAAAGGGTTGTAAAATGGAAACTTATACATCTTCATATAGTGGTAAAATACATCCAAGAAAATAAATAACCTAAGGATTAGACAGTCATGAAGACCCTCCAACACCATTTTATAAGAGCAAATCTTATGATTTCATGCCTACATAGCTAAAACCCAAAGTACCAAATTTTAAGAGCATCTCCAAGGGGCCCTATAAGGACCCCTCATTGGTATTTGATTATGTAGATGGTATCTTCAATCCCAAATTAGACAAGAACCCAAAAAGGCTGAGGGAGGGCATACATGCCTACATGATCAAGAAGATTTAGAACAATGACTCAAAGTCATTCAAGCATATGATTTAGAGCTCCACACTAGCTCAATACATGGTGCCTCTTATGCACCTATTCCCCAAAATTATTTTGTTATGTGCAAAAAGATATGACACCAACACTGGAATCATTATAGGTAACCACCTAAGAGTGGACATCAATATAGATGGAATAAGGGAGATGTTTTGACTCTTGAGTGACCCCAGTGCTGACATATATAGTATAGAGAGCTTACAAATTTCTTAGGACAACTATACTTGTAATCTAGAGTTCCTCAATTTAGTATTTTGAAACTGCTACATTGAAGCACCTCCTCTATCGATCACTCTTGCAGGCTTTGCAACAAAGGAAATGAAAGACACCCTTTCTATGTTGGCATTCATTTTTGAGATGGACTCAAATGTTGATGTCAAAGATTTCCAATTATGTGTAGTATTTATTTAATATAGTAAATAAATAAAAATATTACAAGATGGACTTTGTGGGTGCAATTGCCACTACCATTCACAATGAGCTGGCAAGTTTTTCAGCACAAAATACCTTTAGGTATTCCTCCTTCCTCATTCACCTAATTATGTACCAAAAATCTAATTTTTTCTCTTGATATTTTATTATCAACACCACTAAAATGGGCACCCATCCAAACATGGTAATCCCCATCTCTACGTGGACCCACATCCTATTGGTCATGTAGGATTAGTATGAATTTTTAGAGTGTTTCCTATCTCTAGTCCTCATCAACCTCAGTCAGAAACCCATCATTTCTAAAATGACAAATAACTAGAGGTTGTGGATCACTAGTGGCATAATTACAATAAAATAGTTCATTAAGGATGATTTTACATTCATCCAAGTCCATAGATTTAAAGAGGATCCATTCTAGCTCTCGTGCTTGCTCACAGATTAGACCCTTGCCCTAAAATTGGCTCATTAGCTTGATGTAGTGGATGCAGTATATGGTGCAAGTTATAAAAAGAAGGCTATCTATGACACCTAATTTAAAAAAGAAGGCATCACAATGATGAAAAGGTCACAGGGGTGCCTTTTTGAGCTCAAACTAGCAGAGCTTGGCCTTGACCAAATCAATGACTGGTGGAACTATGATCTAGTTGGTTACATAACCTCCTTGAAAACTACCGCTCCATTCGCTCACAAGCCCTGACCATAGCTCAAAAAGTGAAGGTCACCATTAGTCAAAGATGTCAAATGTTATGTGGATCTATCCAAGATCTCAGGCACCTAGCCACCTCCACTATATCTACACCCAACTACCCAACATTAGAAACATGCATCTTCAAGGCAACCTAAGGTAGGGCCATCAAAATCTAGCTTTAAGGCATAAAATTCCAACCCTCCATCAAAGCCCTCAAAAATAAGGTACACTTTTGTCACCCCTTTCTCTACACTTCTACTGTATCCTCCACTCCATCTTCAACCTCTATAGTTTCTCATGGGTTTGTATCACTCTCCATTGCCCAACCAATCACCTCCCTTGCACTTTTTCTCACTTCCCTGCACTCATCCACCACATCAACACCCATAATGGTGAAATTGCCCATCACTCCTCTTCACAACCTCCTACCTTTATTACTTTCCACCCTTACCCTTCTCTCACTTATCCTAAGGGAACAACATCCACTGCTTCACAATAACAAGTTACCATTCCTTTCTATCTACCCTAGGGATTCCCTTTCATAGGAGAAATATTCAATCATAAGAGTAACTAGAAAATACAAAAAAAGATTAGGAGGCCCAAATAGAGAAAAGAAGAAGAAAGATGGTTAAGACCCCAATGGTGCCTCATATGCGGTCATTCTTTGACCAGTGCAATAATATCTAATGATCGCACACATAGAACCCCAAATAGTCAAGTCCCATGTATAAATGTAGTTAAGGGACTAATTGATACACATCATCAAATTTAACCTCATCCAGGGTAGACCTGTTCATAAAGTCAAATTAATGGAGGAAACATAGGAGTCCATCACTATGGACTATAACAAGGTGACATGTTAGTTGGAGAAGATAAAGATAGAACTTGCAAGGGTGAAATCTACTACCGAATGCCTCAACATAGAGGCCAAGGCCAAAGATGTAGAGCTTAATAAAATGAGGTCCAATCTATAGACCCACATTACTAATGAGATCTTCTAGGTGAAAGCCAATCAAAGGGCCCAGTTACAAATTTAAGTTGTTAAATTGGAGAGCGAGATAGATGACCTAAAGAAGGATAAGTAGGACACTAAGAATAAGTTATAAGAGAAAGAATTAGAGCTTATGTAGACTTAAAATAATCTCTTGGACTCTAAAGGTACACAAATACAATTATAGTAGTAGGTGTAACAAGAGTCCTTGGCCAAAGACCAAGAAATACAATAATTGAAGAATGACCTTACTACCCACTCCCAAGCCACATGTATCCTACCCATGGTTAAAAAATTATACATATCTTATTAGGTGAAGATAAAAAATGAGGTTACAAACTTGAAGCTAGGGCTTGGGTTCATCATGAAATCATAGTGATTAAGATCATAGGTGAGTGCATCCATAGACTAGGTTCTCACCTTCATGTCCTCAAAGGTTCAACATTCATAGTACCTTATCAAGAAGATTTATAGCATGATAGATAGGACACTTCAAGCAGTGGGGCTAGTTGACCAAAGGTGGGTAGAAATGAAGGTGAATGAATTTTGAGCTGTAATAAGCCAACACCAAAATTCAAGGCATCTCTAGATGCTTTAGATGAAGCAGTCTAGTATATGAAGGGATACATTGAACAATTGGTCCATTTGGGACTCCCCTCTCTATTCTTTGCAAACAACACCATCCTCCTAGAGGACAAAATATAAGATCTACTAAAGAAGAAGTAAAATGACCAAATTGTCTTCATGACTCTTAGTCGAGTGCGTGTATCTAAGGTGGAGACCATATTATAGCCTCTCGACCAACTAGACTTTAAGATGCTAACAGTAGTATAGGGATTGAGTAACATATTCTTCAAGGAGATTATCGATGTGGATAGAGCCTTCAAAAATTTGATGAAAAATACTCAGCTAATCAAGGAGTGGATGACTTTGATGTCTATTCTTCTGAGGTTGTAAATTTAGTGGGTCTCATAATTTTTATAGATTCACCTCGATTGGTCTATGAAACAAGAATTTTTGGGTTCTTCCATATACAGGAAGATTCCCCTTTAAGTCATTAGAAACTATGGATCTTAATCCACATTTTAAAGTTTTGGGATAACTAGCTTTTATCATGGACATGCTTGGCAAGTTTGGTAGATGGTATATTGGCATCCTCTTTCCCAGGTTTCCTTTATTATTTTTGGTTGGTTTTAGCTCATCCCACTACTACCATGTGGCATCCTGGTACCCATTCTTTATGAAAATATTCCCAACTCACCCAGATTAGTACCAGCTTGACACATGGGGACATAACACTTGTCCAAGTTAGGTTTATTTTTTCAAAACTTCAAATAGTTCCATTGGTTAGGGGGAGTGGACCCCCATATTATAATATCATTCCAAAGGTGGTTCCATAGGTAGACGCATGTGAAGACAAATTTAACTCATGAGTTAAAGCTCCCTCGTCACTTATAATGACTTCATCATGGGCTGAAGTGTTTGATTTTAGGTGTCTTTCTCTTAAGAGGCCATTGTGCCTCAATAAGTAGGGATCTTTACTTTTGGAAAGGGTTGGATATTAGATAATTATTTTAGACTAGAGCAACTATTGTAATAGTTAGTTCTAGAATAGAATTAGAAGTAGTTGTTTATTTTCATTTCACAAATTTAATAGGTCTCTTTTATAAGAAGGTTGAATATTGTAGACTATGCCATTTGGGCCTTTTGTATGGTATTTTACCACCGATATTAAAGAAGATATACTGTTCTTTGTCAAATTAAGTGAAATGTATTATTGTCTATTATTTCTTTACTCTACTTTTATAGTATTGATTCTTGTCTGTTGTTTCAAGGAACAAGTGTAATTTTCCTTTACATAGAAGGCACTACTAAGTGATATTTTGAGGTCCCTTGTAATACCTTCAATGCATCTCCTAGGAGATACCTTTCAAACATGCACAAGAGTGGATTTCCCCTTCAAGGTATCTCCTAGGAGATACCTTTCAAATAGGCATAAGAGTTTATTTCTCCTACAAATAAAAAGTGGAATTTTCCTTTACATAGAATGCACTAATGGGTGATATTTTTAAGGTTCTTATAATACCTTTAATGTATCTCCTAGGAAATACCTTTCAAACATGCACAAAAGTGGATTTCCCCTTCAAGGTATCTCCTAGGAGATACATTTCAAATAAGAACAAGAGTGGATTTCTCCCCTTTACAGGAAGGTAGTACTAGATGATATTTTTAAGGAACCTATAATACCTTCAAGGTATCTCCTAGGATACATTTAAAATAGGGAAAAGAGTGGATTTCTCCTTAAAAAAACAAGTATAATTTTCCTTTACATGAAAAGTAATATTGGATGATATTTTTAAGGCCCTTGTAATACCTTCAAGGTATATCTTAAGAGATACCTTTCAAACATGCACAAGAGTGTATTTCCCCTTCATGGTATCTCCTAGAAGATATATTTCAAATAGGCACAAGAGTGGATTTCTCCTTCAAGGAACAAGTGGAATTTTATTTCACATGGAAGGAATTATTGGGTGATATTTTGAAGGTGCTTGTAATAACTTCAATGTATCTCCTAGGAGATACCTTTAAAACATGCACAAGAGTGGATTTCCCCTTCAAGTTATCTTCTAGGAGATACATTTCAAATAGGGAAAATAATGGATTTCTCCCCTTTACATGAAAGGCACTACTAGGTGAAATTTTGAAGGCCCCTATAATAAATTCAAGGTATCTCCTAGGAGATACCATTAAAACATGCAAAAGAGTTTATTTCCCCTTCAAGGTATCTCTTAGGAGATACATTTCAAAAAGGGACAAGAGTGGATTTCTCCTTCATGGAACAAGTGCAATTTTACTTTACATAGAAGGCATTACTGGGTGATATTTTGAAGGCCCTTGTAATATCTTCAAGGTATCTCCTAAGAGATACCTTTAAAACATGAACAAGAGTGGATTTTACTTTCAAGGTATCTCCTAGGAGATACCTTTCAAATAGGCACAAGAGTGGATTTCTCCTTCAATGAACAAGTGGAATTTTTTGTACACAGAAGGCACTATTATGTGATATTTTGAAGGCCTTTGTAATGAATTCAAGGTATCTATTAGGATATTACTTTTAAACATATACAAGAGTGTATTTCCCCTTCAAGATATCTCCTAAGAGATATCTTTAAAACATGCACACGAGTGGATTTCTCCTTCAAGGAACAAGTGGAATTTCCTTTACACAAAAGGCACTACTAGGTGATATTGAAGGCCTATATAATATCTTCAATGTATCTCCTAAGATATACCTTTCAAACATGCACAAGAGTTTATTTACCCTTCAAGGTATCTCCTAGGAGACACCTTTCAAATAGGCACAAGAGTGGATTTCTCCTTTAAGGAACAAGTTAAATTTTCCTTTACACGGAAGGCACTACTAGGTGATATTTTGAATGCCTTTGTAATTCCTTCAAGGTATCTCTTAGGAAATACCTTTGATACATGCACAAGAGTGGATTTACCCTTCAAGGTATCTCCTAGGATATACCTTTCAAACATACACAAGAGTATATTTCTCCTTCAAGGAACAAGTGGAATTTTCTTTACATGGAAGGTACTACTGGGTGATATATTAAAGGCCCCTATAATACCTTCAACGTATCTCCTAGGATATACCTTTCAAACATGCACAAAAGTGGATTTCTCCTTTAAAGTATCTCTTAGGAGATACATTTAAAATAGGGATAAGAGTGGGTTTCTCCATCAAAGAACAAGTGTAATTTTTCTTTACATAGAAGGTACTACTAGGTGATATTTTAAAGGCCCTTGTAATACCATCAGAGTATCTCCTAGGATATAACTTTCAAACATGCACAAGAATTGATTCCCCATTCAAGGTATCTCCTATGAGATACCTTTCAAATAGGCACAAGAGTGGATTTCTCCTTCAAGGAGAAAGTGGAATTTTCCTTTACATGAAAGACACTACTGGGTGATATTTTCAAGGCCTTTGTAATACCTTCAAGGTATCTCCTAGGAGATACTTTTAAAATATTCACAAGAGTGTATTTCCCCTTCAAGGTATCTCCTAGGAGATACCTTTAAAATAGGCACATGAGTGGATTTATCCTTCAAGGAACAAGTGTAATTTTCCTTTACATGAAAGGCACTACTGGGTGATATTTTGAAGGGACTTGGGAGATATCTTTCAAACATACATAAGAGTGGATTTTCCATTCAAGGCATCATAATTAAAAGGCACCACTCAAGAGTTTGCTATGAATTAAAGGTCACCACATGGTAAGAAATAGATGAGTGATCATGTAAATCTGCATTTTGAGAATCTATGAGGCAATCAAAAGGTGCTACATGTCTAAATTTTAAGTCAACTAGGCAACTTAGTTACACTCAGGCCACATGAGTACTTAGTTATATCCAAGGTGGAAACCACGTGTCAAAAGGTGGAAATATTTATCTTTAAATCTAAAATTGATGGTAAATTAAATTTTGGTGTAATTAATTGTTAAAAGTGATAGTTGAAAGTTTGAAAAACTTGTCATTAATATGACACAAACTAGGATCGTTATCAGCATTGCATTAATCAAGCTTGCCAAAAAGGAATTATATGCATTCATCTAGTATTAAGATAATATATGATCTCATCAATCAAAATTCAAAAGCCATGGCCGAAGTAGGACCGTCTAAAACTTCCAAGTCAGAATAGGTCTCATTTTTTTATTCATATGGGATAAACATGGTCTTTTGAGACACTAATTTCAATACCATTGCATTGGCCACAAACGACAAACACTAAAATGACTTATTCTATCATGTGGAGAGGTTTCTTCCCCAGATGTCTACCTTCCAAGGGCTAACTTTAGCTTAGCCATTGCATTTATCAACAGAGCCCCCAAATGGTTCTTCATACAAGATATGGATTATGTAAATGCAATTGGCTATAAATATATACAAAAAACACCATATTTATAAGGTTATATATATAAGGTGATGAATATATATAAGGTTTTTGTAATAAATTATGTACTTTATATATATAAGGTGATTTACACACACACACACACACACACACACATAAACAAAGTCTAAATTGATTATAGTTTTGCTCTGAAGTTTGAAAGTTTAGCTCTAAAGACTAGTGACTTAGCTCTGAAGACTAGAAGCTATGCTCTGAAGATTGATATCTATGCTCCTAAGATGAAAAATCATGAATGGGAAGAATCCATCTCCATCATTGAGAATCAAGACAATGCCATTAGACCAACAATGTCGTAAACCATAATTTAATGTGACGATGTTTTCAAAAAATCTCCTCCAATAGATTAGATGTGACAGTATTTTCAAAAGATCTCCAATACAT
This sequence comes from Torreya grandis, assembly GCA_037957365.1. Classification (NCBI taxonomy): domain Eukaryota; kingdom Viridiplantae; phylum Streptophyta; class Pinopsida; order Cupressales; family Taxaceae; genus Torreya; species Torreya grandis. The sequence goes on from JARHVA010003648.1 coordinate 504,688, forward strand.
TTGATGTGATGATGTTTCCAAATAGTCTTTTCAAACAAGATTGATGTAACTATGTTTTAAATAGAGGGTCTTTCAAAAATATTTGGTATGATGCATAATTAATTATGATTATTGCTTTTAGTATTACTAATAATGACCTTTATGACACATCATTACTACATGACTAGATAAAGTACCTTCCCATTATATATCTCATGCTCTAAAGAGATAACCATAACTACCACCATCATTCTTGTCATAATCACATCATATAACCTACTTTGTTAGTCATTTTTACATTATCACTACTAGAAATTGCTATGTTGTATCTTCAACTTCTTGCTTCCTTTGTTCATTATGTGAATTTGATCTCTGTGTTTTTACAATATAGTCATATTTGCAATTAAATAGTGCTTGCTCCAAATATGGGTGGGAGAAAGAAAAAAAGTCAGCCAGAGTTCTCTGATGTATTGCTACAAGATGAATCAACCATAGATGTCTTTAAAATAACAAGTTGGTTGAATTTATTAAAAATGTTTTAGGGAATCTATGAAGAAATTATACAAGAACTCTATGAGAATTTTGGTGAAGATCATGTTATTATCAAAGGGAAGAACATTTCAATAAATCCCTCTATAATCAGTGCTATATCTAGGATTCTTGAGGATAGATTAGTTGGCATTGAAAAGATTAATTTTTCTAACCTAATTTATATGTTTGTTGAAGGAAATGAGCCACACCCCAGACTGGCCAAAGGAATTATGAGAGAAAGTCTCTCTCAACCTTGGTATAATTTTATTTTTTGGATAATGAAATAGATCACTTGTGATGGTCAGTTTATAGTAGTGGTGGAGATGCTATGAGATTCCTTCTTCACTTGAGTAAAGGAGATGTTCGAGAAGAATATAAGATCAATTTTCCATCTTTCCTTCATAATGATTTGATTAATGTTTCTCAAAAGATAAGATGAGATACTGGGTTTACTCACCATCATGGGCTGGTTACACTCATTTGTTGCCATTATATTCTTAGTAAACTAAGGGGTGAAAAGGATTGGTCCTCTTTCCTTTGAAAGTTTTCTTTATTTCATACCAAAAAGACACCATGCCCTACCTCTCCTCCTTTAACTATAATCTGGATTGAAAAACCTATAGTTCAAATTATAAAATGACCATCTCTGCTACCATTGGTTCTAAAGATACTACGTCAGAGATCAAAGTGATAAATGGGAATTTATTTAGACATCCCTCATCCTCCTCCAACTAAACTCCAACATATTTTCTAACTTATCTTATAAGAAGAAGAAGAAGATGTGTAGGTTGCAGAAGAAGTTATATTTATAGAGGGAACCCTAGCAGAAGAAGTTGTACCTCAAGAAGTAAAGTGTCTTATGCCCTTTATTGCCGATAAGGGTAAGGCACCCTTGATTAAAGAAGATCCATATTCTCCACATTATGTCAATGAATGAAAATAATTGTAGCATGTCATGGCTTTATCATACCATGAGTAAATAATCAGACTAAAACAAATAGAGTTAGATGTTCTTTATTTAACTTTGAAAGGTAAGGACTTGATGATTTCTAATTTGAAACAAAGGTGTGAAGAATATGTTAAAGTTAGTGAATAAGAAATAATTATTAAAGGAATACAAGTAGAATAGACTAGGGTCCATAATGTAATGTTATCATAGACCCAAAAATTGAGTAATTTTTAGAATTCTCATGCTATCAAGGACACTCAGATTACTAATTTGCAAAATGCCAATGTTGATAAGTGTAATCTAATTAATAATCTAAGAGAAAGTATTTATGATAGAAATACAATGCTTGCCCAACATAATAATAGAGCTTACCACTCAGAATTCTAAGTCAAAAGTGATGGGTGTTGTCATCCCCTTCATTTAATCAACTTTCTGTTGATGTCATATTTAACCAGGGCTGTGTCTAAAGCTATATGCAACAAGAGGAATCGTAGTGATTTAGTAATTGAATGGAGGTATTTGTATATATATATATATATTTTGTTTTGGGGGGTTTTTAATGTCTTAAGGATTTCTTGGTTAAAACCTTATTGGAATCAAACTATGAAAATCTATTGAAAATAAACACACGTTACAGAAATGAAATAGATTGCTAGAAATAAATACACGTTGCAAAAATGAAATTGATTGCTAGAAACAAACACACATTTTAGAAATGAAATTGATTGCTGGAAACAAACACACATTGCAAAAATGAAATAGATTGCTAGAAACAAACACACGGTGTAGAAATGAAAATTAAATCTAAAATGCCTGTAGGAACAAATTTACAACAAATCTTAACTTTGAAGAGTTGGAAACATTTATAAATTTAACAGAGTTACCTATTTACTTTTGTGAATAGAAATATAAATACAGACAAAAATGAAGATCCTGGTTCTTTGGAGGAGTGGGCCCTTGCTTCGCCTAGAACAGGATTTGAACAATTTAATTTGCTTTCAAAATTGAAATGGCTATTTCATTGATAAAATATTATATATTACAAACATACTAATCTATCCTTTATCTCTCTATTCTTCAATGATTTTCTCTATCTTCTATATTCTATATTTATCTCCCTTTTACTAAATTCTTAGGTCTATATATATAGATGCTTTGATGGCTGTAACTATTTCATAGATATGATGGAACTAAATCATGCCCTGAATAGATGCTGAATCAAGATGTGGTTGGATGTCTAGCTGTGTGATAAATGTCTTGATTCTGCAAGTTCAAAAAAATCAGGAATCTATTCCTAAATTAATGGGATCATTGATTTGACAAATCGCCAACCATTTGGAATAGATCCTCGTCAGTTTCATATCTAGCCGCAAAAGTTTTGGAGCTTATTTGTAGGAGTATCAGAGCTAAATATAGAGTTCTGGAGCTAAGTCCAAAAATGTGACAACTTGAAATAGTATGGTGGAGTTCCAAAACTAACTGTGATGGTTCTGTAATAGATTCTGTAGGTTTTAGAACTAACTGTGATGATTCTGAAATAGATTTTACAAGTTCCAAAACTAATTTGAATTGAGTCTAATGCTTCCAAAAACATGCAATCCACTTCATATTTGTTCTTTATCCTGATGATGACCTATTTTATTGAAAAACTAAGATTTTCCAACACACTTGTTAGGAATTACAGGTCTTTTAAAACGTTAGAATCACAATCAACAAAAGATGGATAATCACATCCTAACTCATCTCAGATCAAAATAAAAGTTACAAATGCAATCAAACTTAATAGAAAGAGAGTAAAATGAGGTCATTTATTATACATTTATTGGGCATATCCTCACCTCATCACTTCCCCCATACTTACTTATTTGTAAGTTCCTTTACAAACTTCACTCTTCAAATTTGGGATTGTATATCCTACATTCCATTTGATTGCTTAGATCAAATGGCTAGAATTGAATATCCCAATGCTTTGATTCAGAAGTACTATACCTTGCTCCTACTTCTACTTTTATTTTCCATTCCTCAAATTGAGTGGGATGTTGAGGTTCTCTATTTTGCCAAGGAGATATGGGGGTGAGAAGTAGAGGTGGCCTTGTCTGCATTCCTATCCATATGCTTAGGGGAGTTTCCCTGATCCAGGGAATTATTGTGCATAAAGCTTTTGCCCTTTCTAAACTCCAAATCAAATTTGAAAGGGATATTACTACCCTTCTTTTTAATGCCACCGAGTGAAATTCCCATCTTTTTAAACATGCATCATATATATTATCAAAATTTTCTCTTTCATAAGAGGTGAAGACATCCATGATTTGCTGTAAACGAAAAAGATAAGGTCCCTTGAATTTATCATTGAATGCATGGGATTGGAAATATGTAGCAAAGGTGAGTGGATTACCATAATCAATTCTCATACAGAGACTGGATGAACTAGCCTTTGACCAATGTTCTGACTCCCTTTCTTTCTATGTAATCTGATTTTGAAGAACATAGACAAATGCGTTAAGCTAGCTTTCTCCTATATAGAAATTGATCATAAAACCTGTATTTCTTTCTAGCATAAAATTGTAGAGGTAAAATTCACAAAGAAGGGCTTTTTATTCTGTATTAGGTAAGGAGTAGGTGGCCGAGAAATTAGCTTCATCTTTTATTTCATGTGGAAGGCCACATGCTATCCTTGCCAATTACCAACGAATGAATTATTCCTCTAAAAACATGATATAAATAGGAGAAGGTCTTCTACACGCAAGTAACTTCTCACTCATCATACAAACTATTTGTATTTTCACAAGACATTTATTCTTATCATTTTCCTCCTTGTAAAATTTGTCTTCCCATTCCTTCCTTGCTTTTTCTTCTTTCGCCAGTTTTCCTTTCAAGTCTGTATTGGATGCTTTGATTTCACTGAGTTCTCTACATATGTCATCCCATAACTGCTTGAGTGGCAAATAAGTTAATTCAGTTTGTGTAGAGACTGTTGACACAGAGGTCTATATTGTACATTTTTACTCATTCTCCATTAGTTGCCTTTTAATTTTTGCTAATTCCTCATTCTTCATTATGAACTAGTTTGTTAATTTTGCAAGGAGCATTTCCTTCTATTCTAACTTGAGTTTGAGGAAGTTCAATTCCTTGTCCTTTTCCTTGATAATGAGTTCTACTCTACACAAAAATAGAGCCTATTTAATCTACTAGTTTTGTTCTTTTTCTAAAACTTCTTAGGGAGTTAAGCATTCTTCTTCCACCATAGGGGATTTCCATTTCCTTCTACAAGATTCCTGTTCATCTTCTGCATGTGATGGTGCTGCAGTCTCACCCATTTCTTGGAAAACTAGCTCCTCAAATATTTCATCTTCTTTTTCCTTTTCTACTTGGCTTGGTCTAGGAGGAGTCATGGCCATGCTACCCAAAATATCAATAGCTTTAGTTTCTAGCCTTTCTTGTTCTTCCAGCTCCTCTAAAATTTCTTTAGACTTTTATGACATTTTCTTTCTTGAGGAGCCTTTAAATGTATAGACATAGGTCTCCTCTTAGAACTTCTTCTAGTTTTTGGCTTTTCTCAGGCTTAGGTGAACTGTCATTGTCAGAGACAGGCACCAGTTCTTTTATAGCCTTAGTAGAAGAAGAAATGGCTTGAGAAGGTACAGTAGGGTCTAAAATTTTAACTTTTCTTCCATATTTTCTTCTATTTGGTATTTCCTCTTCCCCTAATCTTTTCTTTTCCTTAGCAATGGTAGTAGTTTTCAAATGAATTGAAGGAGTAGGAGGAGTTGCTATTATTCTTCTGGGAATACTAGGGTTTTGTCCAAATTTGCTAAGAAATTTATCCCACATTTCTTCCCCATTTTTCTTGGAAAGGAAATGGTGTTGGCATACTAAATTCACTAACCCATGATGTCTAATTATTCCTACACCTCAAGAATACCTCTGGGCCATGGTATGGATGGAGTCAAAAAGAAACCCTGGAAGGTTTACTATATAATTTGGTTTTTTGGCTCCATATCTAAGGTGTATAAGGATTTTTAGGACTTCTTTTCCTACTATCCCAAATTCTCCATCACAGGGTAAATATTTAACTATCCATAATGCTACTCTATCAAAGGGTTTAGGCAAACTGGCCCTTTTAACTCCTTTGATGATTTTCTTTATATTATAAACATATTGGGGTTCAGCTTCCCCTTCTTTCAATAGGGTTTCAGCAAGGTCTTTCAATGTCCCTTTGACAGGGTTTGGGACATGCATTATCAATATTCTAGACATCTCACTTATGATATTCATAGAAAAAGGAATGAAAACCTTCCTAATCTTTGTCCTTGTTTGCTCTAAATTGATAATAAATTCTCTTACTAGTTCATCATTGTATTTGAGAAATTTCCTCAAAAACTCCAGCCATCTTGCCTGTTGAAAGATATTTGCTACTTCTTCCTCTGCAAGGAGTTGGGTATCATTATCTAGTTCTAACTTCTTTTTGATTCCCATGATTCGTTCTTATTTGAATCTTTCACAAGTTAGCTGAAAATTGCTTCTCGTATCGGTGGAATTGATGATTTTGGCTATAGAACTAGTAGATTTGGTTGCTGATTTGGTGAATTCAGTTGTGGAATACTGTACTCAGCTATGGAACTTATTAATTTTGGGTGTGAAACTACTGTACTTAGTAGTGCAACTAGTAGATTCAGTTGCTTCAATCATAATAATGATTCTTTATGGTTATCAACCAACTCATTCCATCATCAATGTCCTTCTCATGATTTTGCACATATAACCATGATGTATAATAGATGACTCATCATACTAATCTTTATAAATCAAGTCTAATCACACATGCAAACTTTCCATTTAACCTTTAACAAGTTAAAAATATATTACCATCCTTGATGATGTAATCCCTCCATCATGCTGACACATCATCCTTGAAAAATGGTTAAAAATAGTTAGAATTCAAAAAAAAAGTTTTATTTGAATTAGCCATTTATTTGAGAAGATCAACCGCCATCACTGATTTTCAATTAATTTTTTTTTGGGAGGATAATTCCATTTACTAGTTTTCATTCTCTTCCCTTTATTCTAGATCTTTTCATTTGATTATTTTATCATTTTGGAATAACTGGGTTCTTCCATATGATCAAATTCTTTGTTTGCTTGAATTCGCTTCAAGAATTCTTACTTAGCAGGAGGCTTCCTATAAAGTTTCAGCCTATGTCCATTGACCAAGAATATTCTTCTACTACCATCAATGGGAAGTAACTGGATAGAACCATTGTCAAATATCTACTTGATCTGATGAGGTCCCAACCATCTAGTTCTTAATTTACCTTTGAATTGTTGGTACTTAGAATCAAATAGCAATGCCCAGTCTTCTACTTTGAATTGTCTTTTCTTGATATGTGAATCATGCCATTACTTCCTTTAACCTTGGATTATCTCTATCTGGTGAAGTGCTTCCATTTTGAATTCATCTAATTCATTAAGTTGAAGGATTCACTCCTTTTGAGCTACATCCAATTCAATTCCCACCTTAGCTGCTATCCTCAATCTCTATAGTTCAAACTCAATAGGCAACAAGGGATTTTTCCCATAGACTAACTCATATGGTGAAAACCTTGTTGTGGTTTTCCAGGTTGTATTATAAGCCCAAATAGCTTTAGGTAGTATTTTTACCCAATCTCTTCTTTCAGCTTCAACTATTTTAGTGAGGATGTTTTTTAATTCTTTATTTATTACTTCAAATTATCTATTTACTTGCAGGTGATAGGGAGATGACTTCCTATGATTGATCTGATAATACATTATGAAAGCCTGGATCATATTGGTCATAAATTGTGGTCCCTAGTCTGAAACTAAGCTTCTTGGTGCTCTAAACTTTACCATAATTCTATGCCAAATGAAATCAGTAACTATTTCTTTAGTGGCATTTGTTAAAGCCTGCACATCTGCCCATTTTCTTACATAATCAGTACACACAAAAGTATGCTCTTTTCCTTATGAAGGAGGATTAAAAGGTCCAAAAAAATCCAATCCCCATATCTCAAATGGTTTAATCACTACTTGTGGTTATAGAGGCATTTCATTGGTAATGGTTGGCTATCCCATCCTTTGACAAGGATCACACCACCTGATATATCTCTTCACATCTTTATACAGAGATGGCCAATAGTAACCAGTGCCAAGTATCTTGTGAGCTATTCTTTTCACTAAATAGTGTCCTCCACTTGGTTCATCATGACATGCTCGAAGGATGTCAAAAATTTCATCTTCTCTTACACACCTGTAAAACCGAATTAGGACCACATTTAAATAGCATTCCATTTAACCATTTGAACTGTGCACTAGTTTTGATTAATGTTTTTATTTGTTTTTTAGTGAAAGGAGGAAACTTACCTGTTGTAAGATAATTTGCCATGTTGGCAAACCATGATGTGTTAGCTGAAATAACAAACAATTATTCATCTAGAAAGTTATCCTTGATTGGATCCTGCTCCCCTATACTGGTCAATCTTGATAAGAAATCAGCCACCACATTAGATTTGCTTGGATTACCCATAGTGGTAATATCAAGTTCTTGTAGAAGTAATGACCATCTAATTATTCTACCTCCAACCACTGGTTTGTTCATTAAATATTTAATTACTGAGTGATCTGTATGTACAAATATTTTGTACCCTGTAATGTAATGTCTAAATTTATTAATTGCATAGATCACAGCTAGAAATTCTTTTTTATTGGTAGTGTAATTTCTTTCAGTGGGAATAAGATTTTTACTAAGATAGTAAATAGCATACATTCTTCCTTCATCTCTATGTCCCAAAACTGCACCAATTGAGGTATTTGAGGCATTAGTTTGGATGTGAAAAGGTTTTTCCCAATTAGGTCCTTACAATATTGGGGCAGTTACTAATTTCTCTTTAATTTTTTCAAAAGCATGTTGACACTATTTATCCCAAAGAAATTCACAGTCCTTGGTAAGCAATTTAAACATGGGGCCAACAATTTTACTAAAATCCTTGATAAAATGCCTATAGTATCTATCATGTCCTAAGAATGATTTGATATATGTGGGAGTTTGAGGAATAGGCAAGTCTGAAATAATATTAATTTTTTTTTGGTCAACCTGAATTCTTCTTTTTGAAATATGGTGCCCTAATACGATCCCTTCATCAACCATCATCAAACATTTCTCATGACTAAGAGATAAGTGATGTTGTTCACATCTTGTTAATACTCTGTCCAAATTTTTTAAGGCATCATCAAATGTATCTCCATACATAGTAAAGTCATCCATGTATACCTCCACATAGTCATTTGTTAGGTCTGTAAAAATTGCTAATATAGCTCTTTAAAAGGTTACTAGAGCATTACATAGTCAAATGGCAATACCTTGTAAGCAAAGGTACCCCATGGACAAGTAAATGTAGTTTGGTCCTGATCCTTAACAACAATTCTGATTTGATTGTATCCACTAAATCCATCCAAGAAGGAAAAGTACTATTTACCTGAAAGGTTGTCTAAGACTTGATCTATGAATGGTAATGGAAAATAATCTCTCAGGGTGGCTTTGTTCAGTTCCCTATAGTCAACACAAATTATCCATTTTTCATTCTTTTTAGGGAAAATTAAAAGAGGAGACACCCACTGGCTATCTAAGATAGGGTAGATAAAACCTACTTGTAATAGTTTTTCAATTTCTTGTTTGACTATATCCCTTAAGGCTAGATTAATCCTTCTCTGAGGTTGCCTAAATGGTCTAATATTTTTGGTATAAATGTGATGGGTGTAGATACTTAGATGAATTCCCTTCACATCTATATATTCCTAAGAAAATACTTTAGTATGATCCTTCAGAACATCAAATAGTTTGGCTTCTTCATCATTCTTTAACTAGCTATTAATATTCAAAAATTTTCCTAGTTAAATCTCAACATGTTTGGTTCCAGGATATGATGAACTGATTTGTTGAAAGGGTTCCATTAAGGTGTTTATTGGATAGGCATGTGGTAACAATATATGATATGTAGCAACATCTCTGAAAGTTCCTAGAGGTAGAATGCTGGACAAAGGACAATAGGAAGAGTTACAATACTTATCTTTTTTTAGGTCGAACTCCTCATTACTACTATTTTACAAAAATTCTTTACCATCCCCTGATATCTGTAAAGCTAATGCTACAGATCCTTCCTCTCCCCAAGAGAAATCATGTTCCTCTGGAGTGAAGTTATCTTCACTTGTAGAGAATTGGTGTGGTTCTAGAACTAACTGTGATGGTTCCAAAACTAATCCTAACTACTCCAATGATGATTGATGTTCATTTAATGAAGGATTAACCATATCATCTATTTCTCGTACATGATCTTGCAATGTTATCATAGCCAAAGAAGATAGATTTTGCTCATTAATATTAGGATTATCAACCCATAATTTCGCTTGATTATCAATAAAAGGTTGTGCAGATGGATATAATGAAATTTTCTTAGAATTCTTACCATTTTAAATAGTCATATCCCCTGACCTATAATCAATTAAGGTAGCAACTGTAGCTAACCATGGTCTCCCAAAAATAATGGGATAACCAAGTATTTTACCTTTTGGCTATAATATAAGGAAGTTAAATGGATATTCCCATGATTCCACCATTACTGCCACATTTTTAATAACTCCTTTTGGTTTTGCTATAGACTAATCTACCATCTGCAATATGGTATTAGTAGGTTGTATGCCTATTAATGGTAATATTTTCAAAGTGTCCACTATTATTTCATTGATAGCTACACTTAAATCAATCAAAATGTTATGTATATCCTTATTCCCTATAGAAACAAAAATAACAGGCTTTCAAGATCTCCATATTTAGGTAGTAAGAGTTTTCCTGCTAATAAGTCAACAAGTTTCCCATCTACCTGAATAGTCTTGGGGTACTGCTTCTTTCTTCCAAGTTTTTTAAAACATAAAAATTTGATTAACTTGTTCAACTCTAGAATATCCTTAATTTTTTGTAACAATGCTATTTCAATATTCAATCTTCTTAGTTCCTACACCAATTTAGGTTCCTTAAGTTCTATGGTTTCTTTAAGTCTTTCTAGAAATGGAATCTCAGTAGAATTTCTTTTTGGTTCCTTATCTTTTTCTTTGTCATCTTCCTTAGGTGTAACTATGCTAGGGGTTTTAGCTTCTTCTATCAGCTCAGTGATTATAATAGGTGGATTGCTAATTATTTTTCCAAATCTGGTTTGAATGTTTTTACAATCCATTATATTTAAATCAACTAATTTTTTTAGTTTTGTTTCATATACAGGAGTTGTTTGTTTATTTCTTGGGTTTGCTACTGGTTGTGCTGGCATTTGGGTTTGGACTATGTTTTCAATCTATGGATTTTGTGCTAGAGGTCCCATTATGACTTATTGGTTCTAATTTGGATATGTTTTTCCTTGCACATAATTACTAGGGCTCCATCTAGGTTGTGGCCAAGCATAATAATTTCCTTGACCAGCTCAAGGTTGCTGATGTCCTTGAGTATACCAAGATTGAATTATCCAATCTTGAGGATCCCATGTGGGTTGAGGGGACCAAGGTGGCTATCCCCAATTTTGTAGTACTGTTTGAGCTACCCATGGCATCATGCAGGGATTAGGAGTTGGTCTTGGCATAAACTGTCCTTGGTTAGGTTGTCTCTGAACAAAATTTTATTCTTCTATGGTGGATGATGTATTGGTTTGTTTGAGCTGATTTTTTATGAGTGGAAGAAGAGAACAAGCGTGAGTATCATGTTCTTTAGATTCACAGACAAGACATACTTCCATTTTATCCAAAGGACATTTCCTTATTACATGCTTCTTCCTACATCTAGGGTAATACATGGCTAATAGTTCAAGTTGGGCATTTGCTTTAGCTTGCAATCCATCCATGGTGGAGATTAATTAAACTAATATGTCTATTTTAAAGTTTGCCAATTCATCCATCAATTTATTCATATATGGATTTGAATTTTTAACCATTTTCCCATTTCTAAGTCCACCCCTTGTTCTTGAATAGTTTCTACAAATTTATGTGATTTCATCCATTCTTAATTGAGCAATGTTTCCTCTGCCAATTAAATCAAGGGTTTCTCTAGATTCATCATCCAGAATTTTGAGAAAAATGGTTTTATTTTAATCTTCTTGAAGTACAAATCCACATCTTTTACTCATAAAAAGGAATCTGTCCAAATAATCTTCCATATTTTCATCTTCTTCCTATTTTATTTTGAAAAATTCTTCCTTTCAATTTCTTTCTCTACAATAATCTTGATATTTGTCTATGAAGATAGTTTCCATTTGTTTCCAATTGGTAATAGAATTAGATGTTAATCCCATAAACCACCTCATTGCTGCATCCTTCAGGGTAGATGGAAACAACTTCAAATTTTGATTATCTATCTTGTAGTCATAAGTCTGACATAATACTTTAAACTCAAACATAAATTGGTCAGGATCCTCATATGACATTCCTCTAAATGTGGGCAAGTGTGTAGGTGAAATGTTTTTCATAGTGGTTTCATTATCCTCAATATGAATGGGATAGGTAAAGGTTCTCTCAGGTTCTCTTCCAGCTTCTTGTTCCATCTCTCTGGTATTTTCTAATCTGTTCTCCCAATCAATGTGGTATATGGTCTATTTTGGGGATGGTGAAAAGTCATGAGTAGGGGGTTGACTACTCAATTGAGAGTCAAAACTTTCCTTTAATGGATCTTGAGAAATAATTCTCCTCCCTTAGGTTTTACTTGGTTCTGGTGATTGATCCAAAAATTCCAAAGATGGCAATTTTACTTCTTGTCTTATAGGAGATAATGTTGCCTCCAATTCTTGCTCAACGTCCTTTCTTAAACTAGAGGATGATGGAATTTCTTGTTCAAATATTTTGGAGAGAAATCTACCCTTGGAATTGAGTGGTCTATTCATAAATTAGGAAAAAATTCTTTAATTACTAAATTAATTATTGTTGCTCTTGTTGACACCTAATTAGAAAATTCCAACGAGTCTTCCCCAGCAATGGTGCCAAAAATGATGGGTGTCATTATCCCCTTCATTTAATCAACTTTCTATTAATGTCATATTTAACCAGGGCTATGTTTAAAGCTATATTCGACAAGAGGAATCATAGCGATTTAGTAATTGAATGGAGGTATTTGTATATATATTTTTTGTTTTGGGGGTTTTTAATGTCTTAAGGATTTCTTGGTTAAATCCTTATTGGAATCAAACTATGAAAATATGCCAAAAATAAATACAGGTTGCAAAAATGAAATAGATTGCTAGAAATAAACACACGTTCTAGTAATGAAATTGATTGCTGGAAACAAACACATGTTGCAAAAATGAAATAGATTACTGGAAACAAACACACATTGCAGAAATGAAAATTTAATCTAAAATGCCCACAGGAACAAATTTACAATAAATATTAAATTTAAAGAGTTAGAAGCATTTATAAATATAAAAGAGTTTCCTATTTACTTTTGTGAATAGAAATATAAATACTGACAAAAATGAAGATCCTGGTTCTTTGGAGGAGTGGGCCCTTGCTCTGCCTAAAATAAGATTTGAACAATTTAATTTACTTTCAAAACTGAAATGGCTATTTCATTGATAAAATATTTTATATTATAAATGTACTAATCTATCCTTTATCTCTCTATTCTTCAATGATTTTCTCTATCTTCTATATTCTATATCTATCTCCCTTTTACTAAAGTCCCAAGTCTGTATATATAGATGCTTTGATGGCTGTAACTATTTCATAGATACGATGGAACTGAATCATGCCCATAATAGATGCTGAATCAAGATGTGGCCAGATGTCCAGCTATGTGATAAATGTCTTGATTCTATAAGTTCAAGAAATTTGGAATCTGTTCTTGATTTAATGGGATCATTAATTTGATAGATCACCAGCCATTTAGAATAGATCCTCATTAGTTCGATATCTAGCTGCAAAAGTTTTGGAGCTTATCTATAGGAGTACCAAAGCTAAATATAGAGTTTCAAAGCTAAGTCTAAAATGTGACAACTTGAAATAGTATGGTGGAGTTTTGGAACTAACTGTGATGGTTCTGGAATAGATTCTACAGGTTTCAGAACTAACTGTGATGATTCCAAAATAGATTTTGCAGGTTTCAGAACTAATTTGAATTGAGTCCAATGCTTCCAAAAACATGCAATCCACTTCATATTTGTTTTTAATCTTGATGATGACCTATTTTATTACAAAACTAGAATTTTCCAACACACTTGTTAGGAATTATAGGTCTTTTAAAACGTTAGAATCACAATCAACAAAAGATGGATAATCACATCCTAACTCATCTTAGATCAAAATAAAAGTTACAAAATGCAATCAAACTTAATAGAAAGAGAGAGTAAGATGAGGTCATTTATTATACATTTATTGGGCATATCCTGGCCTCATCAAAAAGCCTCTATTTAGGTCATGCAAAGAGAAATATGAGAGATTGTAGTTTAGACAAAGGGTCCAACAAGATTTGTTCCCTCTTTCCTTGTTCTATTACATGAAACAATCTTTGTCTAACATATCACCCAAAATAAAATTCAAATATTGAATGATGAAAATGTCAAACTTATGAAGGAATTTTAGAAGCAATTGGAAAAATTCTAACTAGAATTATAGAAAAAATAGGGTTCTATCCAACACATTTATGCTATTTTTGAGAAACTATTAGCATGCAGGTAACCTAGTTTATGTTCTTTTCTTACATGAGTAGTTTTATAAATAGTAGATTCAATTAATTTCCATTGATTTTTCACATATCATTGAATATGAGCATGTATTTATATACATTTTTTTAAAGAGCACTAAAGAAAGGTAGGATGTTATTTGTGAGTTTATATACTTTCAATTTGTTGTTAGGATATCAATCCAATTTTTTGATAAATTTATTTATTGGAGAGACACAATTGCGTTCCTTTCTCTCTAATCTAAGGAACCAAATGACATGGAAATAGGCCAATAATAGATTTTTGGAATTATAGAGCACCACTAGGTTATGCATGAGACCATAATTTTTAGAAGCAAAGAAACTTATTTCTCCTTTTCAAACACTATATCATATGTATATGAAGAACACATATCATGAGCTATTGAGATCTAATATTTTTGCTTGTAGAGATTTTCTAAACCACCATTATGTGAATGGTTTTAATGCAAGTCTTGCCAAGTGGAAGACATTACCTATTAAGTTGAAGCATAGGGAAGTCCTCAGCCCCACCAATATTAAATAGAGTCTAAGAAGAGCTAAAGTAGTTTTCTAGATAATCACTTGATGCTTAGAGGAAAGAGGCTTAGATGTCTTGATTGGGATAAGGTTTAGGCCTCATATCATTCTGTGTCCTCTATCTCCATGGTGGTATTAGAATTCTCAAGTAAAAGTTGAATTTGAAGCGTGGATGTCTACAGTTGTCATAGATCTTGGATTATTTCCAAGGGGACACCATGACTAGGGCCATCGTTTTGAAGTTTATGATCTGAATTAGAGGTTTGAATTAGGAAATTTGGATTAAGGATCAGTCATCCCACTTCTTTATAGAGGACTTACAAAAGGTAAAGTGTGGGGGAGAAATGATGAGCATTTCATATAGCTCATCATAGTTATATAAACTATCCATAAAGTGTTGCATTTGGTTATATATTTTATTATATTTAATAGTTAAATTTTGATCAAAGTAGGATACGAATGCAGTTTTTTCTTTATTTGTATGTAATTTATTACTAATTTTTTACCTTGTTATTATGTCTAACTTGGATGAATAGAATTTTTTTGAGTACAACAACACATCCACGGATGCGGTAATTTTGAGTACAATAACACATCCAAAATATGAGGTAATTTTGAGTATAGTAACACATCCCAATGATGGATTAATTTTGAGAAGGCAACACACAATTTTTACAACTCTTTCAACTATAATTTTGAGGATTCAACAAACAAGCTTTGAAGTTGAATGCTCTAAAGACACTCTAAATACGCTCCAAAATTTATCCAAAGATTCTCTAGGTATGCTTCAAAGACATACACAAGATGCTTTGAAGAAGTCTAGGAATGTTCTGAAGACCTATATAGGGTGATCTAAAGACCTATACTAGATGCTCCAAAGATATCTAAATGTGCTCCAAAGACTAGAAAAATTATGTGTAATACATGCTGATAAAAAAAATTAGGATAATTTTACTATAAAAAATTTGTTTGAAAAAAAATAAAAGATTGATTGGATGCAAATGATAGATGGCAACCAAAAAAAAGAGCAACCATATAAATCTTCAACCCCCTGCTACTTCACACCCCTTAAAATTTTTTCCCTAAACAATAGCTGCTCTTATTTTTAAGGTGAAAATATTTTATAAGCTAATTTTTATTATATAATGATGCATGGGACCCCTCTACCCAAGAATATCAAATCATAAGGGAAAAGTTTGTCACCTTAAATAATAATGCTAGGTGTTATTCAATCATTCATTAATTAAAGTTTATGACGTGATATGAGGGAAAAGTTTGCCACCCCAAAAAATAACTTTTCAACTAAGTATAAAAAAAATAATGCAAATCAAATAATAATAACTTGGAACAAGCCAAAAAATGACTTTTCAACTTAGTATAAAAAAAACAATTCACAGTATCCCAAATAGAGCCAACAAATGAATGACATGAGAAGATAGAGATAGGGTGGAACCATTGAAACCCTCTCACATCATGGCACTTTTAACTATGACTATTTGCTTACAGTTAATAAAAAATGTTTGATTTCCCCTCACATTCATTATTTAGGTCCCTATTGAATACAAGTAAGTGATAAATGATACTAATCTTAGCCATTTCATTATCTCATCCATTTCATTATTTGCTTATAGTTAATAAAAAACATTTGCTTTCCCCTCAAATTCACCATTTGGGTTTCTGTTAAATACAAGTAAGTGCTAAATAATACTAATCTCCACCATTTAATTATCTCATCCATTTCATTATTTGCTTATAGTTAATAAATTTTTTTTGCTTTCCCCTCACATTCACCATTTGGGATCTTATTGAATAAAAGTGCTAAACAATCCTAATCTCTACCTTTTCATTATCTTAGCCATTTCATTATTTACTTATAGTTGATGAAAAATGTCTGATTTCCACTCACATTCACCATTTGGGTCCCTATTGAATACAAGTACGCATTAAACAATCCTAATCTCTCCCATTTCATTATCTCAGACATTTCATAATAAAAATTTGGGTCTATCCAAATCTCAGTGATTTCATAACTTAAAGCGATAAACAATGAATAAAAGGGTCATGTCAAGCCAAATAAATCACACATTTTAGATACAATATCAATACATTACATAGATTAAATACCTGACAAGGACATACAAAAATGACATTGAAAAACGGGGTCAACGCTTCCAACACTAATGCCATAATTAACCTAACAGTCAATAAAAGAATATTTTTCAACCATCTAAAAGGACAAATAAAAATTGAGAGAAAATAATGGAAAGAGAAAAAGATAAACTTAACCTTAATTTTGAAGTGCATGGGAATTTTTAATTCTATGATAATTTAAAAGTTTATATAAAAATTTGTAACATATAAAATTATTTAAAAAAAACATTTATATATTTAAACATATTAAACATTTAAACAATGTACATTATTTAATAAAAATATTTAAACATAAATAAAAATAAATAACAAACTTAGATAGTTTTTGAATATAAAAATATTAACAAATTTTTATTGTTGATTATAGTTATTCTAATTAAAAAAATTTATTTATATTTGTTCATTAAATTACATGATTAAATTATCTAATAGGGATTCGACTCTTAATTTTTATCTCCCATAGAATACCTTTGAGATAATTTAATTCACCAATTCATGAGAGCGAGTCACCTTTCTTGAATTTACAAACTAATATTTGGAGATGAATTCGACCCCAAAATGGTAATTAAAATAAGTGACATAAAATTGTACCTAGTAATTCAAAGACCTAGAATTGGGAAAAGATTTTGTGGGGTTATCTAAATTATGGTTATGTGAGGGCATAAGAAGTATAAACCATACCAATCTATAAACATTAAATTTTCATTCATGACAACAAGCTGTGTGATATCTCAATGCATAGTTAGGGTTAAACATTTCAACCAACAACACAAGTACTTCAACTTTGAAGCCCAATATTGGGGTCAAAAATACATGGTAAAATTACATCGATGTAAAATCAATTAAATTTAAATAGGAAACTATAATCCAAGAAAATTTAATCCTCTTTAAAAAAAAATTTTAGTACAAATATCACAAAAACTTCATTTATTAAGATTATATATATTATATTACTAATGAAACACAAGATTTAATTATATCTTTTAAGAAGCTTTTCAAGGGAATTTTGACCATTAACTGGTACATCCCAAGATGTATGCATCTAAATTCACTCACTCCATTTAACATCATTAATATTATTATTAGTTGACACTAATTCTAATTATCTAATCTATCCCCTTTCATCTCGCTAATTTATCACCCATTTCTAATTATTTATCTAATGTCCCCCTTCATTATTTGCCAACTACTAACCTTATCCATCCCAACCAATCAATTAATTAATATCTTAAATCTCCATTATATTATCTTATCCCCACTTATCTATTATTTTATAATTTTAAATTCCCATGGCCCACCTATCCATCTACACTAGCCTATCCCTAGGCTCTCCTACACCCCTAGTCCCTAATCATCTACCTAATCCCTATCTAATCCCCTGCTTAATATTAATTATTCCCTAAGAATATTATAGAATTTTTCAATTCTAGAATCCTCTCTATTCTCACACCTCCTCTCTAGAAGTCTCTAAATCTATAGGATTCCAAGAATAATCCCCAATTCTTGATCTCCCCAAGCCAAATTTGAATTTCAACCATTGATCTTTCCCTCCTCTTTCTATTTAAACAACTCTATTCCTCCATTGGAACTAGCTACAAATCATTTAGAAAATCTATGCCCAACTATTAAAATGATCAAGATTCTCCATGCCAATCTAATCCATCATCAATAGTCCATGATCATGTCAATATAATATCAAAAGTTTGAGTCTAAGGTAATCAATCTAATCCTCTTGTTTTCATATTCTATTTAATCATGATTTAGAGCATTTAGATTTAGCATTATAATGTTGATTTGAATTGTGAATTCATTTATTACATTTAGTTATAATGGATCTATATCTTACTTAGGTGGTTTGATATTTGAGTAGATTTAGATTACTACAAAGTGGTACATATCAAGATGATGAACACCATTTTTAGCTATCTCAGAACACTTACTATATATAGTATTTTTATATATAGACTTTCCATTTATATATTGTATCTAAATGTATATTTGTATGATTTATGGAATTTCCTTCTAATAAAATAAAAACATACTCATTTGGGAAGATTTTCAAGGGTATTTTGATGATTAATTGGTACATGTCAAGATGATCAATTCCATTTTCAGCTACTGACTCATTTAGAAATCATTTCTAAGGCATTCTGATGACTGATTGGCCCATTATATGAAGACCAATATCATTTATAGCTATCATAAGAACACTTTATATTTATATATACTATGTTTATAAATAGATTTCCGTATATTATTATATACTAGACTTGAATCCTTTTATAAATGTCTTTAGATATTAAGATTTATATTTAAGATAAAATCTTGTAAATCAAGGTAAAGGAACCAAGGTGGGGATTTTTCAAAATCATCATTACAAATGATTAAAGCATCAGAGGAAAAAAATTGATTTAAAATATGTGCTTGATTCAAAATATGTCTTGCATAAACCTTTTGCATTAGAGGTATCATTTCATCCCTTATCGCCACACTTTGTCGCACTGAAATTTTTGACTTATGAGAAACAATTGGGTGACCCTGAGTATGATCAAGAAATAAAACTCCTTGCACTAAAAAATCTAGTAAAGTTTGGGGCCACTACATTAGCCTCAGATAATACATGAAAATTTAAGATGAATCCATCTTACAATGTTAATTTAAATGAACCAAAATGTGATACCAATCAAATAATGAACATGATGGTGCCACAATGAACTATATTACAAAATGCATCTCACAAAAAAAATAAGATTCACAAATCCTCTGGTGCTTCTTATTACAAATTTGGATGAGTGTCAACTCATATCAGACTCTCCCTACACCTGTAAGCAACCCCTGAGCATATTTGGTCAATCCTTGACTTATATGAGTTCTAACAAATTACACTTGATGGGTCTCCTACCATGGGTTTTGGATCACATCTAGTAGATCATCAAAATTATAAAAATGTTCAATAATCCACTCTAGAAAACATACAATGAAAATTATCGAAGTTTAAATATGGAAATAGAAGTAAAATTATCATCATTAAACTTTGGAAATGATGGTAATGATTTAGAAATAATAGGATCTTGCATAATAAGTGGAGTTTTATCCACATTTTTTGAATATGTAACATAAGCAAATTGCCTAATAGGGATTTGAATCCTTAATTTTTATCCCATCTCCAGAATACCTTTGAGATAATTTAGTTCACCAATTCAAATACCTATGAGGGTGAGTTGCCTTTCTTGAATTTACAAACTAATGTTTGGCGATAAATTTGACCCCAAAATAGTAATTAAAATAAGTGACACAAAATCATACCTAGTTATTCAAAGACCTCATGGAAAAGGATTTTGTGTGCTTATCTAAATTATGGCTATGTGAGGGCATAAGTAGTCTACCTCATAACACTTATTATATATACTATTTCTATATATCGACTTCCCATTTATAGATTGTATCTAAATGTAGATTTTTATAATTTAGGGAATTTCATTCCAATAAAATAACAATAGACTTGTCACAATAAATTACATTTGATGGGTCTCCCACCATGGATTTTAGATCACATCTAAGGGATCATCAGAATTAGAAAATGTTTAATAATCCATTACAAGACCATAGTACAATGAAAATTATAGAAGCTAAAATATAGATATAAAAGTAAAATTATCATCATGGAACTTTGAAATCGATTGTAATGATTTAGAAATAATAGGATCTTGAATAATAAGTTGAGTTTCATCCACATTTTTTGAAGATGTAACATTACTATTAATTACTAGGAGAAATAATTGGTGGTGGTATAATAGTAGGCATACACATTGGAATAGATGGTGTCTTTCAAACATATATGCCCACTTCAAATTTTTATCATATTTCTAAACCTAAAATTCTTCTTGGTCACCTCTAATTTTTTTAGTGCCATTGTAACAAAAGAAATTATTTCATTGTAATCACCAAGACAAAATATGATCACTTATAACTGAGCTCCTTATCTAGCGAATATAGATACCCCCTAATCAAAACCAAAGGAGTTGAAATTTTGACATAGAGATTGTGCTAATGATTTAGAAATAATAGGCTCTTGCATAATAAGTGGAGTTTCATCCACATTTTTTGAAGATGTAACATAAGAAAATTATCTAATAGGGATTTGACTCCTTAAATTTTATCCTCCGCTATAATACCTTTGAGATAATTTAATTCACCAATTTAAATACCTATGGGGGTGAGTCACCTTTCTTGAACTTAGAAACTAATATTTGGAGACGAATTCAACCCCAAAATGGTAATTAAAATAAGTGACACAAAATAGTACCTAGTAACTCAAAAACCTCATGGGAAAGGATTTTGTGTGTTTATCTAAATTATGGTTATGTGAGGGCATAACCAATCTACCTCAAAACACTTATTATATATAGTATTTCTATATATAGACTTTCCATTTATAGATTGTATGTAAATGTAGATTTGTATAATTTAGAGAATTTCATTCCAATAAAATAGCAACAGATTCATCAAAACAAATTACATTTGATGGTTCTCCTACCATGGGTTTTGGATCACATATAGGAGATCATCATAATTAGAAAATGTTCAATAATCCACTACAAGAACATAGTATAATGAAAATTATAGAAGTTCAAATATGGAAATAGAAGTAAAATTATCATCATGGAACTTTGCAACTAATGGTAATGATTTAGAAATAATAGGCTCTTGCATAATAAGTGGAGTTTCAACCACATTTTTTGAAGATGCAACATTAATATTAATTATTAGGAGAAACAAGTGGTGGTGGTATAATAGCAGGCATAAACATTGGAATAGGTGGTGTCTTTTAAACATATATGCCCACTTCAAAATTTTATCATATTTTTAAATCCAAAATTATTCTTGGTCACTTCTAATTTTTTTAACACCATTGTAACAAAAGTAATTTTTTCATTGCAATCACCAAGATAAAACTTGATCACCCATAACTAAGATCCTTATACAGTGAATACAAATGCCTCTTGATTGAAACTAAGGGAGTTACAATGTTGACATAGAGATTGTGCTAATGATTTAGAAATATTAGGCTCTTGAATAAGAAGTGGAGTTTCATCCACATTTTTTGAAGATGTAACATAAACAAATTATCTAATAGGGATTTGAATCCTTAATTTTTATCCCCCCTAGAATACCTTTGAGATAATTTAATTCACCAAATTAAATCCTTGTGAGGGTGAGTTACCTTTATTGAACTTACAAACTAATATTTGGAGATGAATTCAATCCCAAAATGGTAATTAAAATAAGTGACACAAAATCATACTTAGTAACTCAAAAACCTCTTGGAAAAGGATTTTGTGTGCTTATCTAAATTATGGTTATGCGAGGGCATAAGCAGTCTACCTCAAAACACTTACTATATATAGTATTTTTATATCTAGACATTACATTTATAGATTCTATCTAAATGTAGATTTGTATATTTTAGGGAATTTCATTCAAATAAAATAAAAACAAACTCATAATAACAAATTACACTTGATAAAGTGATCATCATATAGATATGTGATCCCCTTGACTTGATTGAATGGATGGCTGCGCGTTTGGGCGTTCCTGCACTAGTTGAGCCAAGCTAGGGCATCAGGCCCTAGCCTATTTTGGATTGGAAGAGGGCTGCGTGGGGCTGTGGATGGCTAGGGAGGAGTGGGTGCTTCAGCAGGGGACGACATTTTTTTTTAAAATAAGGAAAACGGTGGTATACAGGAATAGGACGAATGGCGTTGTAGGGGCTGACCCAGGCCAGACCAGACATGAGCTATAGGGAGGCTGTGGGGAAGGGATGCCAGGGAGAGGATCAGAGAGCTGACCCTCACCTGGGGATTAACCAAAACCCTGAAACATCTGCAACTAATACAGTGGGAGGTCTGAGAATCTCCAAAGTAAATGGATGCCTAGAGCGCTACCAGGACAGACCAAAACTTGTGATTCCTTTTGAATTGATTACTGAAGATGTGGAGTATTTCTCCACTCATTCACTTTACTACAAATTTTTGGGCCTACGTGTTTCTCTTCCATTTTTGGAGAGCTGGGCAAGACGGGTGTGGGAACCAGAAGGAGAGATGGAGTTAACACTGTTGGCTAATAACTTCTTTATGGTCACTTTTGTTTGCTTGGCTGACAGGAATAGAGTATTTGAGAGTGGTCCTTACTTCTACAATCAGGCAGGTCTCTTTGTCAAGCCATGGCATGCTGGCTTCAATCCCACTGAAGAATTGCCCAATAAAGTTCCTGTTTGGGTGCGGCTGCCCACATTGCCTATTGAATGTTGCCAGGAGGATGTTCTCCAAATGATTGCTTCAATGTTGGGTAAATCGGTGGGCTCATCCACACAGACTATAAGTAGGAAAATCATGACCTTCACTCAAATTTGTGTTGAAATTGATTTAAGCAGGCCGTTATCAGATGCTGTTGAGTTGTGTGCGGGTTCATACTCATGGGTCCAGCAGCTGGACTATGAGATGCTCCCATTTAGATGCCGCTTATGTCATGAGTATGGGCATCTGGTTAGGTGCTGTCTGAAGGCGAAAGGGAATGGCTAGTAGGCTTCAACACAATCTCCTCTGAATAACAATCCTGGGGTTGACAGAGGAAAGAGGACTAGACCTGGTGCTGGTGCTGGTAAGGATTCTGAAGGATTTACCCAGGTCAAATCTAAAGGGTGAAATAGAGGGCTGAAGAGAACCTTTATGGACCGCTCGGAGGAGGATTCGATTAACAGGTTTGGGGTGTTGGGAGATTTGAGACAGCAGGAGGAAGGAATGGATTTATTTAATGGAGGGTGAGTAGTGGGCGGTTTGGGAGCTATAAATGACGAGGCCATGGAAAGGGAAGCGCCCCCTGAGGAGGCTATTCTTCCTATGATTACGGAAGAACAAGAGGGAGAGTAGCAAATTATAGAATCCAGTATTGGTAGAGGTGCAGAAATTGAAGCCTTAACTCCTCAGATTCAAGTGAAGGTCCCTGAGGCTGAGAAGAAAGGCAAAGCATTTCCTCACCTGGGAATTTTATAGAAAGAAGGGAAAAAACCAGCTTTGGAAAAAGTTGGTAAATTGGGGAGAAGAAAAGATACGGAAAGAATGAAGATAATTGGTGAGAATCTGGTGGAGTCAGGTGCGGTCAAGACATTAGACTCCCACTTTTTGCCATCGTCAAAATGATAATTATATCTTGGAATGTGAGGGGCTTGAACAGCGGCCCCCGACAAAAAGCGGTTCGGGAGTTGATTAAGACTTAGTGTCCTGATATCCTTTTTTTGCAAGAAACCAAAGTCTCAGTGGAATTCATGATGAACCTGGCCCCCTGGCTTTGGAGGAATGGATTGTGTCAATGCATTGGGGCACAAGGTACAGCTGGAGGCATGGCGTGTCTTTGGAATCCACACAAGGTCCAGCCAGTTTCATGGACAACTTTCAGACATTCGCTCTCTTTGGTTTCTTTATGCAGTGAATCTGGAGAGTACATTCTCTTGACCAATCTCTATGTGCCCACTAATTTACAAGGTAAGCAGCAGGCTTGGGATAACATTCACTTAGTTAGAAGTAATTTTCCCTTTTTACCATGGATTATGGCAGGTGACTTCAATGCTATAATGGAACTTTCTGAAAAAATGGGAGGTAATATCATATTAGAACCATCATCCTATTTGCTTCGGGACAAGATTTTGGAGCACAACCTAGTTGATCTCAAGCCTAGCAATGGGCGATTCACCTGGAATAATAGGAGGGTGGGGGATCAATTCATTGCAGAGCGCATTGACAAATTTTTGATTTCATGCTACTGGATGGATGGCTCATGGTCTCTGAATTTTGAAATCCTGGATTGGAGATGCTCTGATCATTGGCCTATCAGACTTCACATTGCTTCCAACCGTTGGCAGAGGAAACTGACTTTCAAATTTCAATTAATGTGGCTCAGAGATCAGGGTTTATATGCTCAGGTTACTAGTTGGTGGAAAGTGGGGAGACCAGTGACAGGGACAGTAATGTACATCTTTGCTAAACTCCTTCAGTACGTGAAATACCAACTTAAAAAGTGGAATGTTTTGAACTTTAGAAATATTTTTTGGGAAAAGAAAGAGGCGCAGGAGGAGCTGAATTTGGTCACCAAACTAATTCGGGAGGAAGGCTTGTCGGAGTTCTTACTGAATGAAGAAGCCAGGGCTGCTAAGAAGGTGGAAGAGTGGGAGCTAAGAGAGGAGGTGTTTTGGAAGCAGAAAGCTCGTATTGAGTGGTTTCAAGAGGGAGACAGGAACACAACCTTCTTCTTCCACTCGGTTAAAGCTCGGCAGCATAGTAATAGGATTGTGACTTTGGTCTCGGGCAGCAGGGAGACTCTTTCTTCCATGAGAGCCATGTGTGATGAAGTTGTCCAGTACTTCGCTTCTATGTTTAGGGAAGCTGGCCTGGGGAGTATTGATGCTGAAGAACAGATCCTGTCTTGTATTCCAAATTTGGTTTCTGGAGAGATGATGAGACAAATGATGCGACCTATCAACCTTGAGGAGCTTAAAAAGATTGTTTTCATGATGAAGAATGGTAAGGCTTCAGGCCCAGATGGTTTTCCAATTGAATTTTATCAAGAATTTTGGGAAATCATCAAATTTGATCTCTTGGTAGTGGTTCAAGAGTCCCAAACCAGCGAACAAATGCTTCGTGCTTTGAATTCGACCTTTCTGGCGCTCATTCCCAAGAAGGAAGGTGCTGATCACCTGGACCATTTCAGGCTGATCTCCCTCTGTAATGTTATATACAAGATTATCTCCAAGCTGATAGCAGAAAGATTGAAAAAGTGGCTGGGGGCGTTGATCTCGGAGGAGCAAAACGGATTTGTGGAGGGGCGTCAGATTCTTGACGGGATTGTGGTGGCTACTGAGGCGATTCATTCCATGTCCCATTTTAAGGAGAAGGCCATGTTTATGAAGCTGGATATGTCTAAGGCATATGATAGGGTCCGATGGTCCTTTCTTTAGAAGGTCTTGGCTGCCTTCGGTTTCAGAGAGGAGTGGATTAGATGGGTCATGAGCTGTGTGAACTCGATCTCATTCTCTGTTTTGATGAATGGGGAGCACTCACAGCTTTTTGGCACTTCGAGAGGGCTGCGACAAGGGGATCCTTTATCTCCATATCTCTTCCTTCTTCTGGCTGAAGGTCTTGGAAGGTTAATCAGAAAGAAGATGGGAGAAGGGGTTATTTAGGGATGGAGGTGGGGACGGAATCTACTGGTTCTTTCTCACCTTCAATTTGTGGATGATGTGGCCTTGATGGGTTTGGACAACATGAGGGAGGCAGCCAACATCTACAGGAGTTTGGATGCCTACTTGGAGGCAACGGGTCAAGTTATTTACGAAAATAAATCCTTAATTTATTTCTTCAACACTCCACCCCCTATTCAGAGAAGGGTGGCTGACACTCTACGTTTTTAGATTGGTTGTTTTCCGATTCTCTATCTTGGCATGCCAATTTCTATGGGGTGGCAGTCCAAGGACTCGTGGCAAGGAATCCTTGATAGCTTCAGGACCAAAGTGAACCATTAGACCAACCGTTGGTTGTCATTTGCGGGGCGTGTCCAGCTGATTTAGGCAGTGGTGCAGGCGCTTTCGATTTATAGGTGTATGCTTCAGGTGGCGCCAGTGGGCTTTGTTCAGGATCATGACTCCTTGGCAAAACAATTTTTATGGTCTGGAAACTTAACTTTGACAAAATGGAGTTTGATTCATTGGGAGGCTGTTTGCAAACCTAAGAGGCTTGGTGGTTTGGGACTGAGGTAGTCCACTTTGACTGGGACGGCCTGGGCTGCCAAGCTTTATTGGCGATGGTGTGTGGAATAGAATAGCATTTGGGCTAAGATTGTTGCTTTTAAGTATGGTGCTAGGACTCCCACGAGTGATATCCCCAGACTTAGCTTAATTGGGAGTGGTTCGGTTATATGGAGTACTCTCAAAAAAAGTGTCGAGTTGATCAAGAGAGGCCTCTTCTGGATTTGCCGAGAGGGAAAAGAAGCACAATTTTGGTATGATTCATGGGATGGGTTTCCACCCCTGTTGAACTAGTACCCACATTTGGAAGGCCTGGCTCAGTGATTTCAAGAGGCTGGATGGAGTATGGTGGGCGACTACAAGACTATCTTGACTCAGGACCAGTTGTTGGAGGCTAGATGGAGAGAGCAGATTGAATGGCTGATTCTGGATATGCAGGAGGAGTGTGCAAAGCTTTAGAGGATCTTGGCTGGCTGCACCTATTGCGCATTGAGGGGAAAAGATTTGTTGGCTTGGGCACCTCACCCCAAAGGGAAGTACACGGTTGCTGCTGGATACCAAGAGCTGATTGTGCAGAGATGGGGCGAAGGGGGAGAGGTGACGTGGTGGAAAAAAGTGTGGAATGGCATTTCTTGGCCGAAGTGCAAGTTTTTTACTTGGACCTTGACTTGGAACCGATACTTGACATGGGAGAACATTAGACGTAGGGGATTTGCTGGTCCCTCTTGGTGAGTTCTTTGTCAGGGAGTGGAGGAGGACTCTCCTCACTTGTTTTTTAATTGCCCCTTCACACTCTGGCTGTGGCATGCTTGGTGGGATGCCTGGAAATGTCAGTGTTTGCACATCTCTTCTTTAGCTGAGTTTTGGGACAGGTTGGGCAAGCTGCCTCAAGCTGTGCCTTTTCTTCAGGAGGCGTGGTATGCGGGCCCCATTTTTTTATTATGGCAGGTCTGGCTGGAGCGCAACCACAAGATTTTCTCAGGGGAACGATTGGCGATTCACCAGGTGTGGGTTAGAATTATTGGCATGTTGCAGGAAATGGTGGAAGTAAAGAGCGAAATCGCTCTTCCCTTGGTGCAGGAGGATGTTGATTTCATGACTAGGCTTGGCTTTCGGGCTATTTCTCCAACTGCGGCTAGTGTTAGGCGTGGGACTGGGTGCAGGAACAAAATGCAGAGGAATGGGAGTTGGTCCCCTCCTCCTGATGGATATTTGAAACTCAACACGGATGGCTCGGCCAGGGGTTGTCCGGGCCCGGCTGGGATTGGTGGGATTGGCAGGAACCATTTAGGTGTTGTGGTTTTTATTTTAGCCATTCACATGGGAGACCAGACGGTGAATATGATGGAGGGTGTTGCTATTATGCAAGCTCTCAGAAGGGCTTATGAGCTTGGATGGTGCAAGGTGGAGTGCGAGGCTGACTCACAAATTCTAATTAATTTAATTTGGGAGAGGAAAATTGATGATGTTAACTAGCAGCTATCATTGGTGGTGCAACAGATTCTTCAGGTTGTTATGCTTATGGAATCCATTTCTTTCTCTCACATTCTGAGAGAGTGGAATGGAGTGGCCGATTGTTTGGCCAAGTGGGATTTGGCGAATGAGGATGGACACAGAGTAGAGGATAGGGCGATGTTGCTAGAGGAGGTGAGTAGGAACCTGGATAGAATTCTCAGGCTGGATGGTCTTGTTGCTGGGTAGTGTGTCGGCTTAGTGCCATTTTGGTATTTGTGTTTTGCTGTGGCTTCGGCCCGCTATTGTATTTCCTTTTTCTAGTTTTATCAATAAAGTTTTTACCCCTTTAAAAAAAAAAAACAAATTACACTTGATGGGTCTCCTACCATGGGTTTCAGATCACATCTAAGGGATCATCAGAATTAGAAAATGTTCAATAATCTGCTATAAGATCATAGTACAATGAAAATTATGGAAGTTCAAATATGGAAATATAAGTAAAATTATCATCATGGAACTTTGGGACCGATGGTAATGATTTATAAATAATAGGATCTTGCATAATAAGTAGAGTTTCATCCACATTTTTTGAAGATGTAACATTAATATTAATTATTAGGAGAAACAAGTGGTGGTGGTATAATAATAGGCATGCACATTGGAATAGATGGTGTGTTTCAAACATATATGTTCACTTCAAAATTTTATCATATTTCTAAACCCGAAATTCTTTTTAGTTGCTTCTAATTTTTTTAGCATCATTGTAATAAAAGCAATTTCTCCATTGCAATCACCAAGACAAAACATGATCACCCACAACTGAGCTTCTTATCTAGAAAATTTAGATGCCCCCTGATTGAAACTAAGGAAGTTGTAGTTTTAATGCAGAGACTGTGATAATGATTTAGAAATAATAGGCTCTTACATAATAAGTGGAGTTTCATCCACATTTTTTGAAGATGTAACATAAGCAAATTGTCTAATAGGGATTTGGCTCCTTAATTTTTAACCCCCCTAGAATACCTTTGAGATAATTTAATTCAAAAATTTAAATAGATGTGAGGGAGAGTCACCTTTCTTGAACTTATAAACTAATATTTTGAGATGAATTCAACCCCAAAATGGTAATTAAAATAAGTGACACAAAATTGTACCTAGTAACTCAGAGACCTTTTGAGAAAAGGATTTTGTGTGTTGATCTAGATTATGGTTATGTAAGGGTATAAGAAGTCTACCTTAGAACACTTACTATATATATATAATTTTTATTTATAGATATTATATAATTTATATTTGTATAATTTAAGGAATTTCACTCCAATAAAATAACAACAAACTCATTGCAATAAATTACACTTGATGGGTCTCCTACCATGGATTTTGGATCACATCTAGAGGATCATCAGAATTAGAAAAATTTAAATAATCCACTACAAGACCATAGTAAAATAAATAGTATATAAGTTTGTAGTCATATGAAATGTGAACATTGGTAACTTGAGTGTGGCTTGTGACACCCAACCCATAGGTCCCTTTTGCTTACTCTCATGACCTTTCTAGGCACCTTTTCACTGATTCCTAGTCATCTATAGCCTTCTAGACAATGATTCCACCTCCTTGAAGATGATTTTCATATGAAAAATCCACCCCCCTAGTTCTCACACCTTCAAAACAATAGCACCCAACTTGGACTACAACACCAGACCCTAGGGTGTCCATTTCTGATGCTCCTATCCAATTATATTTTCACCTCCTATGATCACTTCCTTCCAGTTCCTATCCTTCTTTTTATTGGCCTAACATGATTAAATTTGACCCATGACCAATATATATCTATAAAATCCTATTCAAAGTTCATTTAGGAGGGGTTGGAAAATATCACAAAGGAAGTAAGAATATAAGCAAGACTATTCAAGTATATTTCCCTATTCTCGGCATACAAGCAACCAATATAACTAGAAGCTTATTCAAACCCTCACACCAATTCCTAACAACCTCAAGGACACCAAATTTTATTATTTTACATCTTTATACACACTATTACACAAAGCATATCAAGTGGGAGAACTACATATGGCTTGATCCCTTTTCAGAGTATTAGTATGTAGGCAACATGCCCACAGAAGGGGTGTAGATACACGTTTAGTGCATCTTACACACAATAACCCCCTCTATATCTCAAAGTTTGTCAAATCATAATGGAGTCTAGGATTTTAAGAATAAATCAAATCTATAGGGAGTTCCATAGACATCTAGCATCCAAAATTACACAAGTAGGCTCACACAAGGGTAGTGAACAAAAATCAAAAAGCTCAAGTCTCTTAGATAACAATGACATAATAGGACTATAGAAATAGACCCTTAGGTGTCCTATTTTGGCATTCCTATCCTTTCATAAAATGAAATCTAGATCCTAATTTGTGACACTGCCCCAATCCTGCACAATAAATTTTAGACCCTGTCTCAGTCGTCTTACTCTATTTCCAACTAAGTCTTATTTTATCCACATTTATTACTATTTTTAAAAAGGTTCAAATTACAATTAGATTATATAAATCAGTAGCTTAATTATTTCAATATTATTTATCAATTTAATTAATTCAAACCCTTAACTAAATTAGAATAATGCTCTAATATTACCAAAATTGTTAAATCATTTGGTGAACCTGACTTAATTCATTTGTGCATAAAAACCTTATAAATACTAGGGAAATTTCCTTGCTAATTTTTCCAATATTTTTCTAATTTTTTACTTGCATATTTAAATTATAAATTCATTTTAATTTTTAAAATTTCATAGTAATTAATTTTTTTTCCAAACCCTAGTTACATATACTTGGTCCTTTCAAATAAAAAATGTTCCAATAATTTTTTGATTTTTTAATTGCATAATTAAATAAAAAATTCACATCAAATTTTAAAACTCCATAGTAATTTAAAAAAAAGATATTTTCTACAAAATCCTAGTTGCATATACTAGGTCCATTCAAATAAAAAAATTTCCAATAATTTTTTGATTTTTTACTTGTATATTTAAATAAAAAATTCACATTAAATTTTAAAATTCCTTAGTAAATTTAAAAAAAATAATCATTTTCAAAACCGTAGCTGCATATACTAGGTCCTTTTCTTTGTTTAAGGTATCACCTTACATCTAAAATCATATTTCACATAATAATAAAAATGGATCTCACTTATTTACACATATTTATTACATTTATTACAAATAATAAGAAGACCATACTTAGTCATATCATGTATATGAATGATGAAGTTTACCATATGTTATTACAAATCTTCATTCTTTGCATTTCATGCTTAATTTTCATAATATGAGATGATATTATTAAAGTTATTATTAAACATATTAAGATACCTCTTGCCTCACCTCCCTTGGAGCCTTTATCCTGTACCAAGTTATTTTACTCTTGCCTAGGTCACTACCCATCACCAAAGAGCCTAATTGACACACTTTGTCCCTCCACCACCTTGACCTGTCGATTATCTTTGCTCTCCTTCCATAGCTACTAGTAGTCCTATATAGATAGTAGATAATATGGTTAGAGCTGTTACTTGATATGATACCATGCCTCCCCTAACTATTCAGAAGCCCCTTCATCCTCCTATTCCTTCCTATCCCAAGCCCAACCAACCCACATAAGTAGATCTACACAAGGTATATGATATTGTTGATCAGTTGAGAAACACACTAGTTAAGATTTATAGGTTAGACCTACTTCAGAAAGCCAATGTATTAAGGACATTCTTTATCAAGCACTCACTCAGACTTTTATGCCTATAAATTTAGAATCCTCTTATTTTGCATTAGTGGTTAAGATGTCAAAAATTATAGAAGACACTATTTATTTTGATCATGAGGACATGCCATCTTAGATAGTTATTGATCGAAATTTACCACTGTTCATATAAGCTCAAGTCAAAACCAATGCAATTAAGAGAGTTCTAGTTGATAGTGGTTCCAGACTTTATATATATAATATTACATTCTTATAGACTATGGGCATATCCATGCAAAAGTCATATAAGAATATTAGAGGGTTTGATGATATATCACAATAGACATTGGGCACCATTGCTTTGGATATCATGGTAGGGCCCAAAACCCTCTCTACATAGTTTCAGGTCATGCTAGGTCCTCTTCATTGTAATATTTTACTTGGATGACCTTAGATACATGCTATGGGGGTAGTTCCTTCTACTCTTCATCGATGTGTCAAGTTTCTCCATGAAAGATACCTATACACATGCCCAATAGATAAATAACCTTTCAGATATTATCAAATTACAAAGTCATCTTTGACTATTTCACTAGATGAGAAACCTCATATTATAGTTCAGTCACCACCTCATCTCATTTCTCTTGATCAGATACATACATATGAGGTAGGAGAGACTAGCACATCTCATACTCCTCCACTTATAGTTATGTCCTTAGTTATAGATACTCAACCAGTCAACAACTTCAACTATTTTAGCTATTCCATTAGTCACGATTCCTACACTTGTTACAATAATTCAATCACTAAAAATAGTTCTAGTAGTACCAATTTATTCTATAAATATAGCTCCTCTAATAGTTATAGTTACTCTAGCAATTATAGATACTCTCACAATACCATCATCTTTTACTTCTATAGTTGATGAGACTCTCATATCATAGTTACCCCTTGTGGTAAATTCTGAGTTACCATATGTACATGATGTTGATACAGATTCCTAGGCTACTTCAAATTATAATATGACTCCCACACTCACAAATGACTATTTGTGTCAATTGAGATTTGCATTAGTTAGCCCAAGAGAGTACCGAGATGACTCTAGAGCTCTCATTACACATCCTATGCCACTATTAGCATCTCACACTACACTCTCAAGATATACTCCACATTCATGGCCATAGATAGATCACTTGACACATACAGTTCACATGGTTACCTCTATGGATATAAAGTTAGTCATTCATATTCAGGTAGATATGACACAACATAAACCATATATTATACTATAGATATTACTTGATTGTGAATTAATCACTACCTATAGTACAAAATTGATCTATTAGTAGGTTATCATAGTAATATGGTCATACATTTTGTTTTTTTCATAAGAACATAGGCCATGATACAAATTCATGTACAATTTTACAAGAAAGATTAGATAAACTATAAATTTAGGGTATTATTTAGATTACATCACCACCAACATGAGCCTCACCAATTCTACCAAAGCCATCTACTACCAGAGCTAAACATCCCAAAGGAGACTCAACATCTTCATCACTAGAGTAGCCTTTGATTCATCATCAATAGGATGATACCATTATGAGTGATAGATCTCTGACTACATAAAAGATACATATCTTACTGACACTTCAGGAAAAATCCACCATGCATACAAAATCTATGGTATATGATGATACTTATGATGATGATATTGAGGCATTTGATGATGGACATGATCCCTTCCTCCATCTCCATCCTAATGAGCTCCATCCTTGGACCCTTTACCCCCTCCAACCTAGTCTTTTACATCATTATGTACATATTGCTTATTTTAAATTACTTGTACATAGTTTTTCAATATTTTTTGTACATAGTCTTCTCATGATTGATTGTACATATCTTATATTCAAAATATAAAAACATTCAAATATGTCAAAATATAAAAAATAATATAAAATTTCAAAATCCAAAAACATTTAAATAATTCAAAAACATAAAAACATTTCAATTGCATGCATTATCCATGCTTTACATTTCTATTACCATGCTAGACTTACATTTTTTGTTCTATGCTATTGTTTGTAAATTTATCTACATTACCATGCTTTAATTGATATTTTTTGAGTGTGTGTAGTGATATAAAAATCCTTGATTGCTTCACTCTACCCATTGAAGGGGCATCCTACTTCTACATTTGAGATATACATTGATATATTCACCCACTAGGGGCAACTTCTACATGACTACACTATTTAGGTTATGTAATTCCTACACCACATACTCTAGTTATCATGTTGATGTACATTAATTACTAGTTTACATAGATTACTCTATCAACACTCACTATTATATAGCACTTGTGTATTTCTTGGCATATACCTAGTCTTGTACTACATGTCTTGCATACTTTCACTTCTTGCTTTGATTAGTTAGATGCAAATATATTTGTAGTATTTACATGTTTTCCTTTTTTTCTTTGTGTAGCTAAATGTGATTGCATTTATCAGTTCCTATTTTTTTCATGTATGTGCCTTATGATATTTGTCAATGTTCTTTACTTCTATTCTTGTGTGTGCCTTAGGATATTTGCCAATGTCATTTACCCCTAATCTTCTATGTGATTGTGGATTTCATACCAACCTTGATTATTTATAATTGTATGTGTATGTGGTATTTGAATATACCTTGTATGTTTGATTTTTAGTTTGATTTACATGTGCCCATGTCCCTTGTTTTCTTGGCCCCTTAGCCACTTTTGTATGATTATTATTTCTTGCCTTGTGTGTTTGTTTACTTCTCAACTATTTGTAATGCCATGATCCACACCATGCATTATCTTATTTTCTTGGATGTCATGATGGAAATCATGCTCCATCCCTCCTTGACAACTAACAACTAACCAGACTTTCAGTTCTAATTTATCATATTACACATGCAATTACATTGTTATATCTATCTAGGCATTCCTTGTTGATCTAACAATCTCCATTACAAACCATACTATATATTGAGATATATTATCTATTATCATTGATATATCATGTATGTTCTCAACATAACACACTTGTAGGGATATTTTTTCTTAGGATAGTCATTGTAGGTTATTCATTCCTACCCTTAGAAGAGGGGCCAAAAAAAAAGGTTTTTGTCACAAAGATTAGATCTCTTATTAGTAAAAAAATTAGCTTTTAGAACACCCAAACTAGTATCTAGACTTCAAACTAGGTAGAACAGACCAGGTAGATAGTGATAATTATAGAACAGCCATCAAAATTAATTCAAGACAATAGCATCAAGATTGGAATACAATGCTAGATAATAGGGTGTCCATTTTTGACACTTATATCCAAACAAAAAAAAAATAGATTTTTCAAAAATAGATAGAAAAGTAAGTACAGTTATAATTTTTTCAACAACAGTTCAATTCAAAATCAATAGTTTTAGTAAATTTTTTAAAGAA
This sequence comes from Torreya grandis, assembly GCA_037957365.1. Classification (NCBI taxonomy): domain Eukaryota; kingdom Viridiplantae; phylum Streptophyta; class Pinopsida; order Cupressales; family Taxaceae; genus Torreya; species Torreya grandis. Next base: position 540,010 of record JARHVA010003648.1, read on the forward strand.
TCTAGATATAGGGGGCATCATACACAACATGATGGCTCTTGCTTCCAGTTTTAGATTAGGTAGTTGGTATAAATTTTAGATCATAATCCATGTTTCAGACACCCATGAATGGGGGAAATGTGCATGATAGGTCTGACTTCTTTTATTTTCAAGTTAAGTACATTACCCAAGTAGTAGTTACATGTCTTACTCCATCTATAGGTGGTAGGCATCATTTTAAGAGTGGTTTTCATACAAGTCTAACCTCCACATTTTCTATTGGCTTCCACATAAGCCTATTGCCCAATTTTGGAGTGGCTTTCATACAATCCTAATCTTCACCTTTTCCAAATGGCCAAGAGTGGCCTAGTTTCTAGCATACATTCAAATATTTATGCCACATTGTCAGATTATAGTACATTCATGAGCTTCAAGAGTTATCTCATATGACACACATTTCATACCAATATTAGTTCATAGCTTCACTCTCCAGGCAATAATGGAGCCAAAGGACTAGCTAACCTTTGTATTCTTTAGCCACCTACACAGAGGGATTGGACACACAGTCCAAACATTGATTAACACATGCATGATCACATAGCTTCATTTAGTGGGCAATGATGGAGCCAAATGACCAACCTTTACATTCTTGATCCACTCTCAGGGAATTGAGCACTCATATTCATTCATGATATTACTCTTGGTACAACACATACCCAACATTACTTAGCATCATTCAACATCACAACAAGTTTTGTATTGGTTCGTGTACCCAGTGAGGTGTATTCATTCCTTTCTCTTCCTCTCTTTTTGACCCAAATTTTATACATTCTTATTTTAGATATAGCATATCTAGTAAGAACTAATTTACTCTTTGTTCTCTTATAGATTTACACTTTATGATGTGCTCTCTCTATGCACACCCAACATTACACAACTTTATTAGCTTCACCCTTGTAGGTAAGTTCATTTACTCTTTCTATTTTTCTTTTATCCTAGTATTTCACTTTGCTACATCATTAGAATAAAGGGAGGGGTAAATGTAGTCATATAAAGTGTGAAAATTAGTAATTTGAGTGTGGCTTGTGACACCCAACCCATAGGTCCATTTTTCTCGCTCTCATGACCCTTTTAGGCATCTTTTCACTGATTCTTAGTCATTTGTAGCCTTTCAAATAGTGATTCCACCTCCTCCAATCTACTTTTCCCATGACAAATCCATCCTCCCAAGTCCCATACCTTCAAGATAATAGCACCCAATTTGGACTATAACACTAGACCCTAGGGTGTCTGTTTTCAACACTCTTATCCAATTGCATTTTTACCTCCAACAGTCACTTCCTTCTAGTTCCCATCCTTCATATTATCAGCCTAACACAAATACATTTGACCCATAACCAATATATATCTATAAAAACCCATTCAATGCTCATTTAAGAGGGGTTGGAAAATATCATAAAATAAGTAAGAATACAAATAAGACTACTCAGGCATATTTCTCAATTCTCTACATACAACTAGGCAATATAACCAAAAGCTTAATCAAACCCTCACCCTAGTACCTAGCCACCTCAAGCACACTCAATTTTAGTATTTTTCATCTTGATACACACTATTTCACAAATCACATCAAGTGGGAGAACTACATATGACTTGATCCCTCTTTGGAGTCTTAGTATGTAGGTTGTGTGCCCACATAAGGGGTGTGGATACATGTTTAGTGCATATTAAACACACTAAACCCCCCTCTATCTCAAATTTTGTGAAATCACAATGGATTATATGGTTTAAAAAATAAATTAGTCTATAAGGAGCTCTATAGACATGTAGCTCCTAAAATTTTATAGGTAGGCTCTCTTAGGGATAGTGAACAAAACCCAAAAAGCTTAGGTCTCTTGGACAATAGTGGTTGAAGAGGACTATAGAACCAAACCTTAGGGTGTCTTATTTTGACACTCCTATCATTTCATAAAATGAAAGTGAGATCTTGATTTATGACACTATCCTAGTCTTGAAAAACAAATTTTAGACCCTGTCTCAGTCGTCTCAATCTGTTTCTAGCTAAGTCTTATTTTCTCCATATTTACTACTATTTTTAAAAAGGTTAAAATTAAAATTAAATTATAAAAATTAGTAGCTTAATTATTATAATATTATTTACTAATTTAATTAACTTATACCTTTAATTAAATTAGGAACAATACTCTAATATTCCTAAAATTGTTAAATCAAAGTTCAAATATAGAAATAAAAGTAAAATTATCATCATAGAACTTTGGAACCAATGGTAATGATTTAAAAATAATATGCTCTTGTATAATAAATGGAGTTTCATCCATATTTTTTGAAGATGTAATGTTATTATTAATTATTAGGAGAAACAAGTGGTGGTGGTATAATAGTAGGCATACACTAGAATAGATGGTGTCTTTCGAACATATATGCCCACTTCAAATTTTTATCATATTTATAAACACAAAATTATTCTTGGTCACTTATAATTTTTTGAGTACCATTATTAAAAAACAATTTCTCCATTGCAATCACCAAGATAAAATCTAATCACCCATAACTGAACTCCTTATCTAGTGAATACAGATGCCCCCTGATTGAAACTAAGGGATTTGTAATTTTGATGTAGAGATTGTGCTAATGATTTAGAAATAATAAGATCTTGCATAATAAATGAAGTTTCTTCCACATTTTTTGAAGATGTAACATAAGAAAATTTTCTAATAAAGATTTGACTCCTTAATTTTTAGCCCCCCTAAAATACCTTTGAGATAATTTAATTCACCAATTCAAATACCTTGAAGGGTAAGTCACCTTTCTTAAACTTACAAACTAATATCTGGAGATGAATTCCACCCCAAAATGATAACTAAAATAAATGACACAAAATAATACTTAGGAAATCAAAGACCTCTTGGAAAAGGATTTTGTTTACTTATCTAAATTATGATTATGTGAGGGCATAAGTAGTTTACCTTAGAACACTTACTATATATAGTATTTATATATATAGACTTTCTATTTATAGATTGTATCTAAATGTAGATTTTTATAATTTAGGGAATTTCATTCCAATAAAATAGAAATAGACTCATCACAAAAATTTACACTGGATGGGTCTCCTACCATGGGTTTTGGATCACATCTAGAGGATCATCAGAATTAGAAGAAGTTCAATAATCCACTACAAGACCATAGTACAATGAAAATTATAGAAGTTCAAATATGGAAATAGAAGTAAAATTATCATCATGAAACTTTTGAAATGATGGTAATGATTTATAAATAATAGGCTCTTGCATAATAAGTGGATTTTCAACCACATTTTTTGATAATGTAACATTATTAATTATTTGGAGAAACAAATGGTGGTAGTATAATAGTAGGCATACACATTGGAATAGATGGTGTCTTTCGAATGTATATGTTTACTTCTAATTTTTATCATATTTCTAAACCTAAAATTCTTCTTGGTCACTTCTAATTTTTTTAGCGCCATTGTAATAAAATTAATTTATCCATTGCAATCACCAATACAAAACTTGATCACTCACAACTGGGCTCCTTATTTAAAAAATATAGATGCCACCTGATTGAAACCAAAGGAGTTGTAATCTTGACGTAGAGATTGTAATGAGAGGCTATCTCTTTACATGAAGAATGCAAACCATCATAAACTGAAGCATTGCATGGTGATTCAGATCTTGATAGGTTTGTAACCATAATTATTTTAGATGAATTTATTTTGACATTGTCATGGGTTTGGAGTAACTAGTAGGTTTAATTATCAATTTACACTCTTTCACTTCATATAACCCCTCTTACCCACACACACACACACAAATTATACTAGATATTAAATAAATATAATTGAGATATAATATATATCATAATGTTTTTAAATATTAAACTAATTAATTATATATTAATATTATATTTTGTAAAATATATTTTAATATTAATCTATATTATTATAACATATAATATATATGTTAATATAGGTTATAAATCAATATTATATATTTCAATATAATATATTTCAATACATCTATATATTGTTAATAGTACAAAAATTATATTATATTTTAAATAAAATTAAATGAATTTTTATGCCTTTAACGTATTTTATAATACCACATAACATGAAAATGGGCTGAATTTATACTTCATTTAATATTACGGGGTCAAAAATATGATCACCAATACAGATTTAAAACTCTATGGCACTTTACCATGTGTGCAAAAAATGACGTAAATTACTTTGAAGAACAAATATATCAAACATTAATAGTGTTTGGTATACAATGGGTATTAAATTAAAAATTTTAATCATGTATTAGGAAGGTTAAATCACTTATCATGAAGTATTAAATTTGGTGTTGTAGATGACACTTAGCACGAGACATGGGGCAGTAAAGTAGATGGATAATTGATTAATTTCAAGTAATGTGAATGATTAATTTTGTAGCCCTTCGAACTTGGTTACAAAATGATAATTCAAAATTACGTGGCCAAATCACATCAATGTAAAATTAATTAAATTTAAATAGGAAACTGTAAGCCAAACAACTTTACTCTTGAAAAAATATTTCAATGCAAGAATCACAAAAATTTCATTTATAAAGATTATAGAAATTATAATATATCTATATAGTGTTAATAGCATAGAAATAATATTAAAATTTTAATAAAATTAAATGAATGTTTATGCCTTTAATGTATTATATAATGCCATGTAACATAAAAATGGGTTAACTTTTTTACTTTATTCAAAATTATAGGGTCAAAAATGTACTCACAGGTACAAATTTAAAAATCTATGACACTTCACCATATGCAAAGTAGATAAGGTAGATTACTTCGAAGAGCAAATCTATCAAATATTAATAATGTTTGGTAGGTAATGGGCATTAAATTAAAAATTGTAATCACATATCAATAGATGACACTTGGCACAAGATATTTGGCTATAAAGTAGATGGATAATCAATTAATTTCCCTCGATGATGACCTAAATGCCTTACCTTCAAAGTAATGTGAATGGTTAATTTTGTATCCCTTTGAAATTGGTTATAAAAATTCTATAAGCTATTAAATTATATAAAGGAATCTCTCTTCTAATTTATAAAATGACCATCAAATTTTAGTTAACCACCATGTCTTTTGAGTTGTAATTTAAATTAGTGATACGTAATTCTTCATTGAATAAATTCAAATAAAGCTAAAATTTATTTAACACCAATGAATATCTATCTTGATGAGTTTATTTCTCCACTCAAATAATTTGGTTTATTTCTCTAGTTTATTAAGACTAGAATGATTGATTACTAACTTCAATTTTGAAGTCTGATTGTCAGATGCATTTTTTGGTGTTTTTGACTGCAAGTGTTGCAAAGTGAGATGGAGACATGTTCATCAGTTTCTGCGAACAAGACTTATTGGAATTTTTGACTCATATATACTATAGCCTTATTGGTGGTTTTTTGTAATACATAGTTACCAAAATGCATGTATTCATGCACATACAATTGCTATAATATAATGTTAGAAACTCTTTATTTCATATAATATGAATTCACTATTTCCAATTGTAGTTTTATATTCAATCATATTTATTTATCTATTTTCAAATAATTTTTTAAATTAAAATACTCTTATTTTTTTTAAGCAACGTATATTGCAATTTTTTTTAAAGAACATAGGACTACAAATTAGGAAAAATATTCTTACAATTTCTCAGTAGCACTGCCTAAAAAATTATTAGTAATCCCCCAGTACGAGACCCCTACCTTACTATAGTTGAGTTTGATTAAATGGTAACATGTCAAATTGACAGATGGAAATCTTATAGAGAGAGATGTAATTCCTATAGTATGATAATGCCAAATTGTTAGAAGTTAGTTTGAGAGATTAAAAAAAGAAAAAAAAATTCTCATCATTCAGTTATCTAAAAATTAATGTGCCACTTATAATGTAATTCAAATATTTCCTAATCCATTAATGCCACCATTCATTGATGAGAAAGAATTTTTGGGACTAGTGGTGGATGGTTATGATGTCCCACCTTCTAAAAATAATGAGGTTTCTTCATATTTTTTGAGGAAAATTTAATGCAAGTTTATTATTGTGAATGAAATTCTTTATTAGTTTTATTATTAAGAATGTTTAGGGTCAATAAAGAGGCTTTCGATAGGATAGGTTGGGTGCATATCATTTGCCTAATCAACTTATGATAATCTATATCAAATAATCACTTTAGCATAAGACAATCCCCTCTATAGTGAAGGATGTTGTAAAGATTGATAGTTTACATGTACTTAACACACTTAATGACATCCTCATGTAATATACGAGCCAATTTTCCCATACTGATGCTTATGAAAGTGGATATGGAGATGGTCCAACTAAAACTACTACTCAAACACACTAATATAGATCTTGTGGTTCTCTATGCACTAGAACTTAAATTAGACGAGGATAAGGATTTGATGTAAACCAATTATGGTGGTGTTTCTAATTGGATAGATGATATGGTTTTGACCTCTATTGCAAGAAATGTGATGGCTAATTATCATTGTACATTTTCACAGCCTAAAATATGGATGCCATGGAAATGATGTTTTGGGGAAATATTTGATGGTTTTATTACTAATATTACATTTTGGGGCCATTTTGGAAGGTTAATCACTCATACAACATTTTTGGGATGTCAGTGAAAGCTGCATTAACACAACACCCAATATCGTAAGCTCAACTTCTATAATTTTTAGTATTTGGCAATGGAATATATATGGGGTGTGATAAAATTTGATTAAAGATGAACAAGATGGAGCAAATACCTAGTATAATTTCCTTTGTTACTCATTTTGACTTTTTAAAATTGGTTTGGAAATCTTGCCTACAGCTTTGCAAGTATCTTTTAAATCTGACGTATAATTTTTTTATTGGACCTATTAAATTATAAATAATGTTTAAAAGATAATAATTATTTTACATAATAATAAATTAAAATAATATATATGTAATTTTTTAGTTTGTAATAGGAGACAATACCATGTTTTCCTATCCAGATTGTGAACTGTCTTATAGCTCATATATTGCTAGAGCTACTTGGTTGATGTTTATATATACATAGGTAATTTTGAATGTTATAAGTAATCATTTATGTAGATGCATGTAATTTTATATATATTATTAAGTAATGATGATATTTTGTTTGTTTCATTGTTGACCTCATTTGAGACTTCTCCATCTATATGGGTAGGAGCAAACATAGGCGTTGTTAATGTGATTCTATTTGTGCAACAACTTACTGAGGTATGAGTCAAACTTGTAAATTATATTTAAGTGTAAATGTATATATTTTTAAATAAATTTAATAACAAAAGAACCCCCATGTTCACATTTTATATTCCCTTAAGAATTATATACGTATATATACACATACATACATTTGACCTTGTAATTATTTTGTACATATTATTATTTGAATTTCTTTATTGAAACTCTGCACATAGATATAATTGTAGCCTCAAATTATTTGATCATAAGGCACATGTCATCAAAATAATCCAATCACATCCTTCAATATTTCTATCTTAGTATATCACTAATCATATAGAATATGGTTGGCCTTTAGTTGATTATGGTTAATTTTTATGGGTCACATATGCCCACCATATCTTTTTATGGTAGTATTGAGTAGCTACAGTAAGATTTTCAATGCCCAACATAATGGATTACTATCATAATTTTAAATAACTAGTGATGTAAATTGTACTTCATATGTAACTTATAGGTGTATTAATTTCTTATATTCACATTTATGGAGAGGCATGGAAATCAGATGGATGCACCATGGAGTGACACTATGATAATTATATTATGTGATGTATAATTAATGCATGATTGTATTATAATATGCATATGTATGAGGTTTACTAAAAATTAATTAGTCTACACTACACAACCATCTGACAATTGTTATTTTGAGTTTTAGTCAAACAAAACAACCCATATTTACAAGCCATAGTTACAGATCTACACTTTTTGGATTTCTTGGATGAAACCTAGATAACTACCACTATTTGAATGGTTTGTGGTTATTTAATTCAATATCAAGGGCACATTAAGTAGTCAAAATTATATTAAGTATGAAATATGTTTTTGAACATTTGATTGTGCTAGTTCAAGTGAAATATATAAAAAGTTCTTAACATGCATGCCAAGTCATTAAAATTGATTTAGAGGTGGACTTGTATAAAAAAATTAGCGTGGTTCATTTTGGTAAATGGTAGAGGGATTATTTTTATTATTATGGTTGGAAGATAGAACTTTTTATAGATTAAGAGAGATTTAAACTTATAGAAAATAGTCAAAATATTTGCAATGGAATTATGATAGTGTTTAAATCTTTTTATCAGTATGGATTTACTTCTTCAATTTATCAACACTTTAATATGAATAAGAAATTTAGTAAAATAACATTGCGTTCAAAAATGTTTCATTTTGTGAGGAGGCAAAAACTAACCACTCTAGAAAAAAATTAAAAATAAATTATCTAGTAAAAATATTTAAAGATTTAAACATGATAAATAAAAATAAATAATAAACATAGTTTTTAAATATAATAAAAATTACAAATTTTTATCATTTATTATAATTATTTTTATTAAATAAGTTTATTTATATTTGTTAATTTACATTATGAAATTGTCTAATAGGGATTTGACTCCTTAAAGTTTAGGCCCCATAGAATACCATTGAGATAAAATTCACCAATTTAAATCCCTATGATAGTGAGTTGCCTTTCTTGAATTTACACTTGTGATTTGATTAGTTAATTTAAATAATTTAATAACATAATAGACATCTAACATGGTTAGATATCAAATATGATAGAGACCAATATGAAGGATGTTCCTCTTTCACATCTATTAATCACATCAAACATTGAGCGTACATCAAGTGGGAATACATATTCATCCCCCTTAATGTCAAATTTAGTGAATAATTTAAACCAAGGTGGTGATTTTTCACAATCCTCATTACAAATAATTAAAGTATTGGAGTAAAAAAATTATCTCATTGAGAAGAACACCTAAAAAGCATCCAAATATGGCCTGCTTGATTCAAAATATGTCTTACATAACCCTCTTACATTAGAGGTATCATTTCAACCCTTGCCACCACACTTTGTGGCACTAAAATTTTCTACTTATGAGAAGCATGGTAGGTGACCCTGAGCATGACCGAGAAATGAAAGTCCTTTCATTAAACAAGCTATTAAAGTATGGGGCCATTACATTGGCCTCATCCAATACAAAATTTAAGATCAATCCATATTACAAAGTTAATCTAAATGAACCAACATGTGATACCAATCAAACAACGAATATGGTAGTACCACATCGAGTTGTATTATAGAATGCACCACACAAAAAAATTACTAAATTCATAAAGACTCTGGTGCTTCTTATTAAGAAGTTGGCTGAGTGTCAGCTCATATTTCTTCATACACTGAGGTATTATTAGAGGTTGATATGAATAAACCTCTTCCATAGGGATATTAATATGATGAGAATGCATATTATGATTTCAACTAGGGCTATATGCATTCTACTAACATAGGATTTTCATTGTGATATAAGCTTTAGGACTTATACAAGTCCTAAAAAATTATACTTGATGGGTCTCCTACCATGGGTTTTGGATCACATCCAGGGGATCATAAGATTCATTATAAAATGTTCAATAATCCCCACTGTAATACCATATTACAATGAAAATTACAGAAGTTCAAATATGGGAATAAAATTAAAATTATCATCATGGAACTTTGGAATAGATGGTAATGATTTATATATAGGCTCATGCATAATATTAAGTGGAGTTTCATCCACATTTTTTAAAGATGTAACATTAATAATATCTTTAGGAGAAACAAAACTATGGTGGTATACTTGAGAATGCATCATCACTAGGAATAATAGGCATACATGGAATAGATGGTGTCTTTGGAACATATATGTCCATTTCAATTTTTTATCTAATTTCTAAACCTAAAATTCATCTTGGTCAATTTTAATTTTCTTATTGCCATTGTAACAAAAGAAATTTCTCCATTGTAATCACCAAGACAAAACGTGATCATCCACAATTGAACTCCTTATCGAGAAAATATAGATGCACCTTGATCAAAACAAAGGGAGTTACAATTTTGACGTAGAGATTACATGCTAAGAGGCTATCTATTTACACAAAGAATGCAAGCCATCATAGACTAAATCATTGCATGATGATTCAGATCCTAATCGATTTTTTCCCATAATTATCTTTAAAGATGAACTTAATTAATATTTTAACATTGTTAAGGGTTTGGAATTACTAGGTTTAACTATCAATTATAATTTTACACTCTTTCGCTTTACATACCCCTCTCACCAATACATATAAACATACATTATATGTCATGATATATGTGTGTGCATGTGTGTGAATGTATGTATATATATTACATTGAGTAATATTATATATAAATTATATATTTTATATTAAATATATTATACTAAAATATATAATATATAATATATAATTTGATTTACAAACTATATTAACGTATATATTATATAATAATAATATTAAATGATATATAATATTATAATAGTATATTGCATTATATAATATATATATATTTAGAATATATTTTAAATAAATATTATATATAAATATCATTTTAATATATTAAATATATCACTTGCCTTTAACTCGACTTGACTACTCTTGAGGTGCATTTGAGTTCAAAAATAGGTGGGAGTCCTCAACGAATTTAAAATTTAAATTTACTTTACAAAATGGGGTCTGTATAATTTTCACATATTTTTCAGAGGAAGAAAAATTGTCAAACATGTCTAACTAGATATAATCCTATTCTTAATTTTTTTGAACATACATTGTAGAACACTGACAGATAAAAATAGATCAGGTTGTAGAGTGTTTGAAGTGTTGACCATATTTATTACTATCATTTTTGTAGATCCTTATTTTTTGGTATTTAATCTTAATAGTGTTCAATATAATTTTTTACTCTATCTAAAATGTGTGATTTATTTGTGTTGACTTGGCCCTTTTATTCATTTTTAGCACTTTATGTTATGAAATCACTAAGATTCATATCATCTACCTAGATTATTGTACTATTTTTGGCCCTGTTGGAGCATGCCCAATTATGATATCAACAAGCCTTCTACTAAAGGAGTGCACACATGACTATTGTTTAGGAAAATAGGGTTTTCAAATTGTAACACTAAAATTTTATAAAATAATACAATAAATATAATTCAAAATACTCTACTTGTATATACTTCCATCAATTTTAATAAAAAATAGTATAATTTTTAAGAATGTGTGTTGAGCTCAGGGAGACACTAGGTTGGCCTAGGCAATAATCAGGCTTGATATAAAGCTTGGTACAGAAGGAAAAGAGGTAAAAGGAGTCAAGTGGGTGTATAAGACAAAAATGGGTAGACTTCACCAGTTGTAATTCAATATGGGTAGACTCCTTGTTTGGTTTAAATTTTGTGGAAAATAGTCGCATAATAATTACTTTACACCTTTTTTGATCATCTCCATCATCTGGTAAAAACTAATCAATTGCATATATTTAGTCAATAAACCATGTAGTTCAGATGTCATTCCTTCTAAATGAATGAGCATGAATAGTTACTCAAAATTCATCTCAATTGTGCATAAAGTGGTGAGTCATTATAATCCAAAAAAAATGTTAGCCCCATGCATGATAATATAAAACATTAGATAATATAATAGGTACTATTACATAGCTTTATACTATGGAATTTACTTAAACAATTGACTATACCCCCACCTATAATTAGGATTTGAAATTTTGGAGCTGTGTAAATGAAATAGTTCAATTGAGTATCCATCTTACTATTGTTGAATTTATGTGTACTCCTAATGTAAATAAATATAGTCAACTTATATTTCTTGAGGAAATTGAACACCTTAATATTTATATGAGTACTAATACCTGAAATTGTATGACAAAAAATATTAGGTTGAGAATATTTAGATTTATCTTTAGGTCCTTTAAGACTATTGATGTGTGTCTATGTCAAGAATGTAATGCAAAAAATAGAATAAAATTTCTCATATTATAGTGTAGGTCCTAGAAAACCTTAGGGATTCACTCAATTTTGCTGGAGAGATTATGTAGTTACAACTTACCACCTTCTATTTTACAAGTAGACCCTGCTGTAGGGACAATAAGAATATGGTAGTGACACAATCTACGTGAATTTGTTATGATGTAAATTACTTTTATTTTTCAAATATAAGCCCAAAATATTAAACAAACAAATGGATATACATAATGAAAATTAATATAAAGTTATTCATGTTAAAAAAGTTTTAAAAGAGGGAGTAAAGTAGGGTAAAAAATAAAGTTCCTTTGCAACAACAAAGACCAATAGATATCTTTCATTTCTGTTGGCAACCCAAATAACACCCAGTTGAAATTAAACTACTAAGATCTAATTCATATTTGGACTAACATTTGAATGATCTAAGGCTATGGGATGAATGTATCTAGACCAAACCTTTAGTTATGAGGCCATATCTTTTGAATATGTGAATTTAGGATCAATTACTAAACCTATTAGATGTTGGGATGAAAAGAGTAAGGAAAAAATTGAAATGATTCTTGAAACATAATAATATCCTATACACTTTGAAAATATGCAAGACCTTATTGCTTCAATGTCTTGACTGTCAACATATTTTTTGATTCCCTTAAGAAAATATAGGTGAATATTTCATGGAATTGAATATTCAATTGAGTTTGGCTCCTTGAGGTCTCCTCCAAAGTCCACAACTTAATGCATTCCTTTTAGACTATTATCTTCTTCACATGTTCACCATTATTTCATTATGAAAATAAACCTCTCTTATATAGACCACTATGAATGATGTGATGTATTTTGTACAGACTATGATAGGGTCTAAATATGCTTGAGGAATTTTGACAATACACAAAGTACCCATGAGTTGATCTATGTATGATGATCTCTTAACAATCTCATTGCCCTATTTGAAATTCTATACCCTTGAAGTCTCCATTAAGCATGGTTCACCCACTTGACTATAGCAGTGCTCTTGAAGCTAGATGTAGATGTAAATTTATGTTTCTTTATACCTATTTGAACCTCACATGTATCCTTCTTGAGATCTATGTTTAGGTTATTCATCTTAATAATTCATGCATTTGATGGTCCAAACAGGCTCCACAAGCATAGAAAAGGTCTTAAGATTGCCAGACCCATGACTATAACATATTTTGAATTCAAAGCAAGCCTATATGTGTCTCAAGGAAACTTGATTGATTGATTAAAGGCTACTTTATTGGGCTTATTATTGCACTTATTATGCTCCCTGTGTCACCAGGGAACAAGGGGAAAGTAAGAAACTCAATTTTAAGTCTTGGAATACTTGGGGATTGAGTTATTTATATAAATACTACTAAAAATATCACAAATAGTAGAGATGTGATCATCACTTTGAAAGTATATTAGTAGTGTCAGGAATCTAGAACAACAAACATGCTCTGATCCCACTTGTCAGGATGCGAAACCGGAAACATACAATTGATTACCAAACTTCAAGCAACTTAATATGCGGAAATAAACTAGATTCACCAAGTAACTAGAATTCAGAATAACACAGCATATGAGAGACAATACACAACTTGTATTAACACTTTATACAGAAAAGAATACAATAAAGAAGATGCCACTTCTTCTCCACCACCTTACAGAGGTTTCCCACACCTCAAGTGAACAGTACTTCTTCTCCCCAAAGCTCTCCCTCTCATAGGTCTCAACACCCAACTCAAATACAGAGTTGGTGTTCACCTCCCATGCTCCACGCATAACACAAGTGCTCCACGCACTCCACAAGCACTCCACGTGCTCCACAAGTACTCAAAGTACTTCAAGTAGATCTCCCATGAATCTGCAACAACCTGCAATTCAACAGACCATACTTATGGAAGGAACTCCCTTGCCTTCTTCTCTTGCTCTATCTGAGTACACACCTGTACTCCAAGTAGATCCTGCCTGATACTGCTCCCTGTTGTGTTGCTGTCTATATGACCTTGCACACCTGCAAATCAAACAATGGTTCTGCTCACCTGTGAACCTCGACCTTGCACACACATACACCTGCAGATCAACGATCTTACTTACCATGTAGATCTCCTATATAGGCCATGCAACTGTGACCAAGATCCTACACTCCTGAAGAACCCAGCTGGCTCTCCAATCCAGCACCAACACACCTGGTACTGTGGCACTAGGAGGAACGCACCATTGCTCTACCTCACACACAGAAGGAGCTTATAATTATGCTCTCTTACTCCCTAGCACACTTTTCCAATACAACCATGAGTCTATTATATAGATCTCATCCAAACAATAATTAGACATCTAATTACAATAATTAGATCCGCAGCTATGAGTCTAAAATTAGCACTCATCATGCAAACACTTGGTTCGTTAGCTAACTGCCCGTAAATAACTCGCAGTCGAACCACACAGGCGACCGACGTCGGTCCCTGTCTGCCTGGAGGTGACCGACGTCGACCGATATATGACCGACGTCGGTTGCTTCCCTTTGCTATCCTGCCAACGTCGGCTGATCAGACTGACCCCAACTTCTCTGCAACTCAGCAACCTTCAGCAACCTCCTCTCTTGTTTGCATCAGTGAAGCTTTTAGCTCCACAATCCTAACAATCTCCCACTTGGAGATAAACAGCTGCACTGTACCTATACCTGTACTCCGTCTAATCTATTTCCTGGTTTGTATCCCTCTTCAAGCTCCCACCTGAAGACAACACACCACACAACCTATGATGTACCTCCTGTCATCTGAGTACCCTGTCACATCTGAACCTACAACACCTGTAGTGAAGTCCTGACCCTGCATAGCAACACCTGCTGCCGGTCCCTCTCAGAAAACCTGAGAACCCACTTCCCCGAATTGGCTCCTAACTCTGATAGCTCCCACTGCATGGGAATACTCAGGTCTATACCAGACCTCATGTGATTTCAGACACTGTACCTGTCCAGCCCTTAGTGT
The DNA here is from genome assembly GCA_037957365.1 of Torreya grandis. Classification (NCBI taxonomy): domain Eukaryota; kingdom Viridiplantae; phylum Streptophyta; class Pinopsida; order Cupressales; family Taxaceae; genus Torreya; species Torreya grandis. The sequence continues at coordinate 555,155 of JARHVA010003648.1, forward strand.
GCTCCGGTTCTGCATCCCGAACCTCGCCAATACCTGATTCACATCAGCTCCCACTTGAGACAAAATCAACCTATGATCTCCATGCCTCCCATGTCAAAGAATTCCGCTGCTCCAAACTCCTCATGACATGCCACTAAACTAATCTTACCCTTAGCTCAGCAAAACCCTGTATGTACTAACCCTGCTAGCAAATATACCATCCACATACAGCAACAGAATGATGTCGCGACTCATCATCCACTTGGTAAGGCAAACCACAGTAGTTACCTGACACTGACTAAAGCCATGCTTCGTCCTCCACCTGTCAAACCTGGTACCACTGTCCTGCAGCTCCTCAAGACCATATGCCTGGTCTTCCGTCTCACGTATCCGTTCTCTCTATTCTTCTACTAAGGAATCCATTCGTCTCTGTGCTTTCATCCAGCTGGCAAACCTACCAAGACTCCCGTCTGGTTCTGCATCATAATCCTGCCTAGCTCACACCTGTTTCCTGGATCCTTCCTGCTATACAATCAGCAACAAGTATGAAGAAGAGGAACACAAATTTGAGGGCCTACTTACGCCTTCAGTCCTCCATATGGGTGTTTGAGACTCCTTGACAGCTTGCTGTCCACCCAAAATTCATTACAGTGACCGACCTCGGTCACTCCACAGTCTGCATCCGACCGACGTCAGTTCTCATGCGTCTGTACCTGACTACCAACCTACCAGTGCTGGTGTCCCTTCTGCCAACGTCGGTCCTCCTGACCGACATCGGTCTTACATACTGCCGACGTCGGTCCCATGACTGACGTCGGTCTTACCCTGCCTGACATCGCCGGCTTCGGTCTGCACTTGACCGACATCGGCACCTGTCTGTTCGACGCTGGTTCCTCCTGACCGATGCCGGTACCTGTGTTCGCCTGTGAGTGATGACTTTTTACCCGCGAGCTCCTTTGGATCAATCTCCATGTCCAAACTGCCCTGCTCAGATGTATCCAGCCTCATCCACTGAACTCTGTCCGCCATCTCCTCCAAGAACACCAAGGCTTTCCAGTTCTTAAGCCTGTCAAATATATCTGTCTTCCACTTAAGAACATGCATCTCCTTCCTGCTCATGTGACCAAGCCTACGAAGCCACGTCTCTGCAATAGAAGAAGAATCAGTAATATAAACAAGTAGATAAAGTATACCTATTTTCTTACCACCAGCTAATTCAAGTGCATCCGCTGTGAGAGTTCTTATGCATCTCTCATCACCCAATCCTTCTGAAGAAATTAGCCATATCTCTAGACCTGGGACCTGCATGACCTTCATCAACACCTGTGTGTTGGCCGCCTGCAATTTCAGCTTCACTTCCCCTTTGCCAATTCTTTGGCAAGGCTTACCAGCTCCTCTACCTGGGGCTGCATGGAAAGAGGCAACTGAATCTTTTATCCAAGATTCAACTTTATCCAAGAAACCTGCAAACACATCCTATGCAAAAACACCTGCTACATCTGTATCTTCAGTTTCTTCATGCTGATCTGTTACCAACCAGCAATGTTCTTTTACCTGCTCTTTCTTTCCATAGGACCGTGAGTAACCATCTGTGCTTTTCAACTCCTCCATTCTTAGCTTACTTTGATCTGCCGTTGCTCTACTCCCACTCAATCAGAAACCCTTGAGAGTGCCCTGTAATCAAAACACAACCTGCTTCCTGCAACCTGAGCTCTGATACCACTTGTCAGGAATCTAGAACAACAAACATGCTCTGATCCCACTTGTCAGGATGCGAAACCGGAAACATACAATTGATTACCAAACTTCAAGCAACTTAATATGCGAAAATAAACCAGATTCACCAAGTAACTAGAATTCAGAATAACACAGCATATGAGAGACAATACACAACTTGTATTAACACTTTATACAGAAAAGAATACAATAAAGAAGATGCCACTTCTTCTCCACCACCTTACAGAGGTTTCCCACACCTCAAGTGAACAGTACTTCTTCTCCCCAAAGCTCTCCCTCTCACAGGTCTCAACACCCAACTCAAATACAGAGTTGGTGTTCACCTCCCATGCTCCACGCATAACACAAGTGCTCCACGCACTCCACAAGCACTCCACGTGCTCCACAAGTACTCAAAGTACTTCAAGTAGATCTCCCATGAATCTGCAACAACCTGCAATTCAACAGACCATACTTATGGAAGGAACTCCCTTGCCTTCCTCTCTTGCTCTATCCGAGTACACACCTGTACTCCAAGTAGATCCTGCCTGATACTACTCCCTATTGTGTTGCTGTCTATATGACCTTGCACACCTACAAATCAAACAACGGTTCTGCTCACCTGTGAACCTCGACCTTGCACACACATACACCTGCAGATCAATGATCTTACTTACCATGTAGATCTCCTATATAGGCCATGCAACTGTGACCAAGATCCTACACTCCTGAAGAACCCAGCTGGCTCTCCAATCCAGCACCAACACACCTGGTACTATGGCACTAGGAGGAACACACCATTGCTCTACCTCACACACAGAAGGAGCTTATAATTATGCTCTCTTACTCCCTAGCACACTTTTCCAATACAACCATGAGTCTATTATATAGATCTCATCCAAACAATAATTAGACATCTAATTACAATAATTAGATCCACAGCTATGAGTCTAAAATTAGCACTCATCATGCAAACACTTGGTTCGTTAGCTAACTGCCCGTAAATAGCTCACAGTCGAACCACACAGGCGACTGACGTTGGTCCCTGTCTGCCTGGAGGTGACCGACGTCGGCCGATATATGACTGACGTCGGTTGCTTCCCTTTGCTATCCTGCCGACGTCGGCTGATCAGACCGACCCCAACTTCTCTGCAACTCAGCAACCTTTAGCAACCTCCTCTCCTGTTTGCATCAGTGAAGCTTTTAGCTCCACAATCCTAACAAGTAGACCCTATTATAGGGATAATAGATGTTTATGTAGTGACACTTATTCTTGCTAATATTTGTAAAATTGTTTCAATCTTTGCCAATTATTGCCCAAAATGTAAATGAATAATGGATACTTACAACACAAACTAAGATAATGTGATTCATGTGTGGATCCAAGAGTGAGTAGGGTAGGTTAGAAAAGATTGTGCTCAAGATGATCAAAGATACCAATTCTATTAACTTTTGAGGCAAAAACACATGAAACTAGCATTTACCAATTCTAGCGTAATGCTCAAAGCTAAATAAATATAGTTGAAGCTTAAGAGGAAGGAAATACATATGTCTAACAACATAGTTTGCATGAAAATTACTCATTCATAGTAAATTACATGGTACATTCACTTGTAAATGAGAAGAAAATAGATTAAGTATATTATCAAATTAGTCAACCTAGTGTTAAAATCAAGCTAACAGATGCAAAAAAAAAACTATTAGCCATATAAAAGCATGAGAATCATAAATCATATAACACACAAGAGAACACTATAGACAAACTCTTGAATTTTTTGGCTCCTTGTATTAATTTTGGTAACAACTATTTTCTAGCTATAAATGAAGGGGAAACCCCTATTTATAGGCTCAAAAAATTCTTAAGACAAGTTTAAATGGGCCCATAGAAGTGCCCAAATATATCCAAGTGGATAAAATGTTACATTACAAAGGAATATTATTCATTTGAATTTACAAGATGAAACAAAATATTCTCTAAGGGCCTAGAGGTGGTTATTGGTTGGCTTTCTACTATTGTTGTTTTTGTCTTTGCTTCTTTGCCTCTTATTTGGTCCAAACCTTTGCACAAGCCAATTAGTCTTGGTCTATTTGAGCGAAGTCTAGGATCATAGGTTGAAATACTTTTGGTATCTCCTGGATATGCCTACCATGCTATGTGAGTACTAACCTCAGTGCTTCCTCAATTACATCCAACTTTTCTAACCTCTGATTAGAAAATGCCATAATGACCATTACCTCAATAGTTACTTTTACATTGGATATATCCTAATAGAATTTAGCCAAGAATACCTTCATTTATTCTCTAAAATCTTGTTCATCCATGAGGAGCCATCAGTTTGGTCACCTTAGTGACCATGGCATCTTTTAATAGCAAGGTGATTTTAAATTTAATTTTCCCTAAGAATGTATTTGCATCCTTGATTTGATCAAGCCATGTATTCAAAATCCTCCTCCTATTCATGAGGATGGTCTATGCAGGAATAATGTCTTTAAGTGGTAGAACACTAGATTTAGGGAATTTATTACTTCTGATAACTCTAACCAGGTTTACTATCTTGGCATCATAAACTGTAATCTTTTAGTCAAGTTTCATGACCACTTTGGCTTGTTGGATTCCATCTTCTTGCTCTTCTTCATCACTTTATATAAGTGTAAGGCACTGATCCTCTCATAATAGTTTTGATAGACTTCTTCCTTGTGTATACTTTATCTATATTCCTACCAACTAATGTCTACAGTTCCTCCATTGAGAACTCAATTCCATGTTGAGAGTCCTTGAGGTTAATGAAATATGGATCCAGTTGATCTAATCTTTCTATGGTAGCTTCCTTAACAAATGTGGAGATAAGTGTAGGACCATAAGAGGGGCCAGGTTCGCTATTAGCTTCCCCTTGTTAGAAGCTTGGATGTAGGATTTTTCCACTTAGAGTAGCCTATAGTGGAGGTCTGTATGGCCTATTCCTAATGAGAGGAACATTGTATTTTGCATCCTCCTCTTGTGCTTCCTCATAGTTAGCATTGACCATGCTCCCATGAGTTGGTGGGAGCTGGGGCTTCACAATATCCTCTTTCTTCTTCTCCTTATCAAGCCTCATTTCCAACTCAATATTCTTCCTTGTAGTATTTTTGAGAACTAACTCATCATTCATTTCATCCCTATAAATCCATTCATGCACCTATTCTTGGTGCTTATATTCCATATCCATATCCTTTTTAAATTTGAAGATGTGCCTTACAATAACATTGTTGGGGTCCTATGCCCTAAAATCATCCTTAGGCAATATGTATGAGTTTATATGCCTTACAACTAATAAAATGTCATGCCAATTTATGATTTTAATTTTCCCCAGCTTATAAGGAGTATTATGGGGTACTATCTTCTTTTTGTTCTTGAAGGCACCATCAACTCCCTGTAGCACTTGATAGGCCATCTCCTTCTCAACCAACTTCATTGGAACACACCTTGGCAATCTGAGGGGAGCCACCATTATCCCTTCTATATAGATGATTATAAAATATGGATCTATCCAAAAGCTTCCCATTTCTTTCAATGTTTGTCTAACCTCTAGAAGAACCCTTAGTATTTCACACTCAGTGGTTGATTTGTAGATAGGAGGGTAGGAATCTTCTATAATTATCTTGATGTGGTATCTAAAGTGGTGAATGTACATCATTAAGTGTGTCTTATGTAGGAGATCATGAGTTCTAACCTAATTGGATAGTCATGCAGATGGCATCCAATAGGTAGCTCATCATGTAGAATTGAGCACCATTCTTATAAGTGTCATTCATAGTAGTGACTAGATTACTGCTAATAATATCCCCAAGTGAGGGGATCTGCTGACCCTCCAAAATTATTTGTAATAGTGAAATAAATCTTATATTTACATACCTAATGTGTGCATTACTAAATATTATATTTAGTAGGGTGAGGCCAACCTTGAATCCCTTTCTAAACTAGTGAATGGGTACATTCCCTTAATCATCCATGAAGATCACTCTACTTGGGTTTGTTACCCATGAAACTATGACTATCTCTAGTTTGTGTACCTTGTACCAGTTATCAATGATGCTCTGGTTGTAGTCTAGATATGGTAAGGGTAGTTTATAATATCTTTCAAAGCTAGGCCCTACAATCAAGGCAATGAGAAGTCATTGGTTCATTGACTTGAGCAATCCATCTTTGCATATCGAATTCCTAAAGATTTCATATACTAGGTCAGTGCATGATATGACCTTTGGTTTGACTATGGCCATGTGGAGACTTGTATTTTAGATTTATATGATGTCTAAAGCCAATTAAATGATGTGGGGCATGGTCTCATTTTCATCAATATCCACAGCTCCTTCAACATTATAATAGATGCTACTGTAATGCATGCCCCCTGAGTGTGTAGCCTCAGGGATGAACTCTGTGTCCTTGAACACAACTAAATTGCTATATTGAAATAAAAAAATATCATTTCCAAATTAAATGCTCTTACTTGGAGTGGAGGGTCCTACCTATGCCATTTCTATGATATCTTTAGTAGTAACTAATGTCTTCTTGTACTTCTCTATAATTTTTGAGCTCCAACAATGGTGATCAGGTGTAATCTATGAAGATCTTGAGTTTTGTTGAATTAGGTTTGTATGTGGTAGAGAGATAAAAACTTAGAGCTTTGAATGCAAATGTATGTTATAATAGCCAAGTTAAGTAGCCTTTTGAATATTGCTTTGATTAATGAAAGGTTTGGTAGTAATTTTGGCTCATGCCACATTAATGGCTAATTCATCAACTTTGTATATCTTTGAGATATTGATTTTGGCATAATTAAAAATGGGGACTTAGGTAAAATTATTTAATGGTTTAATAAAATAGGATATTTAATTAATTAAATATATCCCATGATAAAATAAAAAACCATTAAATAGGACATTAATTAATTAAATATATATCCCATGGTAAAATAAAAAACAATTAAATAGGATATTAATTAATTATCCCAAACCATATGAAGAGTGAAAATCCTCCAGATCAAACCTCCCTAATAAGACCCTTTTGGTCAAGTCATCCACTGAATCTGCAAATAGTTCACTCTATAAAACATCACTACAAATTATCATGGTAACGATTTAAAAATCAAATTGAATCCTTGAAATGACAGTGAAAGAAATATCTATCCAATACCAAATTGTAGATAAAAGTAAACTACCTACTCAAATGTCACTTCTTCAAAATGGTGAATCTGCCAATCACTGTAAAATGATCACCAAGTGTAATTGCAAACCAATTTATTAGTGTAATAAATATACATGCTAATTGTAACCATACACTAAAATGAAATTTTTCCCAAATAGATATAATGATCATGCCTCATCTGCATATATTGCTATCAAGGTTTAAAAATTAAGTTTTACAAAAACCCAAACGTGGGAAAATAATCCAAGTATGATAAACCTGTCCCTTGGTTTTTCTCTATAGGTCACTCTAATAAGCCATATTCCAAACTTAAATCATTTGGAAATATCTCCAATTTTAAATATGAGTTAATTCCTTTACCAATGCATTAGGAACTCAACAAATTATTTAGGAGAGTAAACAGAGCTTAATAAAACCATAAACATGAAAAAATAGTCCAAGTATGATAAACCTATCACTCATATTTCCTCACAGCTAGTAGCTCCAAAATTATGTTCAAAACCAAACTATATTCCTTTTAATTTTAATAGAATACCAAAACTACTTTAAATATTTTCATGATAATAAACTATCATAGCTATGCAAGCATGAAACAAAGGAATTGCTTACCAAACCACTTAAACCAAATTATCCTTAGATTTTATCAGAGTTTCTGCATGGGTTATATCTAAAACTATTGGATTAATAATGCTTTCCTTTTTCACAACTCTCTAATGTTGTTTGGGATGAAACTGCCAACACTTATTAACCTCACGTCCTTTCCTATTACAATGAGTATAAAAACATTTGTCCACTCTTTTAGAAAACATATTCTTACTACCATTCTCATAACACTATCTAGGAGAGTGGTCTTTCAAAATATTTCCTAACAAAGATTTATGTTTTTAAAATTTGGTAACATAGTGGTTAGACAATCCATAAAAAGTACATGGATAAATATACCACAAATTTTGTATACTATAGTCAAAAGGAACATTAGAATATTTACATTGTCTGGTATGAAATTAGGTTCATCTATGATATGTACAATAGCTAGTTGAACCTGTGAGAGTTCATGCTTGAACATTTTATAATTATCAAGTACTTCCTGCACCATGGTAAGCAAAACATGTAGTGGAATATGAATAATCATCAAATTGTGCACACCTTCTTCTTTTATGATGGTAAGGAAGTCTACAGTGTTTGATAACTTAAGCTATATATCTGACACAATATCATCCAACCTGTCTACAATCCTTAGGGCTTGAATAGCCATAAATGTGTTGCACATTATCTCATTCTACCAAACCTGGAACTTCTTTATCATGGTATCCCTATCATCTAGAAACTATTGAAATACACCATTCAATGTTTCCCCGATAGCCATTCAATCATCTAATACAACTTTAGCTTTGTCCACCATTAAAAACTTTGGTTTAACATAATCTAAAGATTTTTCAAGGTGCTACCTCTAATAAAAAATTCATTGTGTAATCTACTTAGCCTAATGTGTACCAATATTTAAGACCTATACATATTCCTCTAGAAGTTTACAAATGCCTTTTGTCTCAGCATAGATATCCTACCCTTGGGTTTGCATTTTATGTGTGCTCACCCAATCCTTTATTAGCTAAGTTAGAAATGTAGTGAGTTGTTTATCCTTGGACATTACTTGATCACCAAGGAATTGTGTAACCAGATCAGGATAAGTGGCATTGATAAGCTACCTAGCCTCAATAATTTGATTTTATGCTTCTACTTTCTCCTTATGCAACCAAAAAATAATATGTTCCAAGTCTGAAGCCTTTTATATAATGGATTTTTGGAATGCATTTGCTCCTTCAATTTGCTTGAATAATGGTAGCTATGAAACATCCAAAGATGTCTCCATGGAAGTAGAAGTAAACATTATGGATCTCATTCAAACTATGGTAGGAGATGGCATTAATTGAGCCAACAGAAGCCAAAAAGTATTGTGATAAGATGATGCGGTAGGGACATCCCATAACCATTGAGTATAGGGGAGAGAATTTGATAATGACGTCTTATCTAGTGTACCTGATTGGGTTGCATACTTATGGGAAGCTTCTTCTTTGGTAACTTACACCTCTACCTTTGCTTATGCCTCTTCATACTTGCATACTACCTCATTGTGATCCCTTCTCTTCCTTTTGGATTCTAATTCCTTGGCTTTCTTTCTTTTGGCCTAAGCTTCTTTGACCTTATTTTTCTTAACCTTAGCTTCTTTAGACTTTTTTTGTTATTCTTCCTCCTTGGCACACTTTTGTCTTGCTCTTGGTGTGTACATTGGGCTTCTTGCATAGCTACTTTCTACATGGCATCTTTATTCTCTTTGTTCTTTTCTACTTTTCTCTTTTTCCTCTCTTCAATTTTTATAGCCTCCTCCTCATGATATAAAGTATCCTATGTAACATCCATTTCTTTTGCCAGATTTGACATAATGGTATTTGTGGATCCATCCATTACATGTACATCATCTATTTCTATATTAGTTTATGAGTGCTCTGAAGATTCATATTAGATAACCAGACCTTTATGTATGAAAATTTTTCTTGACTCGGTCAGAGGGATAAGTGTATCCTTGTGTCTCTGAGTGCCCATATACTTCACTTGGTGGGAACTACTTATTATGGTTGGCTCTCCAAAAGATACCATACATTATAGTACAATGGTTGAAGGCCTCACCTTATGATGACTACATTGTTTGTGAATTAGTGGCTATACCAAGCTCCCTTCCTTAGGTAGATATATAAACTATGCATATGATGAACCAACTTCTAGATCTTTTAGGAAATTTTTTGCTGTAAGTTCACATTGAGCTTCTTCTTGGCCTATAATATTCATAATAATAGTGGGAGGGGGTTACATAATGTCAAAAAAATGGTCATTTATTACCTTATTTTCACTTAACAAATGCACACTACTTTCCAAAAAAAGAACTCCTCCTCCTCCTTATTGTATATCTTTTGGTTGATGTCTTTGATCATGCATTGAAGAAATTTCTATTCATTAACCCCTTACATTATGAGATCATACTCCCAAGATATCCTTAGCACATGTGGGTTGCCTAACCAAGACTTGATTTTCCTCAATCTCTTTTTGGATAGTGGTGGTGAGGATCTCTGCACAAGTCCCTTTTATTTGCCTTTTTCTTATTATGGGAGAGCTATAGACTACTATGGTGAGGCCTGTGGTTGCGCAACTGGCTACTATTATTCTTGATCTTATCTAAATTTTTGTACACTTAGAAGGATGGTTCAAATAGGCTACACTGACATCATGACTAGGGATCTCTACCTCCATTCTTAGGCTTTTGCCTTAACCATTATGATGAAAAAGTGAATTAGAGTCACATTTGGTGTGGCCAACTTATACACCTTGATTTGAATACCATTGTATAACTTAGTTATTGATGAATGCTGCCCTAAATATTACATGAAATATCATGGAATTCAAGGGTATGACTTGATCAAAGATAGAGCCTCAAGTCACCATGTGTTAAACTACCCTAGTTGCTCATAATATTGTACTATCTTAGTCCAAGTGATGCCTGTGAGGGTAGTAATAGGCCAAAAGTCTATAGTAACATTAACTTGGCCTAGCAGGGACTTCTATTGGGTGAAGCATAACAAAAAACTTATAAATTAATATTGAAATTTTTGTGATATACATGAAAGTACCTTTTTGATATTAGTGGTAAGCTCAGATGCCAAAAACTTAGGCCAATTAAATTTTTCATTCTAGTGTATCATGCGATACATAATGTCAATTACTCCTTTTATTGCCTACTTGGCCTACTTTGTTGTCTACCAAAACCTCTTTATAATACACTCTATCATAATGTGAATTGAAACATCCTCAACAGAATCAATTAGGGTTCCTCTACCTACCCTAGTGGGAAACTTCTCTTGAACAAATGAATGAATTGGTGGTACGGTGGACTTGTATGGTAATAAGGATTTTCTATGATTCAAGAGGCCTATGGCTCTCACCATGGTCTATGCATTGATCCAAATGGTGATATATATGGACAAATGAATAGAACCTTGGTTTTATCTACATAACAAGGTATGCATGACCTCATATAATCACCCGAATGTAGGTAACTTGATTATCCTCTTTGCATTGGAACCCTGAAGTAGATGTTGAAGTATAAGAGCTCCATAAAGTAAATTTATCCATTTCCACAAAGTCACAGGGATATGGGTCATTGAATTTGGTTTGTTAAAGACCTAGCTCAATCCCCATTTCTACATTTTCTAATTGTATGAGCAAGATCAACAACTTGCTCCTATCCATGACTAAACTTGTAATCTGCACTATTTGATTGCTTTATTCTACCAAAATTTGGGTCTCAATTTTTTTGCATGAGAGTATATAGAGAGAAGATAGTAGAATACTCTTGTTTGCCAAAGTTTGTAATGTTTTTAAATTATTATTGCCCTTCATTTTATGGCTTTTAACATCTAATTTTCTCTTGCCAACCTCTTTAAATGCACTGACTACCTATGCATGAGTTCTCTTCCTCATCTTTAATATTTTGACTTTGATGGTGACCTTATTTGTCTCCCAACTATTTAAATTACCCCATAACATATGTTTGATGTGACCCTATGTCACTTTGTGTAGCCACTTTGTTTAATGAATCCACCTATCACATCCCAACTTGATCTGCCTTGAACAAGATGCAATTGTTTCTATCAAGTTTTCACTCTCCACATTTAAAAGATGAAAGAAACTAAAGGAAATGGTCTAGGGTTAGATGTTACCCAGATGAGGTATGTGCACCATTATCCAGACGTTGTAGGGACTCCTCTTTGGCTATGGAAGATGACACCTGTAGAAGAAAGAGACTTAAACAAAGAAGGCATTAGATGGATATAAGGTGGACTGCCAAGCAAAGCTTGATCCCAAAAGTGCAAAGACTTTATGGAGGGGTGACAGTCCACTAGTTGATAAAAAAGAAAATGTTGCCAAAAATAGAAATGATAAAAGACTAAATCAAAATAAATGGAAACAAATGTGTACCTATATGAGGCAATCTATCTTCCATAGTCACCGGTGTTGGTTAGTCTGCCGACATCGATAGATAAGATCGCCGATGTTGGTTAGTCTGTCGACATCAGTAGGGGCAATGTGCCTGGTGGCCAGCGTCGGTCAGGGCAATGGTCTTGGACAGGGTCTAGATGGGTTTTTGGTTAATAAAATGATCTGTAGAATGGTTTGTGGTAGTTTGAGAGTCTGATGGTTTGTGCAGGGTAGAGAGTAAGGTCTGAGGAAGGAGTCAGATAAGGGACAGGGTGTCAAAAAGAGTGAGAATATGAAGAAGGCTTCTCAGCGTTCTTAGGAAGAGAGTCAGGCCTAGTCTGGTTGATAGTCAGGTCTGGTTGGTAATGTGGCTTAGAAGTAATAAATAGAAAACTGATTACAGAGACATTTTAAGCTACTAAAATGACATAAAAGAAGAATACTTACTTCTTGCCTGCTGAAGAAGAAGAGTAGGAGACCTGTTGCTGATGCTGATGAATGTAGAAGACTACCCACAGAGTGAAGTGACTGATGTAGAATACTTGTACCTTGTGATGCTTGCTGTGCATCTGGGAGAAGGGAGCGAGAGAGGTCAGAAGATTGGAAGGTTGGCTGATCGAAAGATTGGAAAAAGATTGAAGGATTCACAGATCTACATTTCAGACACAAAAATGCAGTTTTAAAGGCAACTGATGCTGGTAATACCACCGACATCGGCCAACTAATGACCGACGTTGGCAACCAAAGAATAGGAAAAAGGGATAAAAATAGGATTTTGTCCATTCTTCCTTCTGCTGAGGTCAGCTGGTCGTGGGAAAATGGTCAAAGGCAGGTTAAATGAACATGAGAGGATGAGTGGGAGAATGAAATGGGGTCTTAAGTCATTTAAGACTCGGCATGGGGTAGTGGAGGGCATCCAAGGAGAGGTATCCTAGGAGGGGTGAGGTGTCAAGGAGAGAGAGGGAATTATTAATTCAAAATAGATAATTATTTTAAATTAATAAGACATAGGTGGGTTAGGGATGGTTAGAAGTTAGAAAGGGACCAAGGGGGGAGGACGACTAAGGAGTAGACACGATTTCGGTGTCTACATTTTCCCCTTTTTGTCCTTTTGGTTGTTCTTGATGAACTGCAAGACAAAAATAGGAGTGATTTGCCCCAAGTATGGGATGAGGTCTTTTCATCTTGTTGGTTGTTCTGATGAACTGTAAGACAAAAATAGGAATAGGTTGCCCCAATTATGGGATGAGGTATTCCCCCTCAAAGTGGGAGTCGAGGGAAGGCAACCTGATATCAGGTGCTAATTTGATAGAGAGTGGATGGATATGGTGAAGATGGGGTGTGAATGTTGCAAAAGTTGGGATTGCATGCATACCACTTCATGAGATGGTCAGGTCAAACTATCACAGGTCAAGGGTCGAGGAGTGCCAAAATCAAAATAACCAAGCCCCAACATTTAGTCATAGCTGATTGGATTATTTGATCTAAGCTGTAGCTCCAATGGTCATCGTGTTCTAAGTATCTCGAGCTTAGGAAGTGCTCCTGAAAACACGAAAAATGTCATAAGTAGTGTGGATCAACTTGCTCACGATATTATACTTGTGAGGGTCAAAAGATGGGTTGCAGATAATTTTGATAACCATTCGTGGGGTAGCATACATGCAAAAACAATGAAGGCAATGTTGTCTTGGAAGTGGTCGTAAGAGATAGGTGTGATCTCCAAGGTCATTGGTTGAGGCAAGGCTGAGATAGATAGTTGGTCTGTTAGATGGATGAATGAAGGAATGACATGTGACAAAGGAATGGTCGAGCTAACCTTAGAAGACCCCATGTCAACTGAGTGCTGCCTACATAGCCCTAGTTGTTAGGGCCTCAGGCCAATGTAGTTCTCCCTAAAGGGAGGAAGGGTCAAAGTTATGGATTGGTTGGACGAGGTTAAGTCATGGTCAAAGGTAAGATGGTTTGTCCATTAGGTAGATGAACAAATGGATGTGGCCGAGCTAACCCCAGAAGACATCATGTCAACTAAGTGCTACCTATATAGCCTCGGTTGTTAGGGCCTCATGCCAATGTAGTTCTCCCAAAAGGGAGGAAGGGTCAAAGTTATGGATTGTTTTGGTCAAGGTCAAGTCATGGTCAAAGGTAAGATAGTTTGTCCATCAGGTAGATGAACAAATAGATGTGGTCGAGCTAACCCCAGAAGCCATCATGTCAACTGAGTGCTGCCTACATAGTCCTTGTTGTTAGGGCCTTAGACCAATGTAGTTCAGACTAGGAGGCAAAATGGTTGATGATTGGTTTTGGTCATGGTTAAAGGTTTAGCACTTCCCATATGTCTGAGGGTACGTGCTTGAAATGATGAGGGTAAGATGATGTTACAGCCTTTTCCATATTATGCGATGGTGTATTCTGTAACATTAGTTAAGTTGTCTTTTCATCCCTAGAAATTTTCCATATTCATGATGGATGTATGCTAAAAATGAATGGAGTCTATTTATGCGTCAGCAAGTAATGGTTTATGCTTGACATAAATTGCGTGGTCGACAGTTTCCATGTGTATTGGTTTCCATAGAAACTAGTGTGAATAGGCTATGTGAGTGGTCTGAAAAGGGTTGGGTTGAGTTGGTTTGACAAATGATGTGTTTGAATGTGACCAAAGTGTATGGGCAGAAAGTGAAAGGCATATTCGTCCTTTCATTGATAAGGACCAGAATGATAGCATAGATAGGGGTTGTTAGAACTGAGAGCCTCATTCATGCATTACGTTGTTGACCATGGGTTGTGTTAGAGAGGTAATCAGATCACTTTGACATTAAAATGAGCTTGAAGTCCCTTGAGTAGGTGATGTGATATGGGAGGATAGGGTAACCCTTTTGAGTAGGGATAACTTTGTCCCTTTTTATAGGAGACCCTGAGAATGACTACAAGTCAAGTCCATGACCCCCCTTTTTTTTTTGATAGACTGATCAATGTGGGAAGTCTACATAGAGATGTCATTGTGCTTTGGGGTCATTTGTGAAGCTGATCGATGTGGGAAGCTTTTGAGAGAGTGCTATTTATAGCAAGATTTAGTCATAGCCATCCTTCAAGGGAGTGGTCTATATTTTTGCTTTATATATATTTGGGGGCTTTGAATAGCTGTCCTTCGAGGGAGTAGTCTATTAGTTACAACAATGATTATACAACTATCCTTCGAGGGAGCAGTCTGCATTTAGAGTTTGTGACCTTTGATATTTTGACATCAATTTATTTTTGATAGAATTTTGAGTCATGGACAAGACTATAGAAGTTTAAGGGCTCCCTTTTATTAAGACAAAGCATACAAAATTTATAAAAGGGTTACATAGGGTTTGTTTAGGGGAATAGGGTTGAAAGAAATAAGGATTAAGATGATAGGAATTGCTCAAGGGATGAGCTCAAGTTAAATGTCAAGTGAATGAGTACTTGACTAACAGTAGAATGGTCGCAGATGTAAGGCATTAAGAGGCTCAGGTTCTAGTTGGCCTTCAAGAGAAGATAGATGATAAGTCCTTGATCCATACCTATGCATGATGATGTAAGGTCTGAGCCAATTAGGAAAAAACTTGCCTCATTTGCTTCTTTCCAAATTGGTCACGTGTTGGTTGATGTTGAACATGAAGTTGGTTGATATGATGTTGGCATGTTTGGTTGGTTTATGCTTGGTCAATGTTGGTCAATGGTTAGTTGAATGTTTGGTCAATGTTTGGTCAAGGCTTGGTTGATGCTTGGTTGATGGTTGGTTGATGTCTAGTCAAGGTCATGATTAAAAGGTTGGTTGAGGTTGATAGTCAGGATAGAGTCGAATTCCCCTAGTTATTTAGGGAGAATGTTTGACAGATTTAGTTTGAGAAGACAAGATCTTGATCTTCCATGTTGGATGTTGGAATCTCAGAATGACTGAAAGTGATGGAGGCAATGGTAGGTAATGATTTGATTAAAGTGGCTAATGGTTGGGGGTGATCAGGCTGGACCTCCATTGATTGTAAGGCTTGGATAAAAGTTTGATGATGCTGTGGAGAGTTTTGTATGAGATCATACAAAGGCATCTTCACAGGGGTCGTGTGGTGAGGTTGTTTCACCACGGAGTTAGGGATTGTCTTTGAGGATGCTGGTCGAGATGTGCCCAAGACCGTAATCTTGGGTTTTGGTTGTGGTGAAGGTTTGGTAGATGGGGATGTCCTAGGGATAGAAACATGTCTTTTCCCTTTATCCTTTTGGGTTGGTGGGCTGGTGGTCAAGTTGACTATGTTGATTTTGAATGATGGGGTTAAAGGTAGTGAAGGGACCATAGTCTTGTGTTGAGATCCTGATTTAGGTGATGATGTTTGGGAGGCATGGGATGGTGTCAAAGATTTGGCAAAGGGGTAGTTAAGAGGATCCTTGATGAAAAGGGTATCCTTTTTCTAGTGTTGATGAATGATAGCTTTAAGAGTGCAACAATGCTCAGTGTCATGTCCCGGTGTACGATGATAGTGACAAAATTAAGTGTTGTCAAACCAAGATGGTCTTGATCTGAGAGTTGATGAGTGTGAAGGTCAGGAGGTATGGGAAGCATGGGATGATGTTGAAGGTTTGTTGAAAATATGGTCGAGAAGAAGGGTGTCTTTCTCCAAGCATTGGCGAATGACAACCTTGAGGGCACAATAATGCTCAGTGTCATGTCCTAGCGTGCGATGATACACAAAAAATTTAGTGTCATCAAACCAGGGTAGTTTTGGTCTGAGAGATTGGTATGGTTTAAGAGGTGGAAGACTGATGTGAGAAGACTGCAACAATTGTCATAACAATAAGGCATAAGAACCTGCCAATGGGTCTACGTGTTTTGTTGTAGTAGGGGTTGATGACTTTTGTTTTGGAGGCATAGGAGGCATTGGTCATTTTGGAGGAAATATATGTTTAATGGGTAAAGGGGATAATGGAGGCAATTTTCCTCTGTGAGGTGTTGGAGTAGGAAGCACTCTTATTAAGGTGGATGGATGTGGGCCCAAAATAGAGGGCAATGATGAAGGTGGGGGAGGAATTCTCTGGTGTGGTTTAGTGGCCTTCTTTGGTTTGGTTTGAGGGCCACTGTTGTGTGAGGCAAGGTTAGATATGGGGCAAACACCAAGAGATTTAATCTCTTTTGGCATGGTGGATGCCTGCATGGGTTTGGGTTTAGATGTGGATGGAGGTGAGTGAGATGTAGTGATCTCAGGCAAAAGGCAAGAGAAAACTGTCACTGGGTCTTCCTCAGTTGAAGTGGGTGAACAGACAGGGTCTTCTCTTGGTGGAGAAGAAATTGGAGAATGTGACTCCTCAAGAGGATAGAGGGTAGGGATGATGGTGCCTTCTACTTGTGGTTGAGGAGTAGGAAGCGTATGGTCCTCCATTGGTAGGAGGAAGGATGAAGGTGGGGCTAATGGCATTGGTATAGTCAAAGCATCCCCCAATATAAGAGAGGTAGATGGAGAACTAATAGGAGAAGAAGGCTCTTCTACCTGTGATGGATGAATAGGAGAAGAAAGCTCTTCTACTTATGGAAGAGGTTGGTCAGGGACAAGAGGTGAGACCGTGTTGACCGTGCGTATATCATGCTCTTTGGAGCTATCAACCATGGTCTAGACATTATTTTGGCTAGTAGGATGGTTAGGAAAAGGTTATTTGAAGATATCAATGTTTTGGTTGGGTGGCGCATTCGAGTTATCCAAAATAAGATCTCCCTTATCTATCATGTCTTGGACATTGTTATTGAAGGTTTGGCAGTTATTTATTTCATGGCCTTGGACACAATGGTAGTGACAGAAGTTGTTTTCCCTATACCATGTAGGGATTTCTTTTGAAGGGTTGAATTGAGGTGGTCAGATCAAAGGGAGATTGAGGAACCCTTGCGTGATGATTTTTTCTAACACAAAAGCGTATGAATCTCTAATTGGAGTGTATTGATGCTGTATGTCGCATTGTTGGAATTGTTTTGTGATGCTTTGAGATGTTGAAGGTTAAGGTTGGTCGGTCATTATCGAGGATGGTGATGTAATGACCACAGTGTTTGCCACTCCTTTAGACTTGGAGTGGGAAGAAGAAGGTCTGAAAGAAGAAGGGTCATCGGCTTTTGCATTAGTATTACGCAATTTGACCAGGGACAAGAGGTGAGACCGTGTTGACCGTGCGTATATCATGCTCTTTGGAGCTATCAACCATGGTCTGGACATTATTTTGGCTAGTAGGATGGTTAGGAAAAGGTTATTTGAAGATATCAATGTTTTGGTTGGGTGGCGCATTCGAGTTATCCAAAATAAGATCTCCCTTATCTATCATGTCTTGGACATTGTTATTGAAGGTTTGGCAGTTATTTATTTCATGGCCTTGGACACAATGGTAGTGACAGAAGTTGTTTTCCCTATACCATGTAGGGATTTCTTTTGAAGGGTTGAATTGAGGTGGTCGGATCAAAGGGAGATTGAGGAACCCTTGCGTGATGATTTTTTCTAACACAAAAGCGTATGAATCTCTAATTGGAGTGTATTGATGCTGTATGTCACATTGTTGGAATTGTTTTGTGATGCTTTGAGATGTTGAAGGTTAAGGTTAGTCGGTCATTATCGAGGATGGTGATGTAATGACCACAGTGTTTGCCACTCCTTTAGACTTGGAGTGGGAAGAAGAAGGTCTGAAAGAAGAAGGGTCATCGGCTTTTGCATTAGTATTACGCAATTTGACCCTAATTTCTTCAATAACACGGAGTTCAAGCTTTTGGGCCATGGTGAAAGCTTGTCAAAAGTGCAGAATGTTTGAACCCATAATGTGGATGAGATGTGCATGGCACATGCTCGAGAAAAGAGATCGATGAGCTCAGGTTGAGGTAAAGGGAAGGAGAGTTGGTTGATTAAGCCTCTCCAACGGGCGACAAAATCAGCTATGGATTCATCCTCAAACTGTTTGATAGAGTAGAGGTTTGTAATGGAGACCTTTTTGGTGATATTGATCGAAAAGTAGTCGAGGAAAAGTTGGGCTAGTTGAGTGAATGAAAAGATAGAGTGTTTGGTGAGAGAGCTGTACCAATCAAGGGTAAGACCAGAAAGTGACATGGGGAATGTGTGTAGCAGTAGCGCATCATCATGTGCTATCAAGTAACAAGCATGTCTGAAAGCTCACAGATGCTGCTATGGGTCTTCCTTACTCTAAAAGCGAGTAAACTTAGGAAGCTCCCACTGACTAGGATATGATCAGATTGAGATGGAGGGATGGATGGGTTCATTATAAATCTACTCATATGAAAGGACATTGCTTGAACCAAAAATAGAAGCCTCAAGATTAGACATTTTGTCCATCAGCATCTTGATGAGATCGACTGACGGATTGGCAGATGGGGCACCCCCTAGGTTGTAAGGCACTTGGAAGGTGCTAGAAGAGGCGTATGACGTAGTCGGTTGCACCTGTATAGGTGAAACGTATTGATGACTAGTCATAGGGACAAAAGTGGAAGCCAAGGGCGGTTGTGTCATGAAGGTAGAAGGCATAAGTTGACTAGATACTGCCAAAGGTGGTTGCATGGCAGCATTGGCAAAAGGGGAGGTAGACACTCCTGCATTTATAGGTGCAAGAGTGTGTGGAGTCGAGACAATCAAGTTTTGGTATGATGTAGAACTTGGTTGAATTGCATGTGGTTGAGGGGGTAATGAAACCCCGATGGAGGTTGGTCCAAAAATAGATGGGGAGGCCAAACTTTGTGTATTGGCCATGGTTAGGTTAATGGTTGAGGCAATAGTCTAAGTCATAAAAGGCTAGGTAGCAGATGGTGTTGATGTCATCACCGCTTCACCCGAAAGGTCTCGTGTTTGGTTTCTTGCGAGATATTTTTGGAGAGCCTTGACATTATGGTCAAGGAGTCTCTCAAAGTTTGGGTCCCCTTCAGGGATAATTGAAGGTTGATTGGGAGTTGGTCGAGTAGGAGTTCATTCGGTCTCTGAATGATACTCCATTAGAGGACTAGGCATAGATGGCGAAGGCGGGAGTAGTTGTTGCCTCGTGTGGTCGACAAAAGTCTTGGTTTGACTATGTGTCAAAACCATTCAAGGCAAGAGGTTCAGGTCCTAGAAACTATGTTTTTTAGTCTCAAAAAACTAGAATGGGTGTTGGATAGCAAGAAAGCTGGGTTTTTAAGCTTGCTATTTTTGAGAAGAAAAGTTTGGACAATGACCGACGTCGGTTGAAAAATTGATGTCGATAAAATAGATTGCCGATGTCAGTTACATAACTGATGCCGGTGAAGAAAGGTTGCCAATGTCAGTGGTAAAACCGTGTCAGTTACTATGTTTTTTATAAACTCAAAATTTGAAAGTTTTTGGAAAGAAGAAAACATCCTCACTAGCTCAAAAACAAGATAAAGATAGAAAGGAAGACAGAGACAGGCAGACCCTAAGCGTTAAATCCTAAGAATAAACTTTTAGAATCATGTTGGCTTATGTCTTAGAGTGTGTTTGGGAAGTTGGCTTGTAGAATGGGTCCTAGGAGAAGTAGTTTATGGTTGGTTTCAGGTTAGTTTTGGTGCTCAAGAGTCTGTGTTAGGTTCCGTACATGGCCTGGTGCTAAGGAGCAAGCTCCCCTCATTTCACGAGCCTAGTGATAAGCTGGTCTTGCTTAGCTAGTATATACTTCCCCTAGAGATTATCCTCTGTCAAAAAATAGAGTGGGCTTTCCTCTTGGTAGTGAAGTCCAAGTGGGATTGCCGGGACGGGTAAGGTATCTGCTAGGTGATGAAATCCTAGTCGGACCTTGTCTCAGGTGTGTTTAGATGTTTGATTTTGTGCAAGTGGTTTGGATGTGTAACATAAGTGGCCTACGCTTTATTCATGATGCATTTTTAATTACTAGATGTGTGGACTAAATATGCATTCAGGTAGAGATGAAATGCAATAGATTTTAAGCCCAAATTGAAATGTGTGTTCGGATGCAGACAATTAGAGAAAAGGTTGAACAGTATGAGTGACTAGTCTAAGATGCAGGAAAGAAAGAAAAAGAAGGATTCTTTTTAACTTTGCTGATGGTGTGTTTTGGAAGAGATAGAAGAAAGAGATGTAAGGAGAGACCTAATGCACCTATATGAAAAGTTTTTCTATAGAAGAAAAAGTATGGACCCAAGAAAGACTACTAGGGTCCCACCGGGCGTGCCAAAATGTTTCTATCAAGTTTTCGCTTTCCACATTCAAAATATGAAAGAAACTAAAGGAAATGGTCTAGGGTTAGATGTTACTTGGATGAGGTCTACACACCATTATCCAAACGTTGTAGGGACTCCTCTTTGGGTGTGGAGGATGACACCTGTAGAAGAAAGAGACTTAAACAAAGAAGGCATTAGATAGATATAAGGTGGACTGCCAAGCAAAGCTTGATCCCAGAAGTGCAAAGACTTCCTGAAGGGGTGACAGTCCATTGGTTGATAAAAAATAGAATGTTGCTAGAAACATAAATGATAAAAGACTGAATCAAAAGAAATGGAAAAAAATGCATACTTGTATGAGGCAATTTGTCTTCCACAGTCACCAGCATCAGTTAGTCTGCCGACGTCGATAGATAAGATTGCCAATGTCGGTTAGTCTACCAATGTCGGTAGGGGAAATGCACCTGGTGGCCAACGTCGATCAGGGCAATGGTCTTGGAAAGGGTCTGAACAAGTTTTTGGTCGATAGAATGATCTGCAGAATGGTCTGTGGTAGTTTGAGAGTCTGATGGTTTGTGCAGGGTAGAGAGTAAGGTTTGAGGAAGGAGTCAGATAAGGGATAGGATGTCAAAAAGAGTGAGAATATGAAGAAGGCTTCTCAGCCTTCTCAGGAAGAGAGTCAGGCCTGGTCTGGTTGATAGCCGGGTCTGGTTGGTAATGTGGCTTAGAAGCAATAAATAGAAAACTGATTACAGAGACATTTTAAGTTACTAAAATGACATAAAAAAAGAATACTTACTTCTTACTTGCTGAAGAAGTGTAGGAGATCTGTTGCTGATGCTGTTGAATGTAGAAGACTACCTGTAGAGTGGAGTGACTAATGCAGAATACCTATACCTTGCGATGCTTGCTGTGCATCTGGGAGAAGGGAGTGAGAGAGGTCAAAAGATTGGAAGGTTGGCTGATCGAAAGATTGGAAAAAGATTGAAGGATTCACAGATCTGCATTTCAGATGTAGAAATGTAGTTTTAAAGGCAACTAATGTCGGCAATACCGTTGACATCGGCTAACTAATGACTGACATCGGCAGCCAAAGAATAGGAAAAAGGGCTAAAAATAGCATTTTGTCCGTTCTTCCTTCTGTCGAGGTCAGCTGGTCATGGGAAAACGGTTGAAGGTGGGTTAAATGAACATGAGAGGATGAGTGGGAGAATGAAATGGGGTCTTAAGTCATTTAAGACTTGGCATGGGGCAGTGGAGGGCATCCAAGGAGAGGTATCCTAGGAGGGGTGAGGTGTCAAGGAGAGAGAGAGAGGGAATTATTAATTCAAAATAGATAATTATTTTAAATTAATAAGACATAGGTGGGTTAGGGATGGTTAGAAGTTAGAAAGGGACCAAGGGGGGAGGATGACCAAGGAGTAGACATGATTGTGGTGTCTACATCAATATTTCAAAATTCCATGTCATTAATGGTCGTACACGACTGTTAGTAGTCCTTCTATCATACCTGTCTTATCCCCACCACTTTCCAAGATTTAATTTGAGATTAATGTAATTTTTTTACTAGATTTTTCCTTAAGTTTATTTCTTCAACAAAGTATAAACAATGATATTTTACATTTCAAACTAACTTATTAAATATATTTAATAAGTTGTACTATGCATACCCATAAGAACCTCTTGGATTCTACAAGTGCACAACAAAAAATGCAACAAGAGTCCTCAATCATGGACCAAGAAATCCAAAAGTTGAAGAATGACCTCATCACCCACTCTCAGACTATAGGTATCCTCCCCATGGTCCAACAATTATATGTATCCTTCTATGAGAGAATAAAGAACATAGTCAAAAACTTGAAGCCAACACTTGGGTTCATCATGGACTCACTGTGATTGAGTGCACAAGTGAGTTTGGCCACAAAATTAAAGTCTAGGTCCCTTCTACTAGTGAAAAATGTCATCACGGTGCTCCTCAATAAATAAGGGAGTTCTTATTTAAATAAGAGGTGCATCATTAGCCGAGGGAAGTGGGCCCCATTTTTAACAAGAATTTTAAAGGCAGTTTAGAGGGAGATATGCATCACCATAACACTTCTTACATATCCCTAATATTTCATACATGAAGTTCAATATATCAATATCTAGGTAAATGAGATGGAGACAGTTGGCATAATCATGAAGAGTCGCTCACCCATTGAATTTGAAATATTTTTTGAGTGTTAAAATGTCATGAATTTATGGGTGCATGCTACATGTCCTTAACTATTGAAAAATGTAGTCTTAAGCTTAATGTCATGAGTACCTTTGAAGGTATTACAGGGGCCTTTAAGGTATCACTTAGTACTACCTTCAAACCTCAAGGGTACCCATACACATGTTTGAAAGGTATGTTTTAAGAGATACATTTAAAATTTTAGGTTCGTAACAAAGGTTCAAATCAAATATAGGATCTCAAAATATAAGAAGCTAATCATTTTCCCTAATTTTTCTCAAAACCCCCATTTCTCAATATCATTTTGTATTGTAATAAAATACATGGTTGAATATTGACTTAATTAGCTATTTTTCTCTACGTGACTATTCCACTTTGATGCATGTTTAAAATGTATCTCCTAGGAGATAGCTTCAAAGTAGGATGAAGTAAGAATTGATGTATGCATTATATGATATGAAAAGCTATTATTTTTTTGAATTGACATAAATTGTGTCATTAAAAAAATGTAATACATTACCTTTTTAACATTTTTAGGTTTTAACATATCTCCATGCTTATGTTCTAGTATAAATATAGTTTTATATCCTACATACATGTATAAATTTGATTGATTTTTTTATAAATAAATTGTTTAACAACTCTTTTTATATCTTTTTCAAATGTCCAAGCTAAAAAATCATACGTCAATGGCTTTCTAATGTGGAGGCTATGTTTCTCTCATAAATAATGGTAAGGTCATTGGTGAAGGAAGAATACACAAAGTGGCAGGTCCAGATGCTGAATCTCTGGAACCCATAAATCTCACTCCCACATGCCACAATGAGGAAATACCTATTGAATGTTGATTCTAAAACCATATTTACCCCTATAGATAAATCACATAGTTTTTCAAATGGATACTAAAATTCTCAATTCCCCAATCAAAATAGAATTAGTTGTGGAATTTCTCAATTTCTCGATTAATAAAATAGGAAATGGATTTTTAAAAATATGTCAATTTCTAAAATTTATTTAAAAGAGATTGACTTTTTGATCAGAGTGTAAATATGAAGAATTCTAAATATGAGTGATTTGGTAAAATCATATTTAAAACATTCCTTAAATATTTTATCTCTATAAAATAATCTCTTAATTATTATACAAAAATAATTAAAACTGATCCGAAAAATCCAAGATTATAATTGTTTTTACAGTCTCCTTAGATTGGATGAAAACTGAATATTAATTTCCAATTTCCATGAAGTAAATCCAAAAATTACTTTATAAACATTTTGTAATTTAATTGAGGAAATTGAAAGAAATTTAGATCACAAAGAAGAAATTAAAAAAATGACACAGAAGATTTGTTTATGGGGTTCACCAAATGGCTACGTCCCCAGGTCCATTCTATGAGTGTTTCGATTTATTAAAAACTCTTTGAGAATAATTACAAAATATCTCTGAATATAATAAAATTCTTTTGTATCAGATAATCTATCTCTACAATAAAAAAAAATAAACCTCTTTAATTTACTAGAGGTTCTTGCTACCTCTATAATCTAGATATATCTATATCTACAAAATCCTTTTATGCAAAATCCACCACTACCTCTGTAAAAACACCTATAGTTTATATTTCTTAATGCCTCCATGGCATTGGCTAGGCATCAACTAATAGATTTGTGCTAGGTAATCTTTATAGGTTTTTCCTTGCCTTCATATATTGGCTAGACAATAACCATTTTCTCGAATCAGGATTTGATCTTAACATCATCGCATTGAATTTCTTATTTTAGGAATAAATCTCATAATTTATGGCATGCTTAATTTATCAAAACACTTCGTATAAATAATATTCCACATTACCACTAAAACTGAAGTGGGTAGGATTCTATGTGGGAGGAAAGAGATGATAATTTGCATGCTTAAGTGTTTAATGCCAAACATAAAGCATACTAAAATATCTCTATGTAAAATTGTAGCCCCTTTTAAAATGGGTATCCACATATATGCTATTAATCCAACACCATGCCATGAGTCTTTGACTAATTCCAATGCCATATATTTGAGTTAAAAATCCTTTACCATCATTAACATGGCCCATGCAAAACCGTTGATCATATTATCTTCCATAAAAAAAAAATGTGACCATGCAAAAAGGCACCATGTTGGAAAAATGTGGTTGAAAGACCATTATCAAGTGGATTTACACTTACCATGTAAAAGACAAGATGTAAGTGGAGTTAAGTGTTGAACATAAGGTGGGGATAACTAAAGTTTAATCTTTAGTTTTAAAACATATCTTCCCACTAACACCACTTAATATCTCCACATCCCACCAAGACCGCCAACCAAGTGGGTAGACAAAGCAAGCATGTTAAGGGACTTAGGTTTAAGAAAAAATACATATTCCATGCATGTATTTAAACAAAGACTATGACATCCCATTCAAAGTGAAAAATAATTTTACATGGAAAAAAGGTAAAGTAGGGTTAATGGAATAAAGTTTGTTTTTAATTAAAATGGGACTTATGTTTTTTTTTTCAAAATAATATACCATTGTCTTTTTTATTTAAAACCATCCATGTGGGGGATAATTAAAAATTGGGGACTTAGGTAAAATTATTTAATGGTTTAATAAAATGGGATATTTAATTAATTAAATATATCCCATGATAAAATAAAAAACCATTAAATAGGATATTAATAATTAAATATATATCCCATGGTAAAATAAAAAACAATTAAATAGGATATTAATTAATTATCCCAAACCATGTGAAGAGTGAAAATCCTCCAGATCAAACCTCCCTAATAAGACCCTTTTGGTCAAGTCATCCACTAAATCTGCAAATAGTTTACTTTATGAAACATCGCTACAAATTATCATGGTAACGATTTAAAAATCAAATTGAATCCTTGAAATGCCAGTGAAAGAAATATCTATCAAATACCAAATTGTAGATAGAAGTAAACTACCTACTCAAATGTCACATATTCAAATTGGTGAATCTACCAATCACTGTAAAATGATCACCAAGTGTAATTGCAAACCCATTTATTAGTGTAATAAATATACATGATAATTGTAACCATACACTGAAATGAAAATTTTCCCAAATAGATATAATGATCATGCCTCATTTGCATATATTGTTGTCAAGGTTTAAAAATTAAGTTTTACAAAAACCCAAATGTGGGAAAATAATCCAAATATGATAAACTTGTCCCTTGGTTTTTCTCTATATGTCACTCCAATAAGCCATATTCCAAACTTAAATCATTTGGGAATATCTCCAATTTTAAATATGAGTTAATTCCTTTACCAATGCATCAGGAACTCAACAAATTATTTAGGAGAGTAAATAGAGCTTAATAAAACCATAAACATGAAAAAGTAATCCAAGTATGATAAACCTGTCACTCATATTTCCTTACAGCTAGTAGCTCCAAAATTATGTTCAAAACCAAACTATATTCCTTTTAATTTTAATAGAATACCAAAGCTACTTGGAATGTTTTCATGATAATAAACTATCACAGCTATGCAAGCGTGAAACTAAGGAATTGCTTACCAAACCACTTAACCAAATTATCTTTAAATTTTACTGGAGTTTCTGCATGGGTTATATCTAAAACTATTGGATTAATAATGCTTTCCTTTTTCACAACTCTCTAATGTTGTTTGGGATGAAACTATCAACACTTATTAACATCATGTCCTTTCCTGTTACAATGAGTATAAAAACATTTGTCCACTCTTTTAGAAAACATACTCTTACTGCCATTCTCATAACACTATCTAGGAGAGTGGTCTTTCAAAATATTTTATAACAAAGATTTATGTTTCTGACATTTGGTAACATAGTGGTTAGATAATCCATAAAAAGTACATGGATAAATATACCACAAATTTTGTATACTGTAGTCAAAAGGAATGTTAGAATATTTACATTATCTGGTAGAATTAGAATCAACATTATTGCAAGTGTGATGAAAATAATGTGTTTTACCTTCCATCTGAGATGGTTTACACTTCTTTGTATCACCTCTTGATTTTGATTTCTTAGAGCATTCACCTATTTCATTTTGAATACCAGATCTGTATCTCAAACCTACATGATGAGGCTTATCCTCTATCTCAATGGGGTTATAAATGCCTTGGCCATCTTTTACAAGGCCTTTTCTATTAAATACCATTTTAACAAGTAATTTTGAACTTATATCTCTAGTGCATTGTTCAAACTTACAAAAATCCTGTTTATCAAATTCATGATGGAAAGGAAAAGTAACTAGTGACTCACATTCACTTACAGTGCTTAATGAATCTGTTTGTGCACTTGTGGGAGAGGAAAGTCTTGTATGCATAGTGGACTTATTTTTTTCCTTCATGCCATCATCATTTTACAAACTTGACAAGAGCTCATCCTTGACTTGAAATTCATTTTTTAAACTTTCAATCTCCTCTTCTAAGGAGTAAAACTTTGCTCTCAGGTAAGAGTTCTCTTCCTGAATCTACATATTAAATGCTTTGATCTCATCAAGTTTATCTTTTTTGGACAACTTGCCCATGATTTGTTGTTCTTGTAATCAACATGTACTTCCAACATTACAAATGGATTAAATAACAAGTCTACAATAATCCAACTAATACTAAAACTAAATTCAAATTTTTACACAATCAAAAGCTAATCCCTGTATTCTAACTGCTCTAATACTAAATTGATCCAAAAACTAGATTTACCCTTATAGATAAATCATAGTTTTTCAAATGGATACTAAAATTATCAATTAAAATAGAATTGGTTGCATAATTTCTTAATTTCCTAATTATTAAAATAGGAAATGTATTTTTAAAATATGTCAATTTCAAAAATTTATTTAAAAGAGATTGACTTTTTAATCGAAATGTAAATATGAGTGATTTGGTAAACTCATATTTAAAAAATTACTTGGATATTTTATCTTTGTAAAATAATTTCTTAATTATTTTACAAAAATAATGAAAACTGATCCAAAAAATCCAAGCTTATAAAAACTTTTACAATCTACTTAGATTAGATGAAAACTAAATATTAATTTATAATTTCTCTTAAGTAAATCCAAAAATTAATTAATAAACATTATGTAATTTAATTAAGGAAATTAAAATAAATTCAAATCATAGAGAAGAAATAAAAAAATGACACAAAAGATTTATTTATGGGGTTCACCAAATGGCTACGTCCTTAGGTCCACTCTATGAATGTTTCAATCTATTAAAAACTATTTGAGAATAATTACAAATTCTCTCTGAGTATAATAAAATTCTTCTATACTAGATAATCTATCTATGCAATAAAAAAAAACCTCTTTAATTTAATAGAGGTTCTTGCTTCCTCTATAATCCAAATATATCTCTGTCTACAAAATCCTTCTATGTAAAATCCACCACTGCCTCTGTGAAAACACCTACAGTTTATATTTCTCAATGCCTCCATGGCATTGGTTGGGCATTAGCTAACAAATCTATGCTGGGCAATCTTTTCTGATTTTTCCCTACCTTCGTACATTGGCTAGGTACTAACCATTTTTTCAAATTAGGATTTCATCTTAACAACATGACATTGAATTTCTTATTTCAGGAACAAATCCCATAATTTATGGCATGCTTAATTTATCAAAACACTTCTCATAAATAATATTCCATGTTACCACTAAAACCGAAGTGGGTAGGATTCTACGTGGAAGGAAAGAGATGACAATTTGCTTGCTTAAGTGTTTGATATGAAACATAAAGCATACTAAAATATCTCTATGTAAAACTGTATCCCCTTTTAAAATGGGTGCCCACGTATATGTTGTTACTCCAATGCCACACCATGAGTATTTAACTAATTCCAATGCCATATATTTGAATTACAAATTCTTTGCCATCATTAACATGGCCCATGCAAAATTGTTGATCACATTATCTTCTACCAAAATTAGAAAAAACTGTGAACATGCAAAAAGACACCACATTGGGAAAAGGTGGCTGAAAGGAGTTTAACATCATGGTAAAAAGATTAAAGAAAGACCATTATCATGTGGAATTCCACATACCAAGTAAAAGATAAGATATAAGTGGAGTTAAGCATTAAACATAAGGTGGGGATAACTAAAGTTTAATCTTTAGTTTTAAAACATATGTTCCCACTAACACCACTTAATATCTCCACATCCCACCAAGACCACTAACCAAGTGGGTAGACAAAGCATACATGTTAAGGGACTTAGGTTTCAAAAAAAAAAACATATTCTATGCATGTCTTTAAATAAGGACTATGACTTCCCATTCAAAGTGAAAAAGAATTTCACTTGGAAATAGGTAAAGTGGGGTAAATAGAATAAAGTTTTTTTAATTAAAATGGGACTTATGTTTAAAAAAAAAAAATAATATCCCATTGTCTTTTTTTTAAAACCATCCATGTGGGGGATAATAAAAAATTGGGGACTTAGGTAAAATCATTTAATGGTTTAATAAAATAGGATATTTAATTAATTAAATATATCTCATGATAAAATAAAAAACTATTAAATAGGATATTAATTAATTAAATATATATCCCATAGTACAATAAAAAAAACCATTAAATAAGATATTATTTAATTATCTCGAATCATATGAAGAGTGAAAATCCTCTGGATCAAATGTGTAAGTGTTAATGTGACTAAAGATTTTGATCTGACTCTATCGCTTCCATTTCTTGCAACTTTTATGGATAATTTGGGGGATTTAGTTGATAGTTTTACTATATGGAGCACAAGAATGATGCAACACATCACATATAAGTTTTCTATAGACAATGACATGGTACAAAGACAAAATAATTTGAGTTCAATTCTACATATACAACCATTGTAATAAGAAAACCTTTGCTTGGATTCATTTGTTTGATATATCTACGATCCTACCACATTTTAAAGCCTAAGAAAAAATTTTATTTGGAAAATTGTACATTTGTTGCATAAATGTAAAACTCTTTCAAATGATGAAAAAATTGCTTTTGGTTATGTTGAATTTACACAACCAGGGGATATTTTTGGTTATATTCCTAACCCAATGTTAGAAAATGAATTGGGAATTTACATAAGGCAAGTTATACAACATTATGAGACTTACAATAGAGAGGTAATTGAAACATCTATTGTTGATGGCCTTTCAACAAAATAGTGGACACTAAGACTTGTAGAGCAATCAATTTACCATACATGGAACTAACGGAGAAAGAAATTGGAAATGTTTTGGATGTAGTGGATAATGAAGTCACTCCTTGCTTGAAATTCTTAGCACAAAAGCATCCAAACAAATAACTCGTGCCTAGAAATACTCAGACCAAAAAAAAATCAGTCAAACACTTGATTCAACCAAGTGGAGTTTGATGAAAGCATAGATAGTGAGATTTCATTAATGTATGCAAAAAAATGTTGCACCAAAAAATGTTTTCAATTAGGATTATAATTTAATATTTTAAAATCTATAAAGATAAAGTTACTTGATTCCACCACAATAGATAGGAGGCAACATGTCTTGGATGCCCTTTTACAGGTTTGTTAAAGAAAAATAAAAATAAAACTAGCATTGATTTTTAGGGTATAGAGATATATTTGGAAGCTTGGATTAAAATATATGTATTGAAGAGAAGTAGATATTTTGACATTCAAAATTGTCACAAAAATGGGAGGTGAAATGCATTCCATATAGGGAGATTTTGTCAAAAGCCACAAAAGAAGACAATGACAACTAAAGATTTGTTGGACTAATTAGTGGATGGTTCTCTATGACTAACATGCCAAGTAGATATAAATGATTCATAAAAAAAATGTTCAACATCTTCCAACATCTTTCACTCAAGAATTTATGAGGTGCCACATCAATGCACAACTAGCAGATATGGAATATGAGCCAGTATCCCAGCCAAAATTCAATAACATGTGGAGAACTAATTTTCATGATTATCATTTCCACATCTGATGATTTCATTAGGTGTAATAAATGCATCTTATTGACTCAATAAAAATGCTCTGGGTACCTCTCTAGGGATTAGAAAGAGCATATCAATCAAGAATTCATGATGTACTCAAATCAAATACTTTATGCAAGATAAATGTAATACATAGATAAGTGAATGTCAGAGTAATACCCTGAATAATGCCTCAATGTTATTCATGATAAGGTGGAATGTCAAAAAACATTTGTGCTAAGGATAGTGACAAAAAACAAAGCAGTTATTGATAGGATATTAGAGTTGTCAATGGTAAGGATTATAACACATGGTCATGGTGTAGGTAGATATGGGCATTTTTTTTAATTGTACATTCTTGGAGGGTCTAAATTTACTATCACCTCATTGAACAAGTGCTTCAGGGATATGAAAACAAAAATGCTAGATACTTATGAATTTTTACTATATAAAATTGGATCTTAAAAATATCCATTGTATGATGCACTTTTGTCTAACAACTGCTACCCTGAATGCAAGAAATATAGAAAAGAAACACAATTAATTGGCGCCTTCATGAAACTTCAGTCCAGGCTATACCTTAAACTAGACAACTATTGTGGGGACAATAAGAATAGGTAATTTTATCCATAATTATATTTAAAAAATGTTGAACCTTATATGGAACTAATGTTACATTTAAAAATTCATAAAATCATGTTTTTTTGTACAAGTATGTGTTACAATATTTATCTCTCCTTATCTATAAAAGTGTTTTCCTCAATGTCAAGGTTATATTTCTCCCTATAGGACATACCCATGAGGACATTGATGGCACATTTGAAAACCTATCTGAATGTATAAAGAGGAAATATGTATGGAGTGTGGTAGAGATGATGGAAACTTATAGGATGTGTGAAAATATAAGAAACTTAATGCCATATTTGATTGAAGAGGTAATGGATTTTATATGCAATAAAAATTTCATGGTGCACATGAATCAGTCTTATATCAAATAAGATATATCACACCTACACTTCCGATTGGGGCACACACTTTTTAAGTGGGAGCATGACCAATATGAGGATTTGCTAAACCTGATTAGGGGATCACTTGTATCATCTATCATAACACATCATGATAGGTAGGGTTATAAAGCCTATAGTGTAACATAATCACACAACAACCCTAAATGAGTCCTATGGTTTCTATATTCACTTATGATAATAAATAAGAAAGTAAACTAATCTCATAACAATAAAATTAAACTAATCTAGTGCTCACCAAAGTTTGTGGCACAAAGTGGGGGTTAGATCAAAATAAGTAAATACCAACTAAACTAAACATATATATGAGACATATACACACATAAATGTATATATAATCCTCATACATGGAAGATAAGAATACATACTACATTATATATCTACTCTTACATAGGAGAAATAAAGTCAGGAATACTTACCTTTGAATATGAACTTGTTGAGTCTCAGCATCTCCATTGGCCAATGGTGCTTCACAAGAGATTATCATAGCTTGTAAGGATAACCAAGATAAATCAGATCTAGGATACATGACCTATTATAGAGAAAGTTCCTAAAGTCTATGCTAGGTTAGCCAAGATGTAAGGCATTAAGGAAAGACAAAGTATCCCTAGAATAAGCTAGGTCGACTAGGTTGACATACCTTACTGAATAGGTCAAAAGGGAAATAAGATAATAAATGAGGATAAAACATGACAAATGGTGGTAATAGATAGGAAGGAGAGAATAATATTAGGGTTAAAGGTTTTAAGAGACAAGAGTGTAGATAACAAGTGGCAAAAGGAACAATAATATTATGATGCACCAAAGGTCTACCCACCCCTTTCTTGGTGCACTCCTTAAGGCATGCACTTAGAGAGATTGAGAATTGGTAGGTTCATATAAGATACAAAGTGTAAATAATCAATAAAAGTGTGGAAATATTATGTTTATACATATGACCCAGCTAAATCTCATCATGTGTCACGTAAGTGTAACACGGGATGGTACTTCAAGATAAAACATGATGACACGTAACACTAATGATAAGTAAAGTGTAGTAAGAAGAAAATAAGATAAATGAAAGGAAATTTTTTTAAAACACATACTTTTAAGTTACCTTAGTGCCAGGGAAGAAGATTAGAATAAAGTGAAGGTGTCTAATGTAAAGCACACTAGGTGATCCTATAGCAGTTAGTACAAAAATAGACAAAAATCAAAATTTTTGGAAGATAGGTATATAATAGTGAAAAAGAATATCTATGTCATCATGAATCTAACAACTTTTAAAATATAAAAAATGGATGAATATAAATAAAGATATGAGAAAAAGAAGGAATTTAAAGGAAAATAAATGAAGGATTTGAGTTGCTAAAAAGTAGTTTTAAATATGAAAAAGAGAATTCATTTTATTATTTTGCATTGTAAGAGAAGAGAAAAAGAGATATGGAGAGAAAATAAGATAGAATGGTGAGGGAACAACATGATAGATGAGAGGGAGCTCCAGGAGCGAGATTGAGTGCACTACAGGTATGCATCTAAGAATCTTAAACTAGATTTTGAAATTTGAAATGAATTAAGTGATTTTTGATAAAATTATAATTTTAAGCATTTATATATAATAAAAATGAACAAAATTAGATGTTAAGGGAGGGAGATAGGAATATAGGAAATGGGTTGGAAGGAATTAGGGAAAAATCTAAAAAAAAGCAAGTTTTTTGCAAAATGTGCTAGGTCAGCACACTAAAACCTACTAGGTCAACCAGGTTGACTTAGGAGAGTAAATCAAGCTAAAATCCATGTGGTAAACCTAGAGGGTATAGGTTGACTTAACACATTATGGAATCCAAAAACCTAATGCGGGGTATCATGTTAGTCCATAAGGGCTAGGAAACATAGCACTAGAGAAAAGAGAATAAGAAGGAAAATAAGAAATGTGGAGAAAAATATGATAAAAATAGGAATTTTTTTGGTCAAACTAGGTTGACCAAGGAACAAGAGAAAGCATGAAAAAATGTGTAAAAAGCTAAGAGAGAGAGCTAAAATGATTCGAAATGACTAAAAAATGGCATGGGGGACCAAAATAGGCTAAAATAGATAAGAAATGAATAAATTATACTTTTTTATGAGTATAAATAGAATCTATAAAGAATGTATGTTGATTATACATGACATAGAGGAACTAACACATCCTTTTTTGTTTCTTAATTATAGAGATGATGATGGTTCTAGAGATTGCTGGACATTTCTTGGATACCATAGTTGTTGGAGAGATTGACAGGTGGAGATAGGGACAGACTAATATTCATAGGTCTAGGAGGTATAACAGATATGTGTAGGATACCCCTAAATGTATACCTATTAGTCTTGTTATTTGGTTGTTGGGAATAGTTGACTAATACCTTCAAATTGGAGGTGGATGGGGATGTGATAGAGGTGATTATCACACTAGAGGATGTCCATGCCATCCTTGAGCTACCTATGGTAGGAGCACTAGTGACCATAGGGATACCAAATAATAGAAAAGAGAGGAGAGCCTTATACATGTGGGCTATAAGCTCAAATATGATATTAATAAGGTGGAGAATGATCATGGATGATGTCTATATATCATAGGTTTCAGATCTCTAAAAGGTAGTGATAGGCCTTGTGACACAATGAGTGCTCTAGCATAAGTCAGATGGTAAGGTACCACTATACATGGTAGCTTTGAGTAGGATGATGCTGGAAGAGGGAGTACTATATGATCTAGGCTCTATCATCTAGATCCATCTCATGCATGATCTATATAAGGTTATGGTCAGAGGGTAGATGATTATGGAACTGATCATACTACTGATAATATGGATATATGAGATATTTCCTATGTATCAACTAATTAGGTTGCCCCATACGGTCGATGATAGGTCACCTTGATTAAGGAGATGGAGAGGACTAGGTAGTGTGGGACATGTTCCAAATGCCAAAACTATAGATGTTGAGGCATACCGACATAGTATGGTGACCATATGAGTAGCTAGTGACTACCTAAGAGAGATGGCACATAGTTAGACTAACACTCGAGAAGAGAGAGGTGGACACTATATATGGTGGATAGAGCCATATTTGGTGACACAAGTGCTAGGATAGATGGGTCTACCTCATCCAATGACATCGATACTCCTGCCCAAGTAGTGGACTCAAAATTTGAGGGAGTTATGAGGTAAGAGGGGATTTAAACCATTGATAAGGAGGCTAACACTATGGCCACATTAAGAGTGACCATGGACTGATTAGGCATAATTAGGGGTAGAACAAGAGGAGGATATGGAGGGAATGATACCAGATGTACCACCAATAGCTCCATAGAGAGATGAGTGATGACCATTGAGGACAAGGCATCGATAGAGGTAGGAGGAGAGAGTAGAGACCATCATCATCCTTGAGAAGTTAGCAAAGGAGTCAGAGGAGACATAGATGAGTAAGAGACTTATCAGGTTTAGGTTGAAATAGACACAAGCCATGATAATTAAGTTTGAGCTAAGGAGGTGACCTATAGAGGAGGTACTAAGAGGTCATGTAGATAAGGAGACTATGCTAGGTAGCTATGCAAATAATGGGACTATAGTAGCCTAGACATAGGTAAGAAAAATATGATTAATTTATTGTTTAAGCTTTGATTTGAAAGAAAGATAGATAGATATTGTGATATATGATAGTGATGTAATATCCATTTGGTGTGATTTTGTAAGTGTACCTAAGGATGAGGAGGAGAGATAGGGGTCCCTAGTTAGGGGAACACTCGTTGACATCCTAGATGAGACTCTATAACCATACGACCCCATGACACTAGAGGATTTGAGTGTACCATCTACCCTAGCTCAGGCAAGCTAGTTTAGACTAGTAAGAGAGGCCATGAGGTAGATATAGATGTAAAGAAAGAGGGCATAACCAATAGTAGAGATGGGTATATGAGAGAGTAGGACTTGTAGGCCCTAGCCAATGAGAGAGCTGTGTATTTGGATATAGTGACACAGATGATGTAGGCATATATAATGATATAGACCTAGCTGACATAGGAACATGTAGTGACCCATACTAAGTTGGTATAGGCACAAGTGTAGATAACACATCTATACGTATAGGTAGAGGGATTGATATCTCAAATTTCTTCATTACAACATACCATTTGGAGGAGTCAGACTAAGGCCTCAACATGCAACATTACTAGGCCACAAGATAGATAGGATGGAGCCTAGCCCTAGAGCTAGAGCATTATTTATGGTTGTATATGTTGTATCAAAATCTTGAGATATATATGATGTATCATTTTGGCTTACTGATGTGATTGTGTATGTGGTCACTATGGATATATTATTATCATTTTTCTAGTTATGTATGTGGATGCTTTAGATATATTTCTTTCTAGCACATATATTTAGATTTGTTGTATATGCTATAGGAAATATGTGAGATGTGGTTTATTTTATATCATTATGAGAAACACATGCATGGTTAAAAAGAAATAGGCAAAATGTAATGTATTGCACACTAATTCAAGCTGGGAAATGTGTAATAACATGAAAAAATGACTAAGTATAAAGAACCAAGAAATGACAAACAAGATGGTAAAAAGGGGATTTGTTTTCAAACCAAAGATGAAAGATTTTTGCACCAAATTAAAACAAGTAAAATCATACTATATCATGTTGGGAAGTATGAAAAATAAAGTAATAAAATGGTAGGTATGTAAAAGGTCACACAAGGTAAGAAAAATAAATGAAAAGTCAATGAAAATTTGTTCTTAAATTTATCACACTAATTCAAGCTGGGAAGTATGAAAAAATTCAAGAAATGGTTTAAATCTTACATGAACTCAAAAAATAAGAAAATAAGAGGCAAAATAAAAATGAAGTAAGCATAAAACATACTAGTTCAAGTTGGGAAGCATGCCAAATGACATGTAACTTCATAATCAAACAAATCATATCTCAAAATTAACACATGTAATTTGATGGTGACTTGATTTTTGGAAAACTTTGTGAGGAGGGACAAGTCTTATTTGTGATCTTACACTACAACTCAATAAAGGGAACACCATATGGGGTAGAATAATCATGAACAACCAAGTACATGGGGAATAAGGGTAATAGGATAAAACACTCATAAATGAAAAACCCAAAAGGATGCCAAAACAAAATTGGCAAGCAAAATAATAATATTGTATTGAAATGCAAAATGGATGGTAATTTTGTGAGGAATTACTGAGTCCTATCCATAGTTATATGCTAAAAATCACAAAAGAAAAACCCAAGGGGTGTGATTAGGAAGCAAGACAATATTTATCAAGAGGAAATATGAGGAAAGGGAATTAAAAATGGAGTGTGAAAAGCAAATAATTAGGCATATTATGAGAAGACCTTAGGAGATAAGAGGCATAATAAGAACATGAGAAGATACTAAGTGACTAGTGGTCGTCTATGTACAAAGGAAACCTATTCCCTATAGACATAAATCTTTGTAGGCAGATAAGTGTGTTACTAAGATTAGTTCATGAAGGTATATTGGTATAATGAAAAATTAAAATGGACCTACCTCTCCATGATGTGTTCCCCACTCCTTAGGACCCCTTATAGAGCCATCAATCTACTATGAAGATTGGGTACTTGTGTTAGAAAGTAAGTAGCACTATAGATTTTTTTGAATTCCCCTATTCCAATATACTAGCCTACTACACCCCAAAGGACTTTGGATTTATGTGAAGTTTGATGTGGAGTTTGAGATTCGATTAGAAATAGGATATCTGCTTAAAATCATGTCTTTTAGTGTGATTTGAATTTTAAGAATATTGTATATTTTTGCCTTTTGATATCATTACCTTTTGTTTAAATGATTTGGATTTTAACTTTATTTTGAAGGATTTTTAAGATTAATCCTCTATAGGGATTTGGAAGACCAAACATGAGAGAGATAGTGATACACACGAATGCGCTATATATTAAGGCTAAAGGAAGCTAAGTAACCAAAGACAAAAGACTGACTAGGACACTTAGGCTTGAAAATGAACAAATAAGTGATCTCAAATCTCAACCGTGTATATGCTTAGTTTTCAAAAAAGGAAGAAATGAAAAAGGGAGATCCACAAGTGGATCAGTATAAGGAAATAGTAATGAGAAAGACTATTTTCTAACTGATCACATGGTAAAAGGAGACAATAACCAAAGGGAATAGGGTAAATACAACCAAGTCACCATGATAATTATTTGTGAAAATCAAAGATAAGAAAACAAAAAATCATGAAGATACAAGGAAATAACAAGATATAATGGTGATTTTGTGAGGACTTATCAGGTCTTATTTGTGGTCTTACAAAGCAACTCACAAAATATAAATCTAAGGGATGTAACACGAAGAAATGAGAAATATAAAGAAATGATAAGGAAGAATAAACATATGCAAAAGAAATGATAGAATATGAAATTAATAAGAAGTGTATTATAAAAAAGAAGATAATGATATAAGATAAGTAAGAATTTGACACAGTGTCAAATGATATAATCAGATATATAAAAAGAAATAAATATGGAGAACACATCTAATCCAAATATAAATATAAAATTACCATGCATGTGCTCATAAATACTGGTAAATATATCCACACACATTATCCAAGGCATCAGATAAATCTCTATGAAGTTGGATATGAACTGCTGCTAATGTGTCATTGATCTTTGCTAAATACTAGGCAAATGATTATTTTCTAATCTCCTCAACTAAAAAAATAGGAATACTCATTGGATCATGTTGAGGAGGGAAATTAGGTAAAGGATGATGAGAAGAATGTGTGGGAGTGAGATCTATGGAATAATGAGGAATAGATGGTGGAGAAAGATCCACAAGTGAAGGAGTGTTCATTGATGGAAAAGGAACCACATGTGGAGGCACAAAAGGAACCACATGAGGTGTAAATATGGAATAATAAGGGGGAACCTTATTGTAAGAATGACCTATGGGAGGAATAGTATTTGGTCTATGGATAGCTATAAGATGATCCTTAAGATGTTGTTGAAGGATACGACAATGATTAGTATGATGTGTGTTGCATTGATGCCATATATAATACCTCTCACCATACTTAGGTATATAGTCAGGAAAAATAATTGGAGGAGATATGGTAGTGTTTATGGATGGGGAATATGAATGCAAGGTATCAATATATTGTCATAACTTTTGACAATGGGTAGAAGAATGAGTATCTATCCTATGAAATCAAAAAATACGCTTGTGTTTAAGAGGAACACTCACAAGAGAAGGTGTAACAAGTGTGGAAGAATAAGGAGATGACTCATCACCCCATTTGGTATGCAAAGGATCCATCTTAGGTAAAATAAACAAACCATGACCAAGAGGAGGTGATGATGGAGAAGGAATAAAACTAGTCGTAATAGGAAGAGAACTAGTGAAAGAAGCAAGAGTAGGCTCATCCATAGTGTAAGAAGAAATAATAAATAGTTATAACATAGGTTCCACTATGGGAGAAGTAGGATCAATAGAAGGTCTAAAAAGGTTAGCACTGACCTTAGGTGTAAACCAATGATGGAAATCAAGGAACCTAGAAAAATGGTAAAGGTTGGTCATAACATGATCCATGAGCATAGTCCCATGGGGCTCCTCAGAAACTTGACGTGTCGGTGCCATATCTACTCTATGATAAAGAGGAAAAATACAAGAATCAAGAACTAAAAAAGTTATAACATGAGAGGATGCATGAAAATTCTCAAGTAAATAAGAATGATAATGCATAATCTTGACATCATGAGCTTGGATAAGACTACCTAAGAAAGGATCATCTAAGGAATAACCATCATTATAATCAGGTGAATAAAGATCAATAACACAAGTCAAAATAACTTTGTCATTAGATGAAGCATGATGAGTCTCTTATAAGACTATAGGAATGTCATCAGAAGGAGGTTTGCAAGAATGAGGTTTTAAGGAAGTAGGAAGTTGTGAGATGAGATAAGGCATGAGATTGGAATTTTTGATCTTGAGATTAATCTCATCAAGCTCATCATCATCATAATCTAAAAGGTTGGGAGGAATATTAATAATAATATTGAGATGCCCATTATATCCTTTAATTGAGTTGATAGGAAAATTTAGACACGGTGACTCATGAAATGGAATGCTAAGTAAAGGGTCAAGAGTAGGAATCTTAAAAGATACCATGATCTTGGAATTATTTAAAATTCTAAGGGTTAGTATCTCTTTGAATCCTATAAATGGATCCATTATGAGGTAATTTAACACCTTGGTAGGGGAAGAGGTGATAGTTCTCATATGATGAGTCCATGGCCTACCAAGTAAGATGTTATAAGAAAGAGGAAAGTTAAAGATCATCACCTTCACATGAACGATGATAGGTGGGAAAGTAATGGGAAGACACACACAACCAAGAGGAGGCATTTAAATTCTACCTTATCCTTGGCAGGTATGACATGTGGTCTTAAGA
This sequence comes from Torreya grandis, assembly GCA_037957365.1. NCBI lineage: Eukaryota > Viridiplantae > Streptophyta > Pinopsida > Cupressales > Taxaceae > Torreya > Torreya grandis. The sequence continues at coordinate 595,891 of JARHVA010003648.1, forward strand.
TTACATTCAAAATATCCAAGGGTTTTAGTGAAATTAAGATAAATAACAGAAGCTCCATAACCCTCATCAATCAAAGCACACTTAACTTTGATATCACTAATTTGGACACTAATAAATAAGGGAGGATCATTTGCATGAAGAATAATCTCATCAAGAATCATAGATGTGATGGGAGATTTTAATGAAAGAGAAGTATTGATTGTTTCATCAACATTGATGGACATTTCTTCACATTGTTTCAAGATACTATCCTCAGAACTAGATAAGGCTACCTCTCATCCCACTAAGGGAGGATGAGGGATATTCATCTCAATTAATAGTTGTATAAGATGGTTTTGATGATGGGGAGATGTCCTCATGAGTTCAAGAAATGGAATTTGATAAGGGAGATTAGTGAGTTCTATAATGGGATCCCACTCATCATAACCCATGAGAAGGTTGTTAGATATAGGTGCATAATGGTTAAGGAGGTCTTTAGAGGGAAGAGCTGAATAACATTAAAATTTGTGTTGATAAGAATGAGAAGGTTTAGAAGAGGGTTGTAAATCATGTTGAGATGATGAACTAATAGTTTCACCTTGATCTTGAGGAGTATAATATGTGTTAACAGAAGGTTGATTAATATTGGAAGGAGAAAATGATGGAAAAGTGGTAGAAATAGTATGGGATGTGTTATCCAAAAGAGAATCATAAGTTGTGTCTTCATCAAAGGTTATAATATCTTCTTTCCCCATCCCATTTAAATGAGTTGGAGAAGAATCTTGGATAACATGATATGTTTGAGAAGGATACGGGGTGTGGATAGGTTGAGAATCGATAAAAGCCACTACTCTTTGCATATTAGTCAAGCTAACCACATTTTATTTGGAAATTGGTTCCACAAGACTTTCTACATTATTGGTGGAAGAGATGGGCTTGCCTTGGTTTTCTTGAATTGGTTGATGATTAGGTAAAAGATCCTTATAAATATCTAAATAAGCATTTTATTGATTCAAGGCTTGAACTTTATCATGAGTTTTGTGTTATTTGAATGCATGATCATAACCTTGTTGACGTTGGCATGTGATAGAATCATAATCATAATTGGGTCCAAGAAGAAAATCCATAGCTAAATTATGAAGCTATCTATAGGTCTCATGATAATGACCTGAACTAGCATGAAACCAACAAAACTTTCTAGGGTCATACTAGGTTTTCATAGGATGAGTAGGGTCAATTTCAAAAGGAAGATGCCTAGGTAGATGTTTAAGCAATTTAGGTAAGGAAAGTGGTTTATGAACATTAATGTTATTTTTTGAGAATGAGGATTAGTAAATTATTGAGAAGAGTAAATTAGTTCTGAAGAAGGGGTAGGAACAACAACTTGAACATGGTGAATGGTATCATATGAATCAAAAACACCATCATTGGTAACATCAAAGTTTTTGTTTTTGAGTAATATATGAGAACCTATGGAAGGTTGGGGTGGCATGAATTGATGTATAAGGAAATATTATCATTTAGCTTGATCAATAACTTATTATAAAGTACATGGAGAAAGGATACACACTCAATATTATAATTTGGGATAAAGAGCATTTGTAAAGAGATGAAAAAGATTATCATTGGCCATGTTGTGTTCACATTTATTTCATAAAGTCTTCCATCATTTAATAAATGCTTGGGCAGTTTCATTTTTTCTTTTCTTGAAATTGATGAAATGGGCCAAAGTGTTTTTGGGAAGATCACTAGTTTGGAATTATTGAACTAAAACATTCACTAATTATTTCAAACTAGTAATGGAATGAGGTCTAAGTTGGTTGCACCAATCCAAGGCATCACCTATGAGGGTCTTAGAAAGGATCTTGGTAGTGATAAAGGTTTTTCATTTAACCCAATATTTATAAACATTCCCAAATGTTTTAAGATGAAGAGAAGGATCAATTGATCCATTATAATAGATTATAGGTGTTATACCTCCTATATCAATGTTAACAATTTTAGTATTGAGAGGTTTGTTTTGTAGATGACTGATAGTTTTATTGATTAAATGAGGTTGAGGAATAAGATTTCCTTGAAAATATCAAAGAGGAGGGGGAGGAACACTTTGGTTATGTTTTCCCCAAGCCATTAGTTGTGGTTACGTTTGAAGATGAAAAAGGTGATTTTGCATTCTCATCATTTGATTTGTGTTATGGGTTTGGAAATAATTCATTTGATTGAGAGTTTATAATACAAGTTGGTGAGTTTGACTAACATTATTATAAGATTTGGTGTTGGTATTAGTGGCTTGGGTACCACTATTGGTGTTGTTTAGAGTTTGAGATAAATGATGAGAATGAGAGGCACTAGTGGTAAATCTTGCTTGTGTAGCAAAATATGGATTAGTGAATGGAAGAGAGGAAGAAGCACTAGAAGCATGAGTGCATTGGGTACAAAACAATGAACTAGTGGAAGGATTAAGGATGGTGGATCTTAAGAGAGGTTCATTTTGTAGATGACTGATAGTTTTATTGTTTAAAGGAGGTCGAGGAATAATATTGCCTTGAGAATCTCAAAGAGGAGTGGGAGGAACACTCTAGTTATGTTTGCCCCAAGCCATTAGTTGTGGTTGCATTTGAAGATGAAAAAGGTGATTTTGCATTCTCATCATTTGATTTGTGTTATGGGTTTGGAAATAATTCATTTGATTGAGAGTTTATAATATAAGTTGGTGAGTTTGACTAACATTATTATAAGATTTGGTGTTGGTATTAGTGGCTTGGGTACCACTATTGGTGTTGTTGAGAGTTTGAGATAAATGATGAGAATGAGAGGCACTAGTGGTAAATATTGCTTGTGTAGCAAAATACGGATTAGTGAATGGAAGAGAGGAAGAAGCACTAGAAGCATGAGTGCCTTGGGTAGAAAACAATGAACTAGTGGAAAGATTAAGGATAATGGATCTTAAGAGAGGTTCATTTTGTAGATGACTAATAGTTTTATTGATTAAAGGAGGTTGAGGAATAAGATTGCCTTGAGAATCTCAAAGAGGAGGGGGATGAACACTTTAGTTATGTTTGCCACAAGCCATTAGTTGTGGTTGTGTTTGAAGATGAAAAAGGTGATTTTGCATTCTCATCATTTGATTTGTGTTATGGGTTTGGAAATCATTCATTTGATTGATAGTTTAAAATATAAGTTGGTGAGTTTGACTATCATTATTAGAAGATTTGGTGTTGGCATTAGTGGCTTGGGTACCACTATTGGTGTCGTTGAGAGTTTGAGATAAATGATGAGAATGAGAGGCACTATATATAAAACCAACCATGGTAGTTGAGATACTAGGCATGGAGGTAGAAGAAAGGAAAGAAGAAGAATAAGAATGAAAAGAAGTCATGATCAAAGGGAGAGGTTATGAAGTAAATAAATCATTACTACCAAATCCATTTAAGAATATAGAATGTGGTGAATGAGGTTCATTGTCTTGACCACCAATCATGAGATTATAAATGGTAGATGGATCTTTCCCTATATGTTGGGGAAATTGGTTAATAAAGAAAAATATTTCAAGAGTATACTCTAACTCAGGTTGGTTCTCTAGGAGAAAATAAGGATTATGTTACAAAGAGGTATCATGAGGGAACCCATAGTCCATTGTGTGAGTTGTAATATGGACATTACTAGTATTTGCAAAAGGAACTCTACTTTGTCTATGAGAAACCCTATGAGGATTGGTGAATTCCATCATTCATGGTCTTTGAGATTTAGTGTTATCACCCAATAATAAATCCATGATGAAAGAGGAAGAAAATCAAGATGAGAAAACAAAGTATTCAAAAAATTATAGAAACAAATATAGGTCGACCCGATCAACCTAGTGTAAAATAGGGATAATAAAGTTGGATAGGGTCCATAAAACTGACCTAGTTTAGGGAGTAAAAGATGAAAAAAAGGGAAAAAGGTATAAAAACTATGATAGGTTGACCCAATCAACCTAATACAGTGCATAAGAGCTACAAAAACTACTAGGTCAATTAGGTCAACTTAGTACAGTTGATAGAGGCAAAAAGCAGGGTCTAAGATAGTGCAGGGTTAAGCTGGTCGATATAACATAGTAGAAAGGGAAAAAAAAGGTTTGATAATAAGATG